>CM042017.1:66644691-67202191 GCA_023525715.1 Cichorium intybus | reverse complement strand
GACCCATGAACAACCCGGGAAAACAAGGCACCGTTCCATAAACAGACCTATGGACGACCAGGTGAACAAGGCACCGTGCCATACACAGACCTATGGACGACCAGTTGAACAAGGCACCGTGCCATACACAGACCCATGGACAACCAGTTGAACAAGGCACCGTGTCATACACAGACCCATGAACGACCCGGGGATACAAGGCACTGTGCCATACACAGACTCATGGACGACCAGGTGAACAAGAAGCCATGCCATACACAGACCCATGAACGACACAGGGAAACAAGGCACCGTGCCATACACAGACCCATGGACAACCAGTTGAACACGGCACCATGCCATACACAGACCCATGGATGACCAGGTGAACAAAGCACCGTGCCATACACAGACCCATGAACGACCTGGGGAAACAAGGCACCGTGCTATACACAGACCACCAGGAGAACAAGGCACCATGCCATACACAGACCCATGGACAACCAGGTGAACAAGGAACCGTGCCATACACAGACCCATGAACGACCCTGGGAAACAAGGCACCGTGCCATACACCGACCCATGAACGACCCGGGGAAACAAGGAACCGTGCCATACACAGACCCTTTGATCCAATCCTTTGAAGATCTAAGGTAAGGAATCAAACCTTTTTGCTAGAAACCCACTTTTGGGGTAAATTGATGTATGAATTTCGAGTACTATGATGGGGGAGTTGAGATCCATGATCCCAATAGTTTATTTAGCGAATTCTAGCAGTTATTCTTCCATATTTTGATCATGGAATGCTTGGAGAACCATTGTGGGTGATAGTTGATCCATATGAACCCTAACTTTTGGGGGGACAACCCATCTATGGGTGAATCCTTGGGGTTTGAGTAAATTCTATTCTCCAATGTGTTTCTTTGAAGAGCTTAAGTGATTCCTAATGATTCCATGTCAATGGAGGAATGAATTCCCTTAGTTGTGGGTCAATGGATTGATTTGAATTGAGTATTCCTTGATTTAAGCTTATTGAGTAAAGTTGTAATCATAGCATGGATTTGATTCATTTGAAATGATATTGGATGGCTTAATTGTGATTAATAAGGTATAATTTGGGTTAGAATAATGTCCTTTGAAAGCCCATGAGCTTGGTGAAGTTTTAGAATTTGAATTGGGTCAAAAGGGGTGAAAATGACCAAAATTTGGAGCTGCTGTATACGGAACCCGGCCGTGTCAGGATGAACTCGGCCCATGTCAGCATGTCTGAGACCTTCTGGTTGGTTAACCCGGCCGTGTCAGGATGAACCCGGCCCGTGTCAGGCTGGCAGTCCGGATTTTTTGAGTTTTGAGCTTTAAGGGTTGGGATATTGGTTCTAATATTCAAGTAAACTCCTAGGACATGTTTAACTAATATTTTACCCTTATTTAGTGAGGTTAAATTAGTCTTAGAGCTATTGGTAATGTTGAATATTCTCTCTTGTAGGCATGGCATTAAAAGAGTCATTTCAATGATATTTTCCAATAAAAGTATTGATAATGTATTGAAAGATGTTTTGAGCATCCTATTTGTGCATTGCATTGCATATAGGATGGGATTGACTGAGTGACCCTTATGATGACCTTAATGATGCTTAATGATGTTTGGCTGAGATAGCCACCTTATGATGTTATACCTATATAGAGGGCCTTTGGGCTGGATAGCCACCCTCAATGATGTCTTGGGAAATTTTTCTGCCAATAGGAAACCGCATGAGGGAGTTGCTACCCCTCATGAAGCTAGTGTAATGGCCACTAATCTTAGTTTCAACCCATACGGTGAACAAGTATTATGATCCGTGCGTTTGCTTGTAAACTTAGGTGGGTGCCATTGGGGTGAGATGGACTTTATGAGGTGAACATGGGTGGGGATAGTTGCATTGCCCTTGCATATCATGACTATCTATTATGAGAAATTCTTTGATGTTATTACAAATTTAAAATGTGTAAAGAAACTATTTTTGGAGGTTGTCTTGAGTGTTAAGGTTATCCTTTCCACTCATAATGAGATAGCCTCGGGTAACTCACTAGACATTTTAATTGCCTAACTGTTTTGATGTGTACTCGGGTTAAGGATAAGTGCTTGGGACGAGGCAAGGATTTTAGAAGACCACAGATTGTTTGGCCATTTGAACCGTGTTTTATACTTGGATTATGATACTACCTCGCTATACGTTTTTAAACTACTTTGAACTTTTTTGGGACCTATTTTTCCGCAATGACGAGATATCTTTTAAACTAATGGTATTTTAAATGGTAAATAAATGTTTCAAATATCAATCCCTAGCGAGTGGTGTCACAATTTGGTATCAGAGCATCGGTGTAAGTGAACTAGGTACTAGGATTAGTTCTTAGACTAAAACTTAAGGTGCTCACGAGTGAGAGTTTTATTTTAGTTAAATAATTGTATATTATGAGATTAATATTCAACTTCCTCAGAATGGTGAACACTCGTAGCATGGTTTCGTCGGGTGAAGTTCAAGGGAGTGGGGCCGGCGATGAGGCTCAATCTCAACCCATTTCCTTTGCAAGCATTTAAAAGATTATGCTTGACTTAATGGCAAAGAAGGAAGAAAAGATGGTAGGCAAGATGAAAGAGTTAATTGAAAATCAAGAAGTACGTTTGAGAGAAGAAGTGAAGAACATGTTTGGGGATAACACCGCTTCGGGTGGGCAAGAGACGAGCAGCTCGTATGATTGCATGCAACATGGGCCTCCTAGCATCAATGTGTCTCAAGACATGGTTGCACCAAAGAAGATGTGTAGCTTCAAGGACTTCAACTCTTGCAAGCCACCAACTTACAACGGGACGTTGGACCCGGTTGTACTACATAATTGGGTGATTGAGATTAAAATGGCTTTCTATGCATGCCAATGTGGTGATGATCAACGTGTGAAATTTGCAATCACTACTCTCAAGGAAACGGCTCTTGAATGGTGGTTGGAGACTACGGAAGTGATGGAAATGCATGTGTTGGAGAGCCTAACTTGGGATATGTTCTTGGAGAAAATGAAGGAGAGATTTTGTACTAAAGAAAAAATCCTTGACCTTGAAAGGAAATTTCTTGACTTGAAGAAAGACAAAATGACCATCACGGAGTACAATGCCAAATTTCGAAAACTTTTAAGCTTTGCTAGAAGGTTGGCTCCGGATGAGGCCACTAAAGTGGATCAATATGTGGGAGGTTTGCCTTGGAACTACCGACTAAATTTTGAAGCTGCTACTCTTGAAGTTGCCATGAGAAAGGCAAGGAAGATTGAGAAGACATTGGAAGAACGAGACAAGGAGAGACCCCAATTCACGAACAAGAGGAAGGAAGGCCACGACTCGCATGGAAATGGTGCTACCGATCAAAAGAAACCAAAGTTTGCAGAATCTGGTAAGAGTGGTGAGGGGAAATTCAAGGAAAGAGGCGAGTTGGTTTGTTTCAAATGTGGAGATAAGGGTCATATAGTGAATGCATGCAGAAAAGGGATAAAGTGTTTTAATTGTGAAGGTTTTGGGCATAAGTCTAACGAGTGTACTGCTAAGAAGAAAGAGACTAGTGGGGGTGAGAGGAGTGAAGCACCTCGGACTAGAGGAAGGACTTTCCTGATGATCGAAGAGGAAGCTAGAGAAAATGCGAATGTTATGTCAGGTATATTTCTTGAGAACTCTTTACTCGCTTCTGTGTTAATTGATTCGAGGGCTATTCATTCTCATATGTCACCTAAATTGCAAGGGGATTAAGTTTACAATTACGCAAGCTAGAGTAGGAAGTGGTAATTGATATAGCAAGTGGTCCAAGTAAGGTTGTTGGTAAGAAAATACCACAAGTAGAAGTAAAATATAATGGGACTGAGTTTTGGGCTAATCCTATACCTTTAGGAATTGGAGAATTTGATGTAGTTCTGGGGAAGAGTTGACTAGCAAGTATGATGCCAGAAGTTCATGAGAGAAGTGTGAGAGCAATTTAAACTCTTGAAGATGATTGACTTGGTACTTGTCATGTGGAAGCATTCTTTGGAGTCAAAAATCTCACATGGGAAACGGATGAGGAATGCGGAGGAGATATCCGCACTTATTTGAGGAAGTCGAGATTCCGAGGACGGAATCTTCTTAAGGGGAAGGTAATTGTAACATCCTTAAATTGGGGCTAAAAGTTTAGTAAATAAAACTAAAATAAAATTTAAATAACTATAATAATTAATAAAAAGAATAAAATGAGAAGTTACAATTTAGAAGAAATATTTATTATAGAGTATATAATAATGGGTAAAAAGGAGAATTTCCATAGGATGTTCTAGAAGGGGGACTTAAATGCAAAACTAGAACTCTTGTGGGTGGGGAGGGGTCTCATTGCAAATAAGAAAGAGTTAGTTGTGCTGGAGGGACTACTTTGCAATTATGGGATACTTGAAGCTTTAGTTGGGGGAAACCCCATTTCTCCTCACAAACACGTTTTTGAAGTAGAGAGAGAGGTGGGAGGCGATTTCTATGAGAGCTCAAGAGGAGGAACTTAATTTCAGTAAGATCTAAGTAGTTGTCTCCAATGCTTTGAAGATCTAAGGTAAGGAATCAAACCTTTTTGCTAGAAACCCACTTTTGGGGTAAATTGATGTATGAATTTAAGGTTCTATGATGGGGGAGATGAGATCCATGACCCCAATAGTTTATTTAGCGAATTCTAGCAGTTATTCTTCCATATTTTGATTATGGAATGCTTGGAAAACCATTACGGGTGATAGTTGATCCGTATGAACCTTAACTTTTGGGGGATAACCCATCTATGGGTGAATCCTTGGGGTTTGAGTCAATTCTATTCTCCAATGTGTTTCTATGAAGTGCTTAAGTGATTCCTAATGATTCCATGTCAATAGAGGAAGGAATTCCCTTAGTTGTGGGTCAATGGATTGATTTGAATTGAGTATTCCTTGATTTAAGCTTATTGAGTAAAGTTCTAATCATAGCATGGATTTGATTCATTTGAAATGATATTGGATGGTTTAATTGTGTTTAATAAACGTATAATTTGGGTTAGAATAATGTCCTTTGAAAGCCCATGAACTTGGTGAAGTGTTAGAATTTGAATTGGGTCAAAAGGGGTGAAAATGACCAAAATTCAGAGCTGCTGTACACGGAACCCGGCCATGTCAGGATGAACCCGGCCCATGTCAGCATGTCTGAGACCTTCTGGTTGGTTAACCCGGCCGTGTCAGGATGAACCCGGCCCGTGTCAGGCTGGAAGTCCGGATTTGTTGACTTTTGAGCTTTAAGGGTTGGGATATTGGTTCTAATGTTCAAGTAAACTCCTAGGACATGTTTAACTAATATTTTACCCTTATTTAGTGAGGTTAAATTAGTCATAGAGCTATTGGTAATGTTTAATATTCTCTCTTGTAGGAAAAGAGTGATTGGAGTGAAGTGAAGAAGTAGCATTCAAGCTTGTACTGTGAGAAGGTGAGTTACCGGGAGTACACATCCCTCTTCTACTCTTGTGTGTGTTTTATACTATTATCATGCATACTTCATATGTGCTAATTATTGCATAACTCCTATGTGTGCATGGCATTAAAAGAGTCATTTCAAAGATACTTTCCAATAAAAGTATTGATAATGTTTTGAAAGATGTTTTGAGCATCCTATTTGTGCATTGCATTGCATATAGGATGGGATTGACTGAGTGAACCTTATGATGACCTTAATGATGCTTAATGATGTTTGGCTGAGATAGCCACCTTATGATGTTATACCCATGTAGAGGGCCTTTGGGCTGGATAGCCACCCTCAAGGATGTCTTGGGAAATGTTTCCGCCAATAGGAAACCGCATGAGAGTGTTGCTACCCCTCATGAGGCTAGTGTAATGACCACTAGTCTTAGTTTCAACCCATACAGTGAACAAGTATTATGCTCCGTGCGTTTGCTTGTAAACTTAGGTGGGTCCCATTGAGGTGAGATGGACTTTATGAGGTGAACATGGGTGGGAATAGTTGCATTGCACTTGCATATCATGACTATCTATTCTAAGAAATTCTTTGATGTTATTACAAATTTAAAATGTGTAAAGAAACTATTTTTGGAGGTTGTCTCGAGTGTTAAGGTTATCCTATCCACTCATAATGAAATAGCCTCGGGTAACTCACTAGGCATTTCAATTGCCTAACTGTTTTGATGTGTACTCAGGTTAAGGATAAGTGCTTGGGACGAGGCGAGGATTTTAGAAGACCGTGGATTGTGTGGCCATTTGAACCGTGTTTTGTACTTGGATTATGATACTACCTCGCTATATGTTTTTAAACTACTTTTAACTGTTTTGGGACCTATTTTTCTGCAATGACGAGATATCTTTTGAACTAATGGTATTTTTAAATGGTAAATAAATGTTTTAAATATCAATCCCTAGCGAGGGGTGTCACACCACTCCGTGCGAGATTCCCCAAGTCACGACCAACTTTTGCCCCGACGTCGTGCCCAATCTCGAAATTATGCCACCTCACCAAAATCAATATATGTTCCTGTCACTTTGCTTTTTGTGCCATATGTATATATAGAGGGTACCATGTGGACTGCACTCCACCAGTGCCTGACACGGGGATGTGGCGACCAAGCCCCGTGAGGTTGGATCGAGCACGGGGAACAAAGGCCAACCATGCCTAACGATCATGGGAACAAGGCCACTACCCACACGCCTTGCCTTTTTTCCCCGTGAGGCTGGATCGAGCATGGGGAACAACACTGCTACAAATCAAAAAGTAAGGGTTAAACGTGTAAAAACATTGAAAAGTAGTAGTTAAAGGAGTCAAAATATAAAAATAATGACTAGATGTGTAGAAAAGAATTGGGGGTAGAGAAAACATTGAAAACTAATAGTTAAGGTAGTCAAAATATAAAAATAACGACTAGATGTGTAGAAAACTAATAGTTAAGGGAGTCGAAATATGAAAATAATGACTAGATGTGTAGAAAAGAATTATGGGTAGAGAAAACATTGAAAACTAATAGTTAAGGGAGTCAAAATATAAAAAAAACGACTAGATGTGTAGAAAACTAATAGTTAAGGGAGTCGAAATATGAAAATAATGACTAGATGTGTAGAAAAAAAATTGGGGGTAAAGAAATCGTCATCAGCAAGACTTGAACATGGGATTGCTAGGTTAAATAAAATTTATCTTGATACATATGACCATGTGAGCTAGATCTAATTATTGATATCTTTTTAAGAAAATTGTTTATGACATGCGAATTCATAATTAAGGTAAAACTACGTTACTGAAATTGACCAAACCAATATGTGAGACTCATATCCATAAGTCTTCCAAATTTTATAAACCACAAGTTCCAATTTTATAATAATAGTTATGGTAGGTCAAAGGCAATTTAAAAGTCAAAATCAACAAAAAACCCCAAATTGAAGGCCCTAGAACCAGAATTTCGAAATAGTTTTTTGCCAAACCGCCTTCGGCCGTTTGCCACGACGTAGATCTCGAAAAAATACGCAAATTTAAAAAAACGACACCTCGATCCGAGGTCCGAGTCAAAAGATATGACCTTTTAAAGTTTTAAAGAAAAAACATATAACTTTCCATACTTGCTTGCAACTTCCCTTATAACCCAAAATCACCAACCGATGCCCTCTATAATGTAATTACCATTTCTACCCTTTGACTTAAAATATCTACATCTCCTTATACTAATACATCAAAATATGTGGGCATTCAAATTAAGCGATAAGACCACACAGGTCCTAACCCTTTTTATCCCTCCTCTGGTTCTCTCTTAGCGTCTTCATCATTCCTCGAGGTTGCGGAGGTTTTTTCATAAACGACCAGGTGAACAAAGACAATACGTGTTCCAGGTTTCTTAGCTAACAAGCATGTTAATTTCCTGAAATTATATTGGAAAGGAAACAAAAGTGAAATTGTGACCATGGATATTGATAAAAAGAAACCTACTGTTAATTCTAAGCAAACCAATGATACAAAATCTTTTGTTGAAACAGTGACCACAAATCCTAATTCTATTAGTGCCAACATAAAACTTATTCCAAAATTATTTGGTACTAAGGATGGAGAAGTTGAGATGCCTTATTCTAATTTGATGTGGGGAAGTGTTCCTTACCATTCTACCTTATACGATTTTTTTCGTTGAAAAACCTCCTAGTTTTAATACGGTTCGTTACTTTGTTTCTTTGATGTGGAAGCAATTTGTATTAGAAGATTTGATGGTAAATGGTGAAGGTTTTTTCTATTTTCGATTTAGCACTAAAGAAGGTATGATGAAATTTATTGAAGTGGCCCTTGGTTAATTAATGATGTTTCGATTTTTGTTAAAAGATGGAAACCCAGTCTTGTTTTATCTAAAGCCAAATTTGAGTTGGTTCCGGTTTGGGTTAAGATTTGTAATGTTCCTTTGGAATATTGGAATGACACCAGTGTTGCATATATTGCCAATGAACTTGGAAAGCCAATCATTATGGATAGAATGACTTTAAATATGTGTGATCATCATTGGGGAAGACCGGGTTATATGAGATTACTCATTGAGATGTCGGCCGGTTCGGAATGGCTTAAAAGCTTGGATATAGTGTCTCGTGATATGGAAACCGGGGAAGAGTTGTTTCTCATTGTCATGTGGATTATGCTTGGTACCCTTTAAAATGTTCTCATTGTAAACTTTATGGTCACGATGAACCTAAATGTGCTATTTTAGCTAGTTTGACTAGCAAAAAAGAAATGAATTCCAAAAACATGAATGAAGGCAAAGACATTAATAAAGAAAAAGAAGTTACAAGTTTAAGTGATAGAATGGAGGAAGATGGATTTACTTTGGTTACTAAAAAGAATAATAAAGGAAAGCAAAAGGTTTCGAGCAATAAAGTCTTGGAATCGAGTAAAGTTGATTTTATTGATTTATTAAAGAAAACGTCTTCTCTTGTCGAATCAAAAGAAACTAAAAGTCAAGTTCATGTGGGGAAAATGCAAAATGGTTCAAAAGTTTACAATCAAGGAAACAAAAAGGCAGTTAATGCGGCTAATGGTAAAGGAAGATTGGGATCTTTTGGGAATAATTTGGATAGATTTGCGGTTGGAGCGTTGAAAAAGAGTGGTAATAGTGTGAATTTTAGTGGAAAGGAGAATTTTGTCAAAGCCGGAAACGGATTGGCCAATTCTAATGCTCAAAATGAAGTTTTAAAAGTGAAAAAAGAGAATAGACGTGATGGTAATGGTGGTTTAGATCTTTCTTGTAATACTAATCGGTTTGATGTTCTTAGTTATTTTAATGAACATGAAGGCGATGATGGTATGAAAGAAGATGATCTTTATAATAATATTGGTAAAATTCCGGAAATTGGAAAGGATAACTCTTTGGATGATGAGTTGATGGACACCCACCAAAATTCTTTGGTTTTATGATGATAGTCTTTTGGGATAATCTTGGTTTATTCAAGTTCAAGTTTGGCATGGATTTGGATAACATTGTTAGTTATTGGACTTTGAAGTATTAGGCCGAAGATTGAATGTGTTTGATTTTAATCTTTGGTTTGGATTGCAAGGGGAAAATTTGGTTCCATTCCATTGATTGGAATTGGATTTGGGTTTGGATAGGTTGGCATGTTTTAGATTAATAGTTGTTGGGTTTGTCTTTTTATTTCTAGATGTTAGTTTTTTTGGGCTCATGGCCCTTCTTTTCTTGTAAGTTCTTTTTTAACAATAAAATTTGCCAGATGATGATCTCCCCTTTATCCAAAAAAAAAAACCATACAAACCTTCATCATGGTCCATAACTCATCACAACCCTTCATAATGGTCTATAACCCAACACAACCCTTTCTATGGTCCATAACCCATCACAACTCTTCATAATTGACCATAACCTAACAAAACCCCTCATAATGGTCCATAACCCTTTATAGTGGTCGATAACCCATCACAACCTTCATAATGGTCTGTAACCCATCACAACCCTATATAATGGTCCATAACCCATCACAACCTTCATAATGGTCCATAACCCATCACAACCCTTTATAATGGTCTATAACCCATCACAACCCTTCATAATTGAGCATAACCCATTACAAGCCTTCATAATGGTCCATAACCCAACACGACCCGTTCTATGGTCCATAACCCATAACAACCCTTCATCATTGACCATAGCCTATCACAACCCTTCATAATGGTCAATAACCCATCATAATCCTTGATAATGGTTCATAACCTATCACAACCTTCATAATAGTACGTAACCCATACAACCCTTGATAACGTTCCATAACCCATAACAACCCTTTCTAATGGTCCATAACACATCACAACCTTTTCTATGGTCCATAACCCATCGCAACCCTTCATAATGGTCCATAACCATAACAACACTTCATAATTGTTCAAAACCCATACAAACCTTCATCATGGTCCATAACCCATCACAACCCTTCATAATGGTCCATAACCCATCACAACCCTTCATAATGGTATTGCTAATAATATATGATCCTAGGTTTGAGTCAAATGATATTGCCACGACGTAGATCTCGAAAAAATACGCAACTTTAAAAAAAACGACACTTCGATCCGAGGTCCGAGTCAAAAGATATGACCTTTCAATGTTTTAAAGAAAAAAACATATAACTTTCCATACTTGCTTGCAACTTCCCTTATAACCCAAAACCACCAACCGATGCCCACTGTAATGTAATTTCCTTTTCTACCCTTTGAATTAAAATATCTACATCTCCTTATACTAATACGTCAAAATATGTGGGCATTCAAATTAAGCGATAAGACCACACAGGTCCTAACCCTTTTTATCCCTCCTCTGGTTCTCGCTTAGCGTCTTCATCATTCCTCGAGGTTGCGGAGGTTTTTTCATAAACGACCAGGTGAACAAAGACAATACGTGTTCTAGGTTTCTTAGCTAACAAGCATGTTAATTCCTGAATTTGGATGGGGAAGGAAACAAAAGTGAAATTCTGACCATGGATATTGATAAAAAGAAACCTACTGTCAATTCTAAGCAAACCAATGATACAAAATCTTTTGCTGAAACAGTGAACACAAATCCTAATTCTATTAGTGCCAACATAAAACTTATTCCAAAATTATTTGGTACTAAGGTTGGAGAAGTTGAGATGCCTTATTCTAATTTGATGTTGGGATCCTTACCATTCTACCTTATACGGTTTTTTCGTTGAAAAACCTCCTAGTTTTAATACGGTTTGTTACTTTGTTTCTTTGATGTGGAAGCAATTTGGATTAGAAGATTTGATGGTAAATGATGAAGGTTTTTTCTATTTTCGATTTAGCACTAAAGAAGGTATGATGAAATTTATTGAAGTGGCCCTTGGTTAATTAATGATGTTTCGATTTTTGTTAAAAAGATGGTAACCCGGTCTTGTTTTATCTAAACCCAAATTTGAGTCGGTTCCGGTTTGGGTTAAGATTTGTAATGTTCCTTTGGAATATTGGAATGACACCGGTTTACATATATTGCCAATGAACTTGGAAAGCCAATCATTATGGATAGAATGACTTTAAATATGTGTGATCATCATTGGGGAAGATCGGGTTATATGAGATTACTCATTGAGCCGTCGGCCGGTTCGGAATGGCTTAAAAGCTTGGATATAGTGTCTCGTGATATGGAAACCGGGATAAGAGTTATTTCTCATTGTCATGTGGATTATGCTTGGTACCCTTCAAGATGTTCTCATTGTAAAATTTATGGTCATCATGAAGCTAAATGTGCTATTTTAGCTAGTTTGACTAGCAAAAAAGAAATAGATTCCAAAAACGTGAATGAAGGCAAAGGAATTAATAAAGAAAAAGAAGATACAAGTTCAAGTGATAGAATGGATGATGATGGATTTACTTTGGTTACTAAAAAGAATAATAAAGGAAAGCAAAAGGTTTCGAGCAATAAAGTCTTGGAATCGGGTAAAGTTGATTTGATTGATTTATTAAAGAAAAAGCCTTCTCTTGTGGAATCAAAAGAAACTAAAAGTCAAGTTCATGTGGGGAAAAGGCAAAATGGTTCAAAAGTTTACAATCAAGGAAACAAAAAGGCAGTTAATGCGGCTAATGGTAAAGGAAGGTTGGGATATTTTGGGAATAATTTGGATAGATTTGCGGTTGGAGCGTTGAAAAAGAATGGTAATAGTGTGAATTTTAGTGGAAAGGAGAATTTTGTCAAAGCCGGAAACGGATTGGCCAATTCCAGTGCTCAAAATGAAGTTTTAAAAGTGAAAAAAGATAATAGATGTGATGGTAATGGTGGTTTAGATCTTTCTTGTAATACTAATCGGGTTGAAGTTCTTAGTTATTTTAATGAACAGGAAGGCGATGATGGTAGGAAAGAGGATGATCTTTATAATAATATTGGTAAAATTCCGAAAATTGGAAAGGATAACTCTTTGGGTGATGAGTTGATGGTCCATATCCCATCACAACCCTTTATAATTGTCCATAACCCATCACAACCTTCATAATGGTCCATCACCCATAACAACCCTTTATAATGCTCCGTAACCCATCACAACCCTTCATAATTGAGCATAAACCATCACAACCCTTCATAATGGTCCATAACCCAAGACAACCTTTTCTATGGTCCATAACCCATAACAACCCTTCATAATTGACCATAACCTATTACAACCCTTCATAATGGTCAATAACCCATCATAATCCTTCATAATGGTTCATAACTCATCACAACCTTCATAATAGTACATAACCCATACAACCCTTCATAACGGTCGATAACCAATCACAACACTTTCTAATGGTCCATAACCCACAAGTACAACTAAAAATATTAAACTGCTACAAAAGTACAATCTAACAGCTGGCTAAAATAATCTAAGTCTTGAACTTCTTGATCTGCACCCGCTGTGTACTTTCGTTGCTGAACGGATCAGCAATTTGACGTTTCTGATCCGTATTTTCTGAACCGGCACTGCTGAACCGATATTTCTGAAACGTAATTTCTGATTTGGCATTTCTGAAGTCCAATTTCTGAACTTAGAATTTCGGATCCTCACCAAGTTCGGATCCTCGGGGTAGTTTCTGATCCTAGGAAGGGTGTAGAGTGGAACCCTAACCGATGACTGTTCTGGTTAAGAGCAAAAAGAGGATTTTGGACTCTTGCGAGTCCGCGTCGCGGATAGGCTATGTCGGCGACGTGGGTTCGAGTAAAACCCTGTAAGTGTAATGATAGTCCGCGACGCGTAAGGGAGAGGTCGCGCCGCGGCGAGCGACTGTTTGACCAAAAGCTTACTTTCGACCCATGGTTGTTAGCAAATGTTGGGTCTGACCCTTAGGCAAGTCTATATGAGTTTTGGTCAGTGATTAATATGTTGTGTATGTGGGATTTAGGTGATCGGACGAGCCTAGTTTGGAATATTAGCAAATTATCCGGACGGTTGTGATTCAGGTGAGTATCCTCACCTTACTATATGATGTTGCATGTTAGGCATCTTGTGTTTTAATTACAGTTATATGATTTTCTCTATATCTAGGGTTATTTGTTGTTGGGCTCAGTACTGATGCGTGTCCCCTCGTAGCTGTTGTATGGCGAGTTGGACTATTGCCTTGTCCCATAGCTGTTGTATGATGGGCTAGGCCATAACCGGGAACCCATAGCTGTTGTATGATGGGTAGAACCTTCCCGTGTCCATAGCTGTTGTGTGATGGACGCCCGTAGCTGTTGTATGGCGGGTAGGGTCGGGTCGTTCTCGAGGACGGGTTGTTTAATGTGTGGGCATGTATGGTAACTTGTGGACTCACTAAGCTTTAAGCTTACCCGTTGATTTTAGAACATTTTCAGGTACTCCAGTTGATAAAAGGAGCGAGCTCGGCGTGACGGCGGTGCATCGCACATTTATGATTTGCAGTTATATTATTAAATAGAGAAAATTGCAAATTTGGTCCCTGTGGTTTGCCAAAATGGCCAGGTTTGGTCCAAAATGGGTTTGACTAGCACCTAAGGTCCAAAAATGTTGTATTTGTTGTGAGTTTGGTCCAATGTTTTTAAAAAATAACTAGAATGACTATTTTGCCCTTACTTTTTTCTTTTTCCTTTTCTTTTGATTTATTTATGAATTTTTTATTTAAAAAAAACAAAAAATAAAAATAAAAAAACACCATCCTTTTAACCCGTAACCAATCTCTCTCTCTCTTCCATCTCTCCCCCATCTCCTTTCAACACCACCACCATCTCCGGTCATCACAACTACCACCACCATCTCCGGTCAACAGCACCACCATGATCTCCGATCAATACCGCAACTATCTAGAACACACATGAAGTCGACAAATCTGCAAGAACAAGAACATAGATGAAGTTGATTTTTCCAAAGAACCGGAACACACAAGAACTCGATAAATTTGAAAGAACAAGAAAAAACCACCTTCTGGACCAAAAAACACCACCGCCTTCATCTATGCCACCATCGCTAAACCTACCTCACATCGCCATCATCTCCATCGCACCACTTGCTTCATCATCTTCAACCCATCGCCAGCCAATGATCATCAAAAACCATCACACCTGCAACTTGAAAAATCAAAAAAGGAATCGCTTCACCACAAACAACATTGAGGGCTTCACAAACAAAATTGAGGGCTTCTACAACTACATAAAATCCAGTTGAAGAAGACGAACACAAAATCAAATGGAGAGAGAGAGAGACGCAGAAGTATGTAGGGTTTTTAGTTTATCAGCCTAGTTGAAGAGAAAATCAGAAGAACACGAGGAATTCCTTACCCAGATATCAATGCCACCACCACCACAGGAGATCCACCCTCTGTTTCTCGTCTTATTCATCTGCATCCACTTAGGGAGGAATCACCATCAGCCCCCACCAAACCTTCATCAACATAAACCTACGATGGATTATTACAGAAATTGATTACAAAAATCGATTCTGCGATTTCAACGATCGATTATAGAAATCGATTACCAAACCTTGTTAGAAATCGAACAAAGACTTTGGCGCCCATGATCTTGAGGTGGGTTCTCTGATTCGGTGACGGAAGAGCTTCGTGGCGATTTCAAAGATCGATTACGGAAATCGATTACAAACAGGAGGAAAGAGGCAGAGGACGGACGAAGGGAGGGATGATCGGAGGAGCTTCCCACGATGTGTTTGAAGAGAGAGAGAGAGAGAGAGAGAGAGAGAGAGAGAGAGAGAGAGAGAGAGAGAGAGAGTGAGTGACAATAGGGTTAGGGTAATATGTTTTTTTTATAAATTGAGGTAATAAAAGAAAATGAAAAAAACTAAATAAGAAGGGCAAATTCGTCCTTCTAAGTATTTTTGTTTTAAATTGGACTAAACTCGCGACAAATACAACATTTTTGGACCTTAGGTGCTAGTCAAACCCATTTTGGACCAAACCTGGCCATTTTGGCAAACCACAGGGACCAATTTTGCAATTTTCTCTATTAAATAAGATTTATATAATTATGGGACGTATACACTCTGATAATAGTTTTGATGAACACCGCTTAAGCATGTTATAAAGATTATCTATGTTTTTACTTACATTTTTAAAGAAAATTTTTGATTGAAAATTAGGGCATTACAAATTGGTATCAGAGCCTTGGTTTGAGGGATTTGGATGAACTGTATTGGGAATCCAAACTCAAACTTAGGACTGAGAGCTTTTCGTTAAAGAAATAATGTTTTCTCTATAAAAGTTTTAAGTAGTTGGGTTGAATAACATGTGGAAGATTCCCTTGCATGTTCTTGTTTGATTGTTGCTTGGGGGTTTGAAACATGGTATGCACACCTGACTTATGATTTTTAATGGATAATGAGTTTCGAAAAGAATGAGATGCGATGCGAATCGTCAACCGAGCTCAAGTAAGTTTTTGTGATTCCCAATTACCCATGCCAAGTTTGTGTTATGTGATGATATATGTATGCCAGAAAATAGGCGTGGAATTTAGTTAGGAAATGCATGCTAGAAATGCTTAGATTAGGATGCCTTCTGCATGTTGTTTGTTATTTGTGCTGCTTTAGAATCTATGCTAACACTATTAGGTTGCTTAGTGAATGCTATTGGGTTATATACAATTAGGATAAGATAGCCTAAGAATTCTTGGTCTAGCCTTACTGGCTGTTCCTTGTTTGGTTGTGACTTTGGGGTAGGATTATTTATTTTAATGTCTATCTTATTCTCGATTGTGTACGACTGTGTGTCTGTGAGGCGACTCGATGGTGTTAACAGAAGTTCTTTTAGGAACGGGTGGGGTGTGAGATCCTAGGTAACCTAGGATAAGTGTTAGGCACTTGGGTGTGAGACACTATGAATACCAATGTCAAATAGATGAGTGAGTGGTGAATTAGAGTATTGGGGGACAAATTCTAGAACAAGTACGAATAGGTGTGGAAGGTAGTACAGGGCCCGTACTACCGAAAGCACAGGATTCATAGATGAGTCAGGAAGAGTTACCCAAAATTCTAAGGAACCGGGTAGGGTAGAGAATCAGGTATGATTCACATTATGGGTTAGTGGCGAAAATGAAGCACACGTCTTCATCGTGGCGATGTTCGGTAATGAAGAATGGATTGGGAGTAGTTTCGGGTGTAACCGATTGAGGTAGATCGTGATGGATCATAGGTTCAGAAATTTATCGCAGTTGAGGTATCAACGAGGGTTATGATTGATAGCAATGGGTTAGGCAATGCATCTGGGTTACTAGCCGATGCATCTGGGTTTTGCATGTCGATGTTTCGAAGGTCTATGGATATGAATCCCGATAGACCTTATCCCTGTTTAATGGACTAACAGCATGGTATGAGGATTTGATTTGTTACAAAGGTTCGAGGCACTTATCGATTGCGATCAGCACTAGGTATTGGCACAGATTCCAAGTGGGGGAGAGTTGGTGTTCTAAGAGAATAAATGAAGCTTAATGCATGTATAGCTCAGCTACTGGAATATAGGAGTACTTGCATTACGAATTATCAAGCGTTAGCTTGAGTTATGACAATAGAGAGAGAAGGGATGGGCAGCTTGTTGGAAACTGTGGCCTGGGAATCTACAGATAAGTTCTAGAGGATTACTAGGTACTCCTTTAGGGAATGGACTAGAATCCAAATTGATTTAAGTGTCGACATTATGTCGACATATGTCACTCGAAGAGCAAGAAGGGCCCGTCCAGCTGCTGAAGCTGATGGACCTTGACTCCTGCTACCCAGCTGAAGTTAGAGTAATTGGAGACCACGTACAAGGTATGACGAAAAATGCGAGCAGTGTGTGACTTATGGGATAAAGACCCACAGAAGATGGCTCCTTGGACAGATAGCCACAAGTAGAGGGTTGAAGCGGAAAGGGAAGAAGGGTTCCCAGTGTGACATAACCGACCATTGAGGATGGAAGTCTCATGGCAATGAGAGAGACGGCGTGGGGATGGATACCCGCGATCTAACAAGGCAGGGAGCTCGCCGGCAGGGGCTAAGGCCTCGAAAAGGGAAAGTTGTAGCTTGGAGGAGGAAGATGGGAGTGTCATTGCATGCTGGAGCTAGCAAGTGGTTATTGGTGCATCGAGTAGCTTTTCACCTTATGGTAAAGGTGTTTGGAATAGCTTTGAGTAAAGGGAATTCTGCAAATTCAAGGAAGCGGTTGGAGGTTGTATGCATTGCGAAGAGGCAAGGATCTTGGCCATGCTAGGGATGCGTGGTCACTTCCATGGGAGTTTTGATTATTTCCATTAAGGCGTGGAGAACGTTGGACGATTGTATTTCGTTTCAACTCAGGACCTGGACAGCAGTGGGGGCGAGAGAGTCGAGTTTTAGTATAAAAAGGGCAGAGCATGGAAGGTGAGACGCCGGACTGAGGAGACAACGCGACCTGTTGGGTCGACTGCAAGATTACGCAAGCTATGGTGACTTTGGACACCAGGGGTTCTGCTTGCATGGACTGATACTCAGAAGGATTGACGCATATAAATTATTCAGAGACCGGGAATCTACTTCAGGCTTCAGCAAGAGTTATGCATGTAGGACAAACGTTTTCGAAATAAGGAATGTGTCATATATGATAGCTCATCTCAGGAGCGCTAGTCAATAGTTTCAAGGAATGAAAGTATCGCGAGCCGAGAATCCTTCCTAGGCAGGAAAGGCTGGGCGAAGTTAGGAAGGCGTCGGAGCGAGGTTTTAAGGAAACATTTTGGTGAGATTGTGTATCGATCGGGAAGGGTCAGCGCGGAAGCAACATATTAAGCAACGATAATATGAAGACAGGACGAGGGTTATGCTAAGCGATGCTAGGAACAAGGATAAGCGTTGGCCAGGAGCATTGGGTCGTATTGGTGTAGTGATCGATTAAGGATTTTACGTCCTGGAGGATTGGTATCTCACGTGGGTACCAGGGTACTGTGCCTTGTTCGAGATTATGCCCCCTCATGCCTCGGTGAGAGATAAGGTGTTTTCGGATGGAGTGTGCTATGTTGACGTGGTACTGTGCTGTGTTCTGGTGAATACTTCGTGCTGATCGGGAGTGCCAGGAGCTTTATTGTAGCAATTTTGTGTCGTGTTCCCTCGAGTACGAGATACGGTCTTAGCAGGCTGATTGGTCAGATTGGGTTGTAGGGCAGATGATTTCTGTGCAGGATGAGATAATGGTTATCTGGGTGCCGAGGATTAGTACCCTTAGGATTGTTCAGTGGGATGAGAGATGATTATGGATCCTTCCATGATCGCATTTGCCGGAGTAGTTGAGGTGAAGACTACCTTGGTTTTGCTGATGGCTGTTTTAGCTGGTGATAATGAAAACCAAGGGCAGATCAGGGCGACATGAAGACTGGGCGGTTTGGATTCAAGATAAGGATTTAGATGGAACCCGTGGAAGGGAACGCCTTTAGGTGAGACAGTTCAGGTAAATGAAGGTTGTGGGGTAGGGTTAGCGAAGGATGGCTAACCCATTATGATCGCCGTGGATGTTAGATATAGACGGAGCTTTTGTACGGTGATGAACAAAGAAGTTTGTGTCAAGTTTTTCGTTGCCCGAGGGGAAACACGGATGTGTATGATATTGGAGAGGATTACTGGTGATCTGGCCGGTAAGGAATTGGGGAATGGTTAAGAGGAGAGAGGTTTGATCGGTGGAAAGGTCAAGGCCAATCATCAAAAGATAGGTAGCTGATTTGGTCTCCGAGGATTTCTAAGGTAGAATTTGGAGGTATGCCTGTATGGGTTCATCGCGGAAGTACCAAGGAACCCCTCAGTTTATTGATAAAATCAAGGATGTCGTAGACCGATGGAGCAGGAGTGCTCACTTTGAGTCTGTTATAGTATGCTGGGCTACGAAGGGTGGATGATGTTAAGACTCGGGAGAAGGTACCCCGATATGGTGCTCTGGATGGTGATATCAGGTAAGGAGGTACAGCTCACTTAGGAGTTTAGGAGAAGGTTCGTAAAGTTGCGACATCCAACTTCGTTTCAGTATTGTACATCATCCTTAGAGGGATGGTTGTATGGAGAGATCAATGTAGGAGTTCCTTCGGGATTACGTTCTTAGTTTGATGGGAGTTGTAGTTTCCTATGTAATGTTGGTAGAGTCCTTTATGATAATGGTTAGCACACGAGAAATGGTCTCTTGTGCAAGAAGTCGTACGGGAGAGGGTGTCAGGACTTCTGTGTGTTCAGCAAGAGATTGTAGACCGATTTGAGCAGGAAGAATCATGATATTATGCAGTGACAGGACCCGAGTTTATCGGTCAGAGTTTTGTCATTAAGGTATCGATGTACTGGAAAGTAGGACCCCGGGTATACCGGATCGTTGTTAGTGTAGTAGATAGAATCTATGGCTCAGTCAGGCTTGTGGTAACTTCTAGATTTCTTAGTTGAGGCTGTGCAAGGCGACGTGTTCGGTAGCGTGCAATTGGGAGATTAATTGCGATACGACTGTCCGATTTCGAGTTCTAGGTTGGAGGTTTTGTTCTTCTTAAGGTGTCGCCTTGGAAGAGAGTTATTCGTTTCGGGAGTCGAGGAAAGCTTGGCCCTAGGTACATTGGACCAAATTGAATCATCGCGCGAGTAGGTAAGGTAGCCTACCAGGTGAAGCTGCCCGAGCAGCTTGGCTAGATTCACGACACGTTCCACGTTTCCCGATTCAGGAAGTGTGTTGCCAATGAAATTTCAATTGTACCCTTGGAGGGTATCCAAATCGGCGAACGCTTGAATTATCTGGAGTGACCGGTTGCTATCAAAGAAAGGAACTACAGACTTTACGAAATAAGACGATAAGGGTAGTTAAGGTGTAGTGGCAGCATCGTAAGGGGTCTGAATGGACTTGGGAACCCGAGGAAGAAAATGTGGAGGTATTACCCCAAGTTGTTTTCAGGCACAGATTTCGGGGACGAAATCCATTCAAGTGGGGGAGAATTGTAAGACCCGTTCCGCCGAGTCGCGGCCCGGATGAATCCGCTGCGCGACTTTAGGAAGAATCTAGAATCGCGTAGGATTTGTACGCGTGGCGCGGTTCGAAAGAACCCGCGGCGCGGTGCGCCTCTAATGTGAAAAACCCTAATTCAGATTTAAACGCCTATATAAAGGGTCCCAGCCCTAGGGTTTGTGTTTTTGGAAGTTCTCTGGAGTGGAGTCGACTAGTTCCAGCAGAGGCTCTTTGGTTCTGAGGCTTTGAAGTTTTGGAGGAAGAGTTACAACGTGGGAAAAGGCTTGTAGTCAATCGGGTGCATTCTTCCGTTTTCCAGAAGCAAGGTAAAAGGATCTACCTTCTGATATTTCATTCTATCCCGTCTTTATGGTGTTATCCCTTGATTAGTAGTCTTAGATGACTTGTAACACTTAGGGTTTGGACAAAGGACATGCATGGACTTGCATGTCCATAAGGAAGTGATCTTAGGGTAGTTTCTGATCCCAGGAAGGGTGTAGAGTGGAACCCTAACCGATGACTGTTCTGGTTAAGAGCAAAAAGAGGATTTCGGACTCTTGCGAGTCCGCGTCGCGGAAAGGCTATGTCGGCGACGCGGGTTCGAGTAAAACCCCGTAAGTGTAATGATAGTCCGCGACGCGTAAGGGAGAGGTCGCGCCGAGGCGAGCGACTGTTTGACCAAAAGCTTACTTTCGACCCATGGTTGTTAGCAAATGTTGGGTTTGACCCTTAAGCAAGTCTATATGAGTTTTGGTTAGTGATTAATATGTTGTGTATGTGGGATTTAGGTGATCGGACGAGCCTAGTTTGGAATATTAGCAAATTATCCGGACGGTTGTGATTCAGGTGAGTATCCTCACCTTACTATATGATGTTGCATGTTAGGCATCTTGTGTTTTAATTACAGTTATATGATTTGCTCTATATCTGTGGTTATTTGTTGTTGGGCTCAGTACTGATGCGTGTCCCCTCGTAGCTGTTGTATGGCGAGTCTGACTATTGCCTTGTCCCATAGCTGTTGTATGATGGGCTAGGCCATAACCGGGAACCCATAGCTGTTGTATGATGGGTAGAACCTTCCCGTGTCCATAGCTGTTGTATGATGGACGCCCGTAGCTGTTGTATGGCGGGTAGGGTCGGGTCGTTCTCGAGGACGGGTTTTTTCATGTGTGGGCATGTATGGTAACTTGTGGACTCACTAAGCTTTAAGCTTACCCGTTGATTTTAAAACATTTTCAGGTACTCCAGTTGATAAAAGGGGCGAGCTCGGCGTGACGGCGGCGCATCGCACATTTATGATTTGCAGTTATATTATTAAATAAGATTTATATAATTATGGGACGTATACACTCTGATAATAGTTTTGATGAACACCGCTTAAGCATGTTATAAAGATTATCTATGTTTTTACTTACATTTTTAAAGAAAATTTTTGATTGAAAATTGGGGCGTTACAAAACCCTAATCCATCATATGAAAACTAGAAAACCCTAATAAACCCTAATCCATCATATGAAAACTAGAAAACCTTAATAAACCCTAATTCATCATATGAAAACTAGAAAACCCTAATAAACCCTAATCCATCATATGAAAACTAGAAAACCCTAATAAACCTAATCCATCATAAGAAAACTTGAAAACCCTAATAAACCCTAATCCATCATATGAAAACTAGAAAACCCTAATAAACCCTAATCCATCATATGAAAACTAGAAAACCCTAATAAACCCTAATTCATCATATGAAAACTAGAAACCCCTAATAAACCCTAATCCATCATATAAAACTAGAAAACCCTAATAAACCCTAATACATCTCATGAAAACTAGAAAACCCTAATAAACCCTAATCCATCATATGAAAACTATAAAACCCTAATAACATCATTTGCAACATTCAAAAACCCTAATCCATCATATGAAAACTAGAAAACCCTAATAAACACTAATCCATCATATGAAAACTAGAAAACTCTAACAAACCCTAATCCATCTTATGAAAACTAGAAAACCCTAATAAACCCTATTCCATCATATGAAAAATAGAAAACCCTAATAAATCCAAATCCATCATATGAAAACTATAAAACCCTAATAAACCCTAATCCGTCATATGAAAACTAGAAAACCTTAATAAACCCTAATCCATCATATGAAAACTAGAAAACCCTAATAAACCCTAATACATCATATGAAAACTAGAAAACCCTAATAAACCCTAATCCATCATACGAAAACTAGAAAACCCTAATAAACCCTAATCCATCATATGAAAACTAGAAAACCCTAATAAACCCTAATACATCATATGAAAACTAGCAAAACTCTAATAAACCTAAATCCATCATATGAAAACTGGAAAAACCCTAATAAACTCTAATCCATCATATGAGAACTAGAAAACCGTAATAACATCATTTGCAACATTCAAAAACCCTAATCCATCAAATGAAAACTAGAAAACCCTAATAAACCGTAATCCATCATATACTAGAAAACCCTAATAAACCTTAATCCATCATATGAAAACCAGAAAACCCTAATAACATCATTTGCAACATTCAAAAACCCTAATCCATCATATGAAAACTAGAAAACCCTAATAAACCCTAATATATCATATGAAGAATAGAAAATCCTAATAAACCCTACTCCATCATATGAAAACTAGAAAACCCTAATAAACCCTAATCCATCATATGAAAACTGGAAAAACGCTAATAAACCCTAATCCATCATATGAAAACTAGAAAACCCTAATAAACCCTAATCGATCATATGAAAACTAGAAAACGCTAATAAACCCTAATCCATCATATAAAAATTAGAAAACCCTAATAAACTCTAATCCATCATATGAAAGCTAGAAAACCCAAATAAACCCTAATCCATCCTATGAAAACTAGAAAACCCTAATAAACCTTAATCCATCATATGAAAACTAGAAACCCCTAATAACATCATTTGCAACATTCAAAAACCCTAATCCATCATATGAAAACTAGAAAATCCAAATAAACCCTAATCTATCATATGAAAACTAGAAAACCCTACTAAACCCTAATCCATCATATGAAAACTAGAAAACCCTAATAAACCCTAATCCATCATATGAAAACTTGAAAACCCTAATAAACCCTAATCCATCATATGAAAACTAGAAAACCCTAATAAACCCTAATCCATCGTATGAAAGCTAGAAAACCCTAAAAAACCCTAATCCATCATATGAAAGATAGAAAACCCTAATAAACCATAACCCATCATATAAAACTAGAAACCCCTAATAAACCCTAATCCATCTTATGAAAACTAGAAAACCTTAATAAACCCTAATCCATCATATGAAAACTAGAAACCCCTAATCCATCTTATGAAAACTAGAAAACCCTAATAAACCCTAATCCATCATATGAAAACTAGAAAACCCTAATAACATCATTTGCAACATTCAAAAACCCTAATCCATCATATGAAAACTAGAAACCCCTAATAACATCAATTGCAACATTGAAAAACCCTAATCCATCATATGAAAACTAGAAAATCCTAATAAACCCTAATCCATCCTATGAAAACTAGAAAACCTAATAAACCCTAATCCATCATAAGATAACTAGAAAACTCTACTAAACCCTAATCCATCATATGAAAACTAGAAAACCCTAATAAACCCTAATCCATCATATGAAAACTAGAAAACCCTAATAAACCATAATCCATCATATGAAAATAAGAAAACCCTAATACGCCCTAATCCATCATATGAAAACTTGAAAACCCTAATAAACCCTAATCCATCATATGAAAACTAGAAAACCTTAATAAACCCTAATCCATCATATGAAAACTAGAAAACCCTAATAAACCCTAATCCATCATATGAAAACTAGAAAACCCTAATAAACCCTAATCCATCATAAGAAACCTAGAAAACCCTAATAAACCCTAATCCATCATATGAAAACTAGAAAACCCTAATAAACCCTAATCCATCATATGAAAACTAGAAAACCCTAATAAACCCTAATTCATCATATGAAAACTAGAAAACCCTAATAAACCCTAATCCATCATATAAAACTAGAAAACCCTAATAAACCCTAATCCATCTCATGAAAACTAAAAAAACCCTAATAAACCCTAATCCATCATATGAAAACTAGAAAACCCTAATAACATCATTTGCAACATTCAAAACCCCTAATCCATCATATGAAAACTAGAAAACCCTAGTAAACACTAATCCATCATATGAAAACTAGAAAAGTCTAACAAACCCTAATCCATCATATGAAAACTAGAAAACCCTAATAAACCCTAATCCATCATATGAAAAATAGAAAACCCTAATAAACCCTAATCCATCATATGAAATGGGTCGGGTGGGGTCCTCGGTTACCAAAAAAAAAAAAAAAAAAAAAAAAAAAAAACTAGAAAACCCTAATAAACCCTAATCCATCATATGAAAACTAGAAAACCTTAATAAACCCTAATCCATCATATGAAAAATTGAAAACCCTAATAAACCCTAATCGATCATATGAAAACTAGAAAACCCTAATAAACCCTAATCCATCATACGAAAACTAGAAAACCCTAATAAACCCTAATCCATCATATGAAAACTAGAAAACCCTCATAAACCCTAATCCATCATATAAAAACTAGCAAAACCCTAATCCATCATATGAAAACTAGAAAACCCTAATAAACTCTAATCCATCATATGAAAACTAGAAAACCCTAATAACATCATTTGCAACATTCAAAAACCCTAATCCATTATATGAAAACTAGAAAACCCTAATAAACCGTAATCCATCATATACTAGAAAACCCTAATAAACCCTAATCCATCATATGAAAACCAGAAAACCCTAATAACATCATTTGCAACATTCAAAAACCGTAATCCATCATATGAAAACTAGAAAACCCTAATCTATCATATGAAGACTAGAAAATCCTAATAAACCCTACTCCATCATATGAAAACTAGAAAACCCTAATAAACCCTAATCCATCATATGAAAACTAGAAAAACGCTAATAAACCCTAATCCATCATATGAAAACTTGAAAACCCTAATAAACCCTAATCCATCATATGAAAACTAGAAAACGCTAATAAACCCTAATCCATCATATAAAAATTAGAAAACCCTAATAAACTCTAATCCATCATATGAAAGCTAGAAAACCCAAATAAACCCTAATCCATCCTATGAAAACTAGAAAACCCTAATAAACGTTAATCCATCATATGAAAACTAGAAACCCCTAATAACATCAGTTGCAACATTCAAAAACCCTAATCCATCATTGAAAACTAGAAAACCCTAATAAACCCTAATCCATCATACGAAAACTAGAAAACCCTAATAAACCCTAATCCATCATATGAAAACTAGAAAACCCTAATAAACCCTAATACATCATATGAAAACTAGCAAAACTCTAATAAACCTAAATCCATCATATGAAAACTGGAAAAACCCTAATAAACTCTAATCCATCATATGAGAACTAGAAAACCGTAATAACATCATTTGCAACATTCAAAAACCCTAATCCATCAAATGAAAACTAGAAAACCCTAATAAACCGTAATCCATCATATACTAGAAAACCCTAATAAACCTTAATCCATCATATGAAAACCAGAAAACCCTAATAACATCATTTGCAACATTCAAAAACCCTAATCCATCATATGAAAACTAGAAAACCCTAATAAACCCTAATATATCATATGAAGAATAGAAAATCCTAATAAACCCTACTCCATCATATGAAAACTAGAAAACCCTAATAAACCCTAATCCATCATATGAAAACTAGAAAAACGCTAATAAACCCTAATCCATCATATGAAAACTAGAAAACCCTAATAAACCCTAATCGATCATATGAAAACTAGAAAACGCTAATAAACCCTAATCCATCATATAAAAATTAGAAAACCCTAATAAACTCTAATCCATCATATGAAAGCTAGAAAACCCATATAAACCCTAATCCATCCTATGAAAACTAGAAAACCCTAATAAACCTTAATCCATCATATGAAAACTAGAAACCCCTAATAACATCATTTGCAACATTCAAAAACCCTAATCCATCATATGAAAACTAGAAAATCCAAATAAACCCTAATCTATCATATGAAAACTAGAAAACCCTACTAAACCCTAATCCATCATATGAAAACTAGAAAACCCTAATAAACCCTAATCCATCATATGAAAACTTGAAAACCCTAATAAACCCTAATCCATCATATGAAAACTAGAAAACCCTAATAAACCCTAATCCATCGTATGAAAGCTAGAAAACCCTAAAAAACCCTAATCCATCATATGAAAGATAGAAAACCCTAATAAACCATAACCCATCATATAAAACTAGAAACCCCTAATAAACCCTAATCCATCATATGAAAACTAGAAAACCTTAATAAACCCTAATCCATCATATGAAAACTAGAAACCCCTAATCCATCTTATGAAAACTAGAAAACCCTAATAAACCCTAATCCATCATATGAAAACTAGAAAACCCTAATAACATCATTTGCAACATTCAAAAACCCTAATCCATCATATGAAAACTAGAAACCCCTAATAACATCAATTGCAACATTGAAAAACCCTAATCCATCATATGAAAACTAGAAAATCCTAATAAACCCTAATCCATCCTATGAAAACTAGAAAACCTAATAAACCCTAATCCATCATAAGATAACTAGAAAACTCTACTAAACCCTAATCCATCATATGAAAACTAGAAAACCCTAATAAACCCTAATCCATCATATGAAAACTAGAAAACCCTAATAAACCATAATCCATCATATGAAAATAAGAAAACCCTAATACGCCCTAATCCATCATATGAAAACTTGAAAACCCTAATAAACCCTAATCCATCATATGAAAACTAGAAAACCTTAATAAACCCTAATCCATCATATGAAAACTAGAAAACCCTAATAAACCCTAATCCATCATATGAAAACTAGAAAACCCTAATAAACCCTAATCCATCATAAGAAACCTAGAAAACCCTAATAAACCCTAATCCATCATATGAAAACTAGAAAACCCTAATAAACCCTAATCCATCATATGAAAACTAGAAAACCCTAATAAACCCTAATTCATCATATGAAAACTAGAAAACCCTAATAAACCCTAATCCATCATATAAAACTAGAAAACCCTAATAAACCCTAATCCATCTCATGAAAACTAAAAAAACCCTAATAAACCCTAATCCATCATATGAAAACTAGAAAACCCTAATAACATCATTTGCAACATTCAAAACCCCTAATCCATCATATGAAAACTAGAAAACCCTAGTAAACACTAATCCATCATATGAAAACTAGAAAAGTCTAACAAACCCTAATCCATCATATGAAAACTAGAAAACCCTAATAAACCCTAATCCATCATATGAAAAATAGAAAACCCTAATAAACCCTAATCCATCATATGAAATGGGTCGGGTGGGGTCCTCGGTTACCAAAAAAAAAAAAAAAAAAAAAAAAAAAAACTAGAAAACCCTAATAAACCCTAATCCATCATATGAAAACTAGAAAACCTTAATAAACCCTAATCCATCATATGAAAAATTGAAAACCCTAATAAACCCTAATCGATCATATGAAAACTAGAAAACCCTAATAAACCCTAATCCATCATACGAAAACTAGAAAACCCTAATAAACCCTAATTCATCATATGAAAACTAGAAAACCCTCATAAACCCTAATCCATCATATAAAAACTAGCAAAACCCTAATCCATCATATGAAAACTAGAAAACCCTAATAAACTCTAATCCATCATATGAAAACTAGAAAACCCTAATAACATCATTTGCAACATTCAAAAACCTAATCCATTATATGAAAACTAGAAAACCCTAATAAACCGTAATCCATCATATACTAGAAAACCCTAATAAACCCTAATCCATCATATGAAAACCAGAAAACCCTAATAACATCATTTGCAACATTCAAAAACCGTAATCCATCATATGAAAACTAGAAAACCCTAATCTATCATATGAAGACTAGAAAATCCTAATAAACCCTACTCCATCATATGAAAACTAGAAAACCCTAATAAACCCTAATCCATCATATGAAAACTAGAAAAACGCTAATAAACCCTAATCCATCATATGAAAACTTGAACACCCTAATAAACCCTAATCCATCATATGAAAACTAGAAAACGCTAATAAACCCTAATCCATCATATAAAAATTAGAAAACCTAATAAACTCTAATCCATCATATGAAAGCTAGAAAACCCAAATAAACCCTAATCCATCCTATGAAAACTAGAAAACCCTAATAAACGTTAATCCATCATATGAAAACTAGAAACCCCTAATAACATCAGTTGCAACATTCAAAAACCCTAATCCATCATTGAAAACTAGAAAATCCTAATAAACCCTAATCCATCATATGAAAACTAGAAAACCCTACTAAACCCTATTACATCATATGAAAACTAGAAAACCCTAATAAACCCTAATCCATCATATGAAAACTAGAAAACCTAATAAACCCTAATCCATCATATGAAAATTAGAAAGCCCTACTAAACCCTAATCCATCATATGAAAACTAGAAAACCCTAATAAACCCTAATCCATCATATGAAAACTAGAAAACCCTAATAAACCCTAATCCATCATATGAAAACTAGAAAACCCTAATAAACCATAATTCATCATAAAAAAATTCGAAAACCCTAATAAACCCTAATCCATCATATGAAAGATAGAAAACCCTAATAAATCCTAATCCATCCTATGAAAAGTAGAAAACCCTAATAAACCCTAATCCATCATATGAAAACTAGAAACCCCTTATAACATCATTTGCAACATTCAAAAGCCCTAATCCATCATATGAAAACTAGAAAAATCCTAATAAACCCTAATCCATCATATGAAAACTAGAAAACCTAATAAACCCTAATTCATCATATGAAAACTAGAAAGCCCTACTAAACCCTAATCCATCATATGAAAACTAGAAAACCCTAATAAACCCTAATCCATCATATAAAAATTAGAAAATCCTTAATAAACCCAAATCCATCATATGAAAACTAGAAAACCCTAATAAACCCTAATCCATCATATGAAAACTAGAAAACCCTACTAAACCCTAATCCATCATATGAAAACTAGAAAACCCTACTAAACCCTAATCCATCATATGAAAACTAGAAAACCCTAATAAACCCTAATCCATCATACGAAAACTAGAAAACCCTAATAAACCCTAATCCATCATAGGAAAACTAGAAAACCCTAATAAACCCTAATCCATCATATGAAAACTAGCAAAACCCTAATAAACCCTAATCCATCATATGAAAACTAGAAAACCCTAATAAACCCGAATCCATCATATGAAAATTAGAAAACCCTAATAACATCATTTGCAACATTCAAAAACCCTAATCCATCATATGAAAACTAGAAAACCCTAATAAACCGTAATCCATCATATACTAGAAAACCCTAATAAACCCTAATCCATCATAGGAAAACAAGAAAACCCTAATAACATCATTTGCAACATTTAAAAACCCTAATCCATCATATGAAAACTAGAAAACCCTAAGAAACCCTAACCTATCATATGAAGACTAGAAAATCCTAATAAACCCTACTCCATCATATGAAAACTAGAAAACCCTAATAAACCCTAATCCATCATATGAAAACTAGAAAAACGCTAATAAACCCTAATCCATCATATGAAAACTAGAAAACCCTAATAAACCCTAATCCATCATATGAAACCTAGAAAACGCTAATTAACCCTAATCCATCATATAAAAATTAGAAAACCCTAATAAACTCTAATCCATCATATGAAAGCTAGAAAACCCAAATAAACCCTAATCCATCCTATGAAAACTAGAAAACCCTAATAAACGCTAATCCATCATATGAAAACTAGAAAACCCTAATAAGATCATTTGCAACATTCAAAACCCCTAATCCATCATATGAAAACTAGAAAACCCTAGTAAACACTAATCCATCATATGAAAACTAGAAAACTCTAACAAACCCTAATCCATCATATGAAAACTAGAAAACCCTAATAAACCCTAATCCATCATATGAAAAATAGAAAACCCTAATAAACCCTAATCCATCATATGAAATGGGTCGGGTGGGGTCCTCGGTTACCAAAAAAAAAAAAAAAAAAACTAGAAAACCCTAATAAACCCTAATCCATCATATGAAAACTAGAAAACCTTAATAAACCCTAATCCATCATATGAAAAATAGAAAACCCTAATAAACCCTAATCCATCATATGAAAACTAGAAAACCCTAATAAACCCTAATCCATCATACGAAAACAAGAAAACCCTAATAAACCCTAATCCATCATATGAAAACTAGAAAACCCTAATAAACCCTAATCCATCATATAAAAACTAGCAAAACCCTAATAAACCCTAATCCATCATATGAAAACTAGAAATCCCTAATAAACTCTAATCCATCATATGAAAACTAGAAAACCCTAATAACATCATTTGCAACATTCAAAAACCCTAATCCATTATATGAAAACTAGAAAACCCTAATAAACCGTAATCCATCATATACTAGAAAACCCTAATAAACCCTAATCCATCATATGAAAACCAGAAAACCCTAATAACATCATTTGCAACATTCAAAAACCCTAATCCATCATTGAAAACTAGAAAATCCTAATAAACCCTAATCCATCATATGAAAACTAGAAAACCCTACTAAACCCTATTACATCATATGAAAACTAGAAAACCCTAATAAACCCTAATCCATCATATGAAAACTAGAAAACCTAATAAACCCTAATCCATCATATGAAAATTAGAAAACCCTACTAAACCCTAATCCATCATATGAAAACTAGAAAACCCTAATAAACCCTAATCCATCATATGAAAACTAGAAAACCCTAATAAACCCTAATCCATCATATGAAAACTAGAAAACCCTAATAAACCATAATCCATCATAAAAAAAATTAGAAAACCCTAATAAACCCTAATCCATCATATGAAAGCTAGAAAACCCTAATAAATCCTAATCCATCCTATGAAAAGTAGAAAACCCTAATAAACCCTAATCCATCATATGAAAACTAGAAACCCCTTATAACATCATTTGCAACATTCAAAAGCCCTAATCCATCATATGAAAACTAGAAAAATCCTAATAAATCCTAATCCATCATATGAAAACTAGAAAACCTAATAAACCCTAATTCATCATATGAAAACTAGAAAGCCCTACTAAACCCTAATCCATCATATGAAAACTAGAAAACCCTAATAAACCCTAATCCATCATATGAAAATTAGAAAATCCTTAATAAACCCAAATCCATCATATGAAAACTAGAAAACCCTAATAAACCCTAATCCATCATATGAAAACTAGAAAACCCTACTAAACCCTAATCCATCATATGAAAACTAGAAAACCCTACTAAACCCTAATCCATCATATGAAAACTAGAAAACCCTAATAAACCCTAATCCATCATACGAAAACTAGGAAACCCTAATAAACCCTAATCCATCATAGGAAAACTAGAAAACCCTAATAAACCCTAATCCATCATATGAAAACTAGCAAAACCCTAATAAACCCTAATCCAACATATGAAAACTAGAAAACCCTAATAAACCCGAATCCATCATATGAAAATTAGAAAACCTTAATAACATCATTTGCAACATTCAAAAACCCTAATCCATCATATGAAAACTAGAAAACCCTAATAAACCGTAATCCATCATATACTAGAAAACCCTAATAAACCCTAATCCATCATAGGAAAACAAGAAAACCCTAATAACATCATTTGCAACATTTAAAAACCCTAATCCATCATATGAAAACTAGAAAACCCTAAGAAACCCTAACCTATCATATGAAGACTAGAAAATCCTAATAAACCCTACTCCATCATATGAAAACTAGAAAACCCTAATAAACCCTAATCCATCATATGAAAACTAGAAAAACGCTAATAAACCCTAATCCATCATATGAAAACTAGAAAACCCTAATAAACCCTAATCCATCATATGAAAACTAGAAAACGCTAATTAACCCTAATCCATCATATAAAAATTAGAAAACCCTAATAAACTCTAATCCATCATATGAAAGCTAGAAAACCCAAATAAACCCTAATCCATCCTATGAAAACTAGAAAACCCTAATAAACGCTAATCCATCATATGAAAAGTAGAAACCCCTAATAACATCATTTGCAACATTCAAAAACCCTAATCCATCATTGAAAAGAAGAAAATCCTAATAAACCCTAATCCATCATATGAAAACTAGAAACCCTACTAAACCCTAATACATCATATGAAAACTAGAAAACCCTAATAAACCCTAATCCATCATATGAAAACTAGAAAACCTAATAAACCCTAATCCATCATATGAAAGATAGAAAACCCTACTAAACCCTAATCCATCATATGAAAACTAGAAAACCCTAATAAACCCTAATCCATCATATGAAAACTAGAAAACCCTAATAAACCCTAATCCATCATATGAAAACTAGAAAATCCTAATAAACCATAATCCATCATAAAAAAATTAGAAAACCCTAATAAACCCTAATCCATCATATGAAAGCTAGAAAACCCTAATAAATCCTAATCCATCCTATGAAAAGTAGAAAACCCTAATAAACCCTAATCCATCATATGAAAACTAGAAACCCCTAATAACATCATTTGCAACATTCGAAAGCCCTAATCCATCATATGAAAACTAGAAAAATCCTAATAAACCCTAATCCATCATATGAAAACTAGAAAACCTAATAAACCGTAATTCATCATATGAAAACTAGAAAACCCTACTAAACCCTAATCCATCATATGAAAACTAGAAAACACTAATAAACCCTAATCCATCATATGAAAATTAGAAAATACCTAATAAACCCAAATCCATCATATGAAAACTAGAAAACCCTAATAAACCCTCATACATCATATGAAAACTAGAAAACCCTAATAAACCCTAATCCATCATATGAAAACTAGAAAACCCTACTAAACCCTAATCCATCATATGAAAACTAGAAAACCCTACTAAACCCTAATCCATCATAAGAAAACTAGAAAACCCTAATAAACCCTAATCCATCATATGAAAACCAGAAAACCCTAATAACATCATTTGCAACATTCAAAAACCCTAATCCATCATATGAAAACTAGAAAACCCTAATAAACCCTAATATATCATATGAAGACTAGAAAATCCTAATAAACCCTACTCCATCATATGAAAACTAGAAAACCCTAATAAACCCTAATCCATCATATGAAAACTAGAAAAACGCTAATAAACCCTAATCCATCATATGAAAACTAGAAAACCCTAATAAACCCTAATCGATCATATGAAAACTAGAAAACGCTAATAAACCCTAATCCATCATATAAAAATTAGAAAACCCTAATAAACTCTAATCCATCATATGAAAGCTAGAAAACCCAAATAAACCCTAATCCATCCTATGAAAACTAGAAAACCCTAATAAACCTTAATCCATCATATGAAAACTAGAAACCCCTAATAACATCATTTGCAACATTCAAAAACCCTAATCCATCATATGAAAACTAGAAAATCCTAATAAACCCTAATCCATCATATGAAAACTAGAAAACCCTACTAAACCCTAATACATCATATGAAAACTAGAAAACCCTAATAAACCCTAATCCATCATATGAAAACTAGAAAACCTAATAAACCCTAATCTATCATATGAAAACTAGAAAACCCTACTAAACCCTAATCCATCATATGAAAACTAGAAAAACCTAATAAACCCTAATCCATCATATGAAAACTTGAAAACCCTAATAAACCCTAATCCGTCATATGAAAACTAGAAAACCGTAATAAACCCTAATCCATCATATGAAAACTAGAAAACCCTAATAAACCCTAATCCATCATATGAAAGCTAGAAAACCCTAATAAACCATAACCCATCATATAAAACTAGAAACCCCTAATAAACCCTAATCCAACATATGAAAACTAGAAAACCTTAATAAACCCTAATCCATCATATGAAAACTAGAAACCCCTAATCCATCTTATGAAAACTAGAAAACCCTAATAAACCCTAATCCATCATATGAAAACTAGAAAACCCTAATAACATCATTTGCAACATTTAAAAACCCTAATCCATCATATGAAAACTAGAAACCCCTAATAACATCAATTGCAACATTCAAAAACCCTAATCCATCATATGAAAACTAGAAAATCCAAATAAACCCTAATCCATCATATGAAAACTAGAAAACCTAATAAACCCTAATCCATCATAAGATAACTAGAAAACTATACTAAACCCTAATCCATCATATGAAAACTAGAAAACCCTAATAAAACCTAATCCATCATATGAAAACTAGAAAACCCTAATAAACCATAATCCATCATATGAAAATAAGAAAACCCTAATACACCCTAATCCATCATATGAAAACTAGAAAATCCTAGTAAACCCTAATCCATCATATGAAAACTAGAAAACCTTAATAAACCCTAATCCATCATATGAAAACTAGAAAACCCTAATAAACCCTAATCCATCATATGAAAACTAGAAAACCCTAATAAACCCTAATCCATCATATGAAAACTAGAAAACCCTAATAAACCCTAATCCATCATACGAAAACTAGAAAACCCTAATAAACCATAATCCAACATAAAAAAATTAGAAAACCCTAATAAACCCTAATCCATCATATGAAAGCTAGAAAACCCTAATAAATCCTAATCCATCCTATGAAAAGTAGAAAACCCTAATAAACCCTAATCCATCATATGAAAACTAGAAACCCCTAATAACATCATTTGCAACATTCAAAAGCCCTAATCCATCATATGAAAACTAGAAAAATCCTAATAAACCCTAATCCATCATATGAAAACTAGAAAACCCTAATCTATCATATGAAGACTAGAAAATCCTAATAAACCCTACTCCATCATATGAAAACTAGAAAACCCTAATAAACCCTAATCCATCATATGAAAACTAGAAAAACGCTAATAAACCCTAATCCATCATATGAAAACTTGAAAACCCTAATAGACCCTAATCCATCATATGAAAACTAGAAAACGCTAATAAACCCTAATCCATCATATAAAAATTAGAAAACCCTACTAAACTCTAATCCATCATATGAAAGCTAGAAAACCCAAATAAACCCTAATCGATCCTATGAAAACTAGAAAAGCCTAATAAACGCTAATCCATCATATGAAAACTAGAAACCCCTAATAACATCATTTGCAACATTCAAAATCCCTAATCCATCATTGAAAACTAGAAAATCCTAATAAACCCTAATCCATCATATGAAAACTAGAAAACCCTACTAAACCCTATTACATCATATGAAAACTAGAAAACCCTAATAAACCCTAATCCATCATATGAAAACTAGAAAACCTAATAAACCCTAATCCATCATATGAAAATTAGAAAACCCTACTAAACCCTAATCCATCATATGAAAACTACAAAACGCTAATTAACCCTAATCCATCATATAAAAATTAGAAAACCCTACTAAACCCTAATCCATCATATGAAAACTACAAAACGCTAATTAACCCTAATCCATCATATGAAAACCAGAAAACCCTAATAACATCATTTGCAACATTCAAAAACCCTAATCCATCATATGAAAACTAGAAAACCCTAATAAACCCTAATATATCATATGAAGACTAGAAAATCCTAATAAACCCTACTCCATCATATGAAAACTAGAAAACCCTAATAAACCCTAATCCATCATATGAAAACTAGAAAAACGCTAATAAACCCTAATCCATCATATGAAAACTAGAAAACCCTAATCGATCATATGAAAACTAGAAAACGCTAATAAACCCTAATCCATCATATAAAAATTAGAAAACCCTAATAAACTCTAATCCATCATATGAAAGCTAGAAAACCCAAATAAACCCTAATCCATCCTATGAAAACTAGAAAACCCTAATAAACCTTAATCCATCATATGAAAACTAGAAACCCCTAATAACATCATTTGCAACATTCAAAAACCCTAATCCATCATATGAAAACTAGAAAATCCTAATAAACCCTAATCCATCATATGAAAACTAGAAAACCCTACTAAACCCTAATACATCATATGAAAACTAGAAAACCCTAATAAACCCTAATCCATCATATGAAAACTAGAAAACCTAATAAACCCTAATCTATCATATGAAAACTAGAAAACCCTACTAAACCCTAATCCATCATATGAAAACTAGAAAAACCTAATAAACCCTAATCCATCATATGAAAACTTGAAAACCCTAATAAACCCTAATCCGTCATATGAAAACTAGAAAACCGTAATAAACCCTAATCCATCATATGAAAACTAGAAAACCCTAATAAACCCTAATCCATCATATGAAAGCTAGAAAACCCTAATAAACCATAACCCATCATATAAAACTAGAAACCCCTAATAAACCCTAATCCAACATATGAAAACTAGAAAACCTTAATAAACCCTAATCCATCATATGAAAACTAGAAACCCCTAATCCATCTTATGAAAACTAGAAAACCCTAATAAACCCTAATCCATCATATGAAAACTAGAAAACCCTAATAACATCATTTGCAACATTCAAAAACCCTAATCCATCATATGAAAACTAGAAACCCCTAATAACATCAATTGCAACATTCAAAAACCCTAATCCATCATATGAAAACTAGAAAATCCAAATAAACCCTAATCCATCATATGAAAACTAGAAAACCTAATAAACCCTAATCCATCATAAGATAACTAGAAAACTATACTAAACCCTAATCCATCATATGAAAACTAGAAAACCCTAATAAAACCTAATCCATCATATGAAAACTAGAAAACCCTAATAAACCATAATCCATCATATGAAAATAAGAAAACCCTAATACACCCTAATCCATCATATGAAAACTAGAAAATCCTAGTAAACCCTAATCCATCATATGAAAACTAGAAAACCTTAATAAACCCTAATCCATCATATGAAAACTAGAAAACCCTAATAAACCCTAATCCATCATATGAAAACTAGAAAACCCTAATAAACCCTAATCCATCATATGAAAACTAGAAAACCCTAATAAACCCTAATCCATCATACGAAAACTAGAAAACCCTAATAAACCATAATCCAACATAAAAAAATTAGAAAACCCTAATAAACCCTAATCCATCATATGAAAGCTAGAAAACCCTAATAAATCCTAATCCATCCTATGAAAAGTAGAAAACCCTAATAAACCCTAATCCATCATATGAAAACTAGAAACCCCTAATAACATCATTTGCAACATTCAAAAGCCCTAATCCATCATATGAAAACTAGAAAAATCCTAATAAACCCTAATCCATCATATGAAAACTAGAAAACCCTAATCTATCATATGAAGACTAGAAAATCCTAATAAACCCTACTCCATCATATGAAAACTAGAAAACCCTAATAAACCCTAATCCATCATATGAAAACTAGAAAAACGCTAATAAACCCTAATCCATCATATGAAAACTTGAAAACCCTAATAGACCCTAATCCATCATATGAAAACTAGAAAACGCTAATAAACCCTAATCCATCATATAAAAATTAGAAAACCCTACTAAACTCTAATCCATCATATGAAAGCTAGAAAACCCAAATAAACCCTAATCGATCCTATGAAAACTAGAAAAGCCTAATAAACGCTAATCCATCATATGAAAACTAGAAACCCCTAATAACATCATTTGCAACATTCAAAATCCCTAATCCATCATTGAAAACTAGAAAATCCTAATAAACCCTAATCCATCATATGAAAACTAGAAAACCCTACTAAACCCTATTACATCATATGAAAACTAGAAAACCCTAATAAACCCTAATCCATCATATGAAAACTAGAAAACCTAATAAACCCTAATCCATCATATGAAAATTAGAAAACCCTACTAAACCCTAATCCATCATATGAAAACTACAAAACGCTAATTAACCCTAATCCATCATATAAAAATTAGAAAACCCTAATAAACTCTAATCCATCATATGAAAGCTAGAAAACCCAAATAAACCCTAATCCATCCTATGAAAACTAGAAAACCCTAATAAACGCTAATCCATCATATGAAAACTAGAAACCCCTAATAACATCATTTGCAACATTCAAAAACCCTAATCCATCATTGAAAAGAAGAAAATCCTAATAAACCCTAATCCATCATATGAAAACTAGAAACCCTACTAAACCCTAATACATCATATGAAAACTAGAAAACCCTAATAAACCCTAATCCATCATATGAAAACTAGAAAACCTAATAAACCCTAATCCATCATATGAAAGATAGAAAACCCTACTAAACCCTAATCCATCATATGAAAACTAGAAAACCCTAATAAACCCTAATCCATCATATGAAAACTAGAAAACCCTAATAAACCCTAATCCATCATATAAAAACTAGAAAACCCTAATAAACCATAATCCATCATAAAAAAATTAGAAAACCCTAATAAACCCTAATCCATCATATGAAAGCTAGAAAACCCTAATAAATCCTAATCCATCCTATGAAAAGTAGAAAACCCTAATAAACCCTAATCCATCATATGAAAACTAGAAACCCCTAATAACATCATTTGCAACATTCAAAAGCCCTAATCCATCATATGAAAACTAGAAAAATCCTAATAAACCCTAATCCATCATATGAAAACTAGAAAACCTAATAAACCCTAATTCATCATATGAAAACTAGAAAACCCTACTAAACCCTAATCCATCATATGAAAACTAGAAAACACTAATAAACCCTAATCCATCATATGAAAATTAGAAAATACCTAATAAACCCAAATCCATCATATGAAAACTAGAAAACCCTAATAAACCCTCATACATCATATGAAAACTAGAAAACCCTAATAAACCCTAATCCATCATATGAAAACTAGAAAACCCTACTAAACCCTAATCCATCATATGAAAACTAGAAAACCCTAATAAACCCTAATCCATCATATGAAAACCAGAAAACCCTAATAACATCATTTGCAACATTCAAAAACCCTAATCCATCATATGAAAACTAGAAAACCCTAATAAACCCTAATATATCATATGAAGACTAGAAAATCCTAATAAACCCTACTCCATCATATGAAAACTAGAAAACCCTAATAAACCCTAATCCATCATATGAAAACTAGAAAAACGCTAATAAACCCTAATCCATCATATGAAAACTAGAAAACCCTAATAAACCCTAATCGATCATATGAAAACTAGAAAACGCTAATAAACCCTAATCCATCATATAAAAATTAGAAAACCCTAATAAACTCTAATCCATCATATGAAAGCTAGAAAACCCAAATAAACCCTAATCCATCCTATGAAAACTAGAAAACCCTAATAAACCTTAATCCATCATATGAAAACTAGAAACCCCTAATAACATCATTTGCAACATTCAAAAACCCTAATCCATCATATGAAAACTAGAAAATCCTAATAAACCCTAATCCATCATATGAAAACTAGAAAACCCTACTAAACCCTAATACATCATATGAAAACTAGAAAACCCTACTAAACCCTAATCCATCATATGAAAACTAGAAAACACTAATAAACCCTAATCCATCATATGAAAATTAGAAAATACCTAATAAACCCAAATCCATCATATGAAAACTAGAAAACCCTAATAAACCCTCATACATCATATGAAAACTAGAAAACCCTAATAAACCGTAATTCATCATATGAAAACTAGAAAACCCTACTAAACCCTAATCCATCATATGAAAACTAGAAAACACTAATAAACCCTAATCCATCATATGAAAACTAGAAAATACCTAATAAACCCAAATCCATCATATGAAAACTAGAAAACCCTAATAAACCCTCATACATCATATGAAAACTAGAAAACCCTAATAAACCCTAATCCATCATATGAAACCTAGAAAACCCTACTAAACCCTAATCCATCATATGAAAACTAGAAAACCCTACTAAACCCTAATCCATCATATGAAAACTAGAAAACCCTAATAAACCCTAATCCATCATATGAAAACCAGAAAACCCTAATAACATCATTTGCAACATTCAAAAACCCTAATCCATCATATGAAAACTAGAAAACCCTAATAAACCCTAATATATCATATGAAGACTAGAAAATCCTAATAAACCCTACTCCATCATATGAAAACTAGAAAACCCTAATAAACCCTAATCCATCATATGAAAACTAGAAAAACGCTACTAAACCCTAATCCATCATATGAAAACTAGAAAACCCTAATAAACCCTAATCGATCATATGAAAACTAGAAAACGCTAATAAACCCTAATCCATCATATAAAAATTAGAAAACCCTAATAAACTCTAATCCATCATATGAAAGCTAGAAAACCCAAATAAACCCTAATCCATCCTATGAAAACTAGAAAACCCTAATAAACCTTAATCCATCATATGAAAACTAAAAACCCCTAATAATATCATTTGCAACATTCAAAAACCCTAATCCATCATATGAAAACTAGAAAATCCTAATAAACCCTAATCCATCATATGAAAACTAGAAAACCCTACTAAACCCTAATACATCATATGAAAACTAGAAAACCCTAATAAACCCTAATCCATCATATGAAAACTAGAAAACCTAATAAACCCTAATCTATCATATGAAAACTAGAAAACCCTACTAAACCCTAATCCATCATATGAAAACTAGAAAAACCTAATAAACCCTAATCCATCATATGAAAACTTGAAAACCCTAATAAACCCTAATCCATCATATGAAAACTAGAAAACCCTAATAAACCCTAATCCATCATATGAAAACTAGAAAACCCTAATAAACCCTAATCCATCATATGAAAGCTAGAAAACCCTAATAAACCATAACCCATCATATAAAACTAGAAACCCCTAATAAACCCTAATCCATCATATGAAAACTAGAAAACCTTAATAAACCCTAATCCATCATATGAAAACTAGAAACCCCTAATCCATCTTATGAAAACTAGAAAACCCTAATAAACCCTAATCCATCATATGAAAACTAGAAAACCCTAATAACATCATTTGCAACATTCAAAAACCCTAATCCATCATATGAAAACTAGAAACCCCTAATAACATCAATTGCAACATTCAAAAACCTAATCCATCATATGAAAACTAGAAAATCCAAATAAACCCTAATCCATCATATGAAAACTAGAAAACCTAATAAACCCTAATCCATCATAAGATAACTAGAAAACTATACTAAACCCTAATCCATCATATGAAAACTAGAAAACCCTAATAAAACCTAATCCATCATATGAAAACTAGAAAACCCTAATAAACCCTAATCCATCATATGAAAACTAGAAAACCCTAATAAACCCTAATCCATCATACGAAAACTAGAAAACCCTAATAAACCATAATCCAACATAAAAAAATTAGAAAACCCTAATAAACCCTAATCCATCATATGAAAGCTAGAAAACCCTAATAAATCCTAATCCATCCTATGAAAAGTAGAAAACCCTAATAAATCCTAATCCATCATATGAAAACTAGAAACCCCTAATAACATCATTTGCAACATTCAAAAGCCCTAATCCATCATATGAAAACTAGAAAAATCCTAATAAACCCTAATCCATCATATGAAAACTAGAAAACCCTAATCTATCATATGAAGACTAGAAAATCCTAATAAACCCTACTCCATCATATGAAAACTAGAAAACCCTAATAAACCCTAATCCATCATATGAAAACTAGAAAAACGCTAATAAACCCTAATCCATCATATGAAAACTTGAAAACCCTAATAGACCCTAATCCATCATATGAAAACTAGAAAACGCTAATAAACCCTAATCCATCATATAAAAATTAGAAAACCCTACTAAACTCTAATCCATCATATGAAAGCTAGAAAACCCAAATAAACCCTAATCCATCCTATGAAAACTAGAAAAGCCTAATAAACGCTAATCCATCATATGAAAACTAGAAACCCCTAATAACATCATTTGCAACATTCAAAAACCCTAATCCATCATTGAAAACTAGAAAATCCTAATAAACCCTAATCCATCATATGAAAACTAGAAAACCCTACTAAACCCTATTACATCATATGAAAACTAGAAAACCCTAATAAACCCTAATCCATCATATGAAAACTAGAAAACCTAATAAACCCTAATCCATCATATGAAAATTAGAAAACCCTACTAAACCTAATCCATCATATGAAAACTAGAAAACCCTAATAAACCCTAATCCATCATATGAAAACTAGAAAACCCTAATAAACCCTAATCCATCATATGAAAACTAGAAAACCCTAATAAACCATAATCCATCATAAAAAAATTAGAAAACCCTAATAAAACCTAATCCATCATATGAAAGCTAGAAAACCCTAATAAATCCTAATCCATCCTATGAAAAGTAGAAAACCCTAATAAACCCTAATCCATCATATGAAAACTAGAAACCCCTAATAACATCATTTGCAACATTCAAAAGCCCTAATCCATCATATGAAAACTAGAAAAATCCTAATAAACCCTAATCTATCATATGAAAACTAGAAAACCTAATAAACCCTAATTCATCATATGAAAACTAGAAAGCCCTACTAAACCCTAATCCATCATATGAAAACTAGAAAACCCTAATAAACCCTAATCCATCATATGAAAATTAGAAAATCCTTAATAAACCCAAATCCATCATATGAAAAGTAGAAAACCCTAATAAACCCTAATCCATCATATGAAAACTAGAAAACCCTACTAAACCCTAATCCATCATATGAAAACTAGAAAACCCTACTAAACCCTAATCCATCATATGAAAACTAGAAAACCCTAATAAACCTAAATCCATCATACGAAAACTAGAAAACCCAAATAAACCCTAATCCATCATATGAAAACTAGAAAACCTAATAAACCCTAATCCATCATATGAAAACTAGCAAAACCCTAATAAACCCTAATCCATCATATGAAAACTAGAAAACCCTAATAAACTCGAATCCATCATATGAAAATTAGAAAACCCTAATAACATCATTTGCAACATTCAAAAACCCTAATCCATCATATGAAAACTAGAAAACCCTAATAAACCGTAATCCATCATATACTAGAAAACCCTAATAAACCCTAATCCATCATAGGAAAACAAGAAAACCCTAATAACATGATTTGCAACATTTAAAAACCCTAATCCATCATATGAAAACTAGAAAACCCTAATAAACCCTAACCTATCATATGAAGACTAGAAAATCCTAATAAACCCTACTCCATCATATGAAAACTAGAAAACCCTAATAAACCCTAATCCATCATATGAAAACTAGAAAAACGCTAATAAACCCTAATCCATCATAGGAAAACTAGAAAACCCTAATAAACCCTAATCCATCATATGAAAACTAGAAAACGCTAATAAACCCTAATCCTTCATATAAAAATTAGAAAACCTTAATAAACTCTAATCCATCATATGAAAGCTAGAAAACCCAAATAAACCCTAATCCATCCTATGAAAACTAGAAAACCTTAATAAACGCTAATCCATCATATGAAAACTAGAAACCCCTAATAACATCATTTGCAACATTCAAAAACCCTAATCCATCATTGAAAACTAGAAAATCCTAATAAACCCTAATCCATCATATGAAAACTAGAAAACGCTACTAAACCCTAATACATCATATGAAAACTAGAAAACCCTAATAAACCCTAATCCATCATATGAAAACTAGAAAACCTAATAAACCCTAATCCATCATATGAAAGATAGAAAACCCTACTAAACCCTAATCCATCATATGAAAACTAGAAAACCCTAATAAACCCTAATCCATCATATGAAAACTAGAAAACCCTAATAAACCCTAATCCATCATATGAAAACTAGAAAACCCTAATAAACCCTAATCCATAATATGAAAACTAGAAAACCCTAATAAACCATAATCCATCATAAAAAATTAGAAAACCCTAATAAACCCTAATCCATCATATGAAAGCTAGAAAACCCTAATAAATCCTAATCCATCCTATGAAAAGTAGAAAACCCTAATAAACCCTAATCCATCATATGAAAACTAGAAACCCCTAATAACATCATTTGCAACATTCAAAAGCCCTAATCCATCATATGAAAACTAGAAAAATCCTAATAAACCCTAATCAATCATATGAAAACTAGAAAACCTAATAAACCCTAATTCATCATATGAAAACTAGAAAACCCTACTAAACCCTAATCCATCATATGAAAACTAGAAAACACTAATAAACCCTAATCCATCATATGAAAATTAGAAAATCCCTAATAAACCCAAATCCATCATATGAAAACTAGAAAAACCTAATAAACCCTCATACATCATATGAAAACTAGAAAACCCTAATAAACCCTAATCCATCGTATGAAAACTAGAAAACCCTACTAAACCCTAATCCATCATATGAAAACTAGAAAACCCTACTAAACCCTAATCCATCATATGAAAACTAGAAAACCCTAATAAACCCTAATCCATCATATGAAAACCAGAAAACCCTAATAACATCATTTGCAACATTCAAAAACCCTAATCCATCATATGAAAACTAGAAAACCCTAATAAACCCTAATATATCATATGAAGACTAGAAAATCCTAATAAACCCTACTCCATCATATGAAAACTAGAAAACCCTAATAAACCCTAATCCATCATATGAAAACTAGAAAAATGCTAATAAACCCTAATCCATCATATGAAAACTAGAAAACCCTAATAAACCCTAATCGATCATATGAAAACTAGAAAACGCTAATAAACCCTAATCCATTATATAAAAATTAGAAAACCCTAATAAACTCTAATCCATCATATGAAAGCTAGAAAACCCAAATAAACCCTAATCCATCCTATGAAAACTAGAAAACCCTAATAAACCTTAATCCATCATATGAAAACTAGAAACCCCTAATAACATCATTTGCAACATTCAAAAACCCTAATCCATCATATGAAAACTAGAAAATCCTAATAAACCCTAATCCATCATATGAAAACTAGAAAACCCTACTAAACCCTAATACATCATATGAAAACTAGAAAACCCTAATAAACCCTAATCCATCATATGAAAACTAGAAAACCTAATAAACCCTAATCTATCATATGAAAACTAGAAAACCCTACTAAACCCTAATCCATCATATGAAAACTAGAAAACCCTAATAAACCCTAATCCATCATATGAAAACTTGAAAACCCTAATAAACCCTAATCCATCATATGAAAACTAGAAAAACCTAATAAACCCTAATCCATCATATGAAAACTAGAAAAGCTAATAAACCCTAATCCATCATATGAAAGCTAGAAAACCCTAATAAACCATAACCCATCATATAAAACTAGAAACCCCTAATAAACCCTAATCCATCATATGAAAACTAGAAAACCTTAATAAACCCTAATCCATCATATGAAAACTAGAAACCCCTAATCCATCTTATGAAAACTAGAAAACCATAATAAACCCTAATCCATCATATGAAAAGTAGAAAACCCTAATAACATCATTTGCAACATTCAAAAACCCTAATCCATCATATGAAAACTAGAAACCCCTAATAACATCAATTGCAACATTCAAAAACCCTAATCCATCATATGAAAACTAGAAAATCCTAATAAACCCTAATCCATCATATGAAAACTAGAAAACCTAATAAACCCTAATCCATCATAAGATAACTAGAAAACTCTACTAAACCCTAATCCATCATATGAAAACTAGAAAAACCTAATAAAACCTAATCCATCATATGAAAACTAGAAAACCCTAATAAACCATAATCCATCATATGAAAATAAGAAAACCCTAATACACCCTAATCCATCATATGAAAACTAGAAAACCCTAATAAACCCTAATCCATCATATGAAAACTAGAAAACCTTAATAAACCCTAATCCATCATATGAAAACTAGAAAACCCTAATAAACCCTAATCCATCATATGAAAACTAGAAAACCCTAATAAACCCTAATCCATCATATGAAAACTAGAAGACCCTAATAAACCATAATCCATCATAAAAAAATTAGAAAACCCTAATAAACCCTAATCCATCATATGAAAGCTAGAAAACCCTAATAAATCCTAATCCATCCTATGAAAAGTAGAAAACCCTAATAAACCCTAATCCATCATATGAAAACTAGAAACCCCTAATAACATCATTTGCAACATTCAAAAGCCCTAATCCATCATATGAAAACTAGAAAAATCCTAATAAACCCTAACCCATCATATGAAAACTAGAAAACCTAATAAACCCTAATCCATCATATGAAAACTAGAAAACCCTAATAAACCCTAATCCATCATATGAAAACTAGAAAACCCTAATAACCCTAATCCATCATATGAAAATTGGAAAATCCCTAATAAACCCAAATCCATCATATGAAAACTAGAAAACCCTAATAAACCCTTATACATCATATGAAAACTAGAAAACCCTAATAAACCCTAATCCATCATATGAAAACTAGAAAACCCTACTAAACCCTAATCCATCATATGAAAACTAGAAAACCCTACTAAACCCTAATCCATCATATGAAAACTAGAAAACCCTAATAAACCCTAATCCATCATATGAAAACCAGAAAACCCTAATAACATCATTTGCAACATTCAAAAACCCTAATCCATCACATGAAAACTAGAAAACCCTAATAAACCCTAATATATCATATGAAGACTAGAAAATCCTAATAAACCCTACTCCATCATATGAAAACTAGAAAACCCTAATAAACCCTAATCCATCATATGAAAACTAGAAAAACGCTAATAAACCCTAATCCATCATATGAAAACTAGAAAACCCTAATAAACCCTAATCGATCATATGAAAACTAGAAAACGCTAATAAACCCTAATCCATCATATAAAAATTAGAAAACCCTAATAAACTCTAATCCATCATATGAAAGCTAGAAAACCCAAATAAACCCTAATCCATCTTATGAAAACTAGAAAACCCTAATAAACCTTAATCCATCATATGAAAACTAGAAACCCCTAATAACATCATTTGCAACATTCAAAAACCCTAATCCATCATATGAAAAATAGAAAATCCTAATAAACCCTAATCCATCATATGAAAAGTAGAAAACCCTACTAAACCCTAATACATCATATGAAAACTAGAAAACCCTAATAAACCCTAATCCATCATTTGAAAACTAGAAAACCTAATAAACCCTAATCTATCATATGAAAACTAGAAAACCCTACTAAACCCTAATCCATCATATGAAAACTAGAAAACCCTAATAAACCCTAATCCATCATATGAAAACTTGAAAACTCTAATAAACCCTAATCCATCATATGAAAACTAGAAAACCCTAATAAACCCTAATCCATCATATGAAAACTAGAAAACCCTAATAAACCCTAATCCATCATATGAAAGCTAGAAAACCCTAATAAACCATAACCCATCATATAAAACTAGAAACCCCTAATAAACCCTAATCCATCATATGAAAACTAGAAAACCTTAATAAACCCTAATCCATCATATGAAAACTAGAAACCCCTAATCCATCTTATGAAAACTAGAAAACCCTAATAAACCCTAATCCATCATATGAAAACTAGAAAACCCTAATAACATCATTTGCAACATTCAAAAACCCTAATCCATCATATGAAAACTAGAAACACCTAATAACATCAATTGCAACATTCAAAAATCCTAATCCATCATATGAAAACTAGAAAATCCTAATAAACCCTAATCCATCATATGAAAACTAGAAAACCTAATAAACCCTAATCCATCATAAGATAACTAGAAAACTCTACTAAACCCTAATCCATCATATGAAAACTAGAAAACCCTAATAAACCCTAATCCATCATATGAAAACTAGAAAACCCTAATAAACCATAATCCATCATATGAAAAATAAGAAAACCCTAATACACCCTAATCCATCATATGAAAACTAGAAAACCTAATAAACCCTAATCCATCATATGAAAACTAGAAAACCTTAATAAACCCTAATCCATCATATGAAAACTAGAAAACCCTAATAAACCCTAATCCATCATATGAAAACTAGAAAACCCTAATAAACCCTAATCCATCATAAGAAAACTAGAAAACCCTAATAAACCCTAATCCATCATATGAAAACTAGAAAACCCTAATAAACCCTAATCCATCATATGAAAACTAGAAAACCCTAATAAACCCTAATTCATCATATGAAAACTAGAAAACCCTAATAAACCCTAATACATCATATAAAACTAGAAAACCCTAATAAACCCTAATCCATCATATGAAAACTAGAAAACCCTAATAAACCCTAATCCATCATATGAAAACTAGAAAACCCTAATAAACCCTAATCCATCATATGAAAACTAGAAAACCCTAATAAACCATAATCCATCATAAAAAAATTAGAAAACCCTAATAAACCCTAATCCATCATATGAAAGCTAGAAAACCCTAATAAATCCTAATCCATCCTATGAAAAGTAGAAAACCCTAATAAACCCTAATCCATCATATGAAAACTAGAAACCCCTAATAACATCATTTGCAACATTCAAAAGCCCTAATCCATCATATGAAAACTAGAAAAATCCTAATAAACCCTAATCCATCATATGAAAACTAGAAAACCTAATAAACCCTAATTCATCATATGAAAACTAGAAAACCCTACTAAACCCTAATCCATCATATGAAAACTAGAAAACCCTAATAAACCCTAATCCATCATATGAAAATTAGAAAATCCCTAATAAACCCAAATCCATCATATGAAAACTAGAAAACCCTAATAAACCCTTATACATCATATGAAAACTAGAAAACCCTAATAAACCCTAATCCATCATATGAAAACTAGAAAACCCTACTAAACCCTAATCCATCATATGAAAACTAGAAAACCCTACTAAACCCTAATCCATCATATGAAAACTAGAAACCCCTAATAACATCATTTGCAACATTCAAAAGCCCTAATCCATCATATGAAAACTAGAAAAATCCTAATAAACCCTAATCCATCATATGAAAACTAGAAAACCTAATAAACCCTAATTCATCATATGAAAACTAGAAAACCCTACTAAACCCTAATCCATCATATGAAAACTAGAAAACCCTAATAAACCCTAATCCATCATATGAAAATTAGAAAATCCCTAATAAACCCAAATCCATCATATGAAAACTAGAAAACCCTAATAAACCCTTATACATCATATGAAAACTAGAAAACCCTAATAAACCCTAATCCATCATATGAAAACTAGAAAACCCTACTAAACCCTAATCCATCATATGAAAACTAGAAAACCCTAATAAACCCTAATCCATCATATGAAAACCAGAAAACCCTAATAACATCATTTGCAACATTCAAAAACCCTAATCCATCACATGAAAACTAGAAAACCCTAATAAACCCTAATATATCATATGAAGACTAGAAAATCCTAATAAACCCTACTCCATCATATGAAAACTAGAAAACCCTAATAAACCCTAATCCATCATATGAAAACTAGAAAAACGCTAATAAACCCTAATCCATCATATGAAAACTAGAAAACCCTAATAAACCCTAATCGATCATATGAAAACTAGAAAACGCTAATAAACCCTAATCCATCATATAAAAATTAGAAAACCCTAATAAACTCTAATCCATCATATGAAAGCTAGAAAACCCAAATAAACCCTAATCCATCCTATGAAAACTAGAAAACCCTAATAAACCTTAATCCATCATATGAAAACTAGAAACCCCTAATAACATCATTTGCAACATTCAAAAACCCTAATCCATCATATGAAAAATAGAAAATCCTAATAAACCCTAATCCATCATATGAAAAGTAGAAAACCCTACTAAACCCTAATACATCATATGAAAACTAGAAAACCCTAATAAACCCTAATCCATCATTTGAAAACTAGAAAACCTAATAAACCCTAATCTATCATATGAAAACTAGAAAACCCTACTAAACCCTAATCCATCATATGAAAACTAGAAAACCCTAATAAACCCTAATCCATCATATGAAAACTTGAAAACTCTAATAAACTCTAATCCATCATATGAAAACTAGAAAACCCTAATAAACCCTAATCCATCATATGAAAACTAGAAAACCCTAATAAACCCTAATCCATCATATGAAAGCTAGAAAACCCTAATAAACCTTAACCCATCATATAAAACTAGAAACCCCTAATAAACCCTAATCCATCATATGAAAACTAGAAAACCTTAATAAACCCTAATCCATCATATGAAAACTAGAAACCCCTAATCCATCTTATGAAAACTAGAAAACCCTAATAAACCCTAATCCATCATATGAAAACTAGAAAACCCTAATAACATCATTTGCAACATTCAAAAACCCTAATCCATCATATGAAAACTAGAAACACCTAATAACATCAATTGCAACATTCAAAAATCCTAATCCATCATATGAAAACTAGAAAATCCTAATAAACCCTAATCCATCATATGAAAACTAGAAAACCTAATAAACCCTAATCCATCATAAGATAACTAGAAAACTCTACTAAACCCTAATCCATCATATGAAAACTAGAAAACCCTAATAAACCCTAATCCATCATATGAAAACTAGAAAACCCTAATAAACCATAATCCATCATATGAAAAATAAGAAAACCCTAATACACCCTAATCCATCATATGAAAACTAGAAAACCTAATAAACCCTAATCCATCATATGAAAACTAGAAAACCTTAATAAACCCTAATCCATCATATGAAAACTAGAAAACCCTAATAAACCCTAATCCATCATATGAAAACTAGAAAACCCTAATAAACCCTAATCCATCATAAGAAAACTAGAAAACCCTAATAAACCCTAATCCATCATATGAAAACTAGAAAACCCTAATAAACCCTAATCCATCATATGAAAACTAGAAAACCCTAATAAACCCTAATTCATCATATGAAAACTAGAAAACCCTAATAAACCCTAATACATCATATAAAACTAGAAAACCCTAATAAACCCTAATCCATCATATGAAAACTAGAAAACCCTAATAAACCCTAATCCATCATATGAAAACTAGAAAACCCTAATAAACCCTAATCCATCATATGAAAACTAGAAAACCCTAATAAACCATAATCCATCATAAAAAAATTAGAAAACCCTAATAAACCCTAATCCATCATATGAAAGCTAGAAAACCCTAATAAATCCTAATCCATCCTATGAAAAGTAGAAAACCCTAATAAACCCTAATCCATCATATGAAAACTAGAAACCCCTAATAACATCATTTGCAACATTCAAAAGCCCTAATCCATCATATGAAAACTAGAAAAATCCTAATAAACCCTAATCCATCATATGAAAACTAGAAAACCTAATAAACCCTAATTCATCATATGAAAACTAGAAAACCCTACTAAACCCTAATCCATCATATGAAAACTAGAAAACCCTAATAAACCCTAATCCATCATATGAAAATTAGAAAATCCCTAATAAACCCAAATCCATCATATGAAAACTAGAAAACCCTAATAAACCCTTATACATCATATGAAAACTAGAAAACCCTAATAAACCCTAATCCATCATATGAAAACTAGAAAACCCTACTAAACCCTAATCCATCATATGAAAACTAGAAAACCCTACTAAACCCTAATCCATCATATGAAAACTAGAAAACCCTAATAAACCCTAATCCATCATATGAAAACCAGAAAACCCTAATAACATCATTTGCAACATTCAAAAACCCTAATCCATCACATGAAAACTAGAAAACCCTAATAAACCCTAATATATCATATGAAGACTAGAAAATCCTAATAAACCCTACTCCATCATATGAAAACTAGAAAACCCTAATAAACCCTAATCCATCATATGAAAACCAGAAAAACGCTAATAAACCCTAATCCATCATATGAAAACTAGAAAACCCTAATAAACCCTAATCGATCATATGAAAACTAGAAAACGCTAATAAACCCTAATCCATCATATAAAAATTAGAAAACCCTAATAAACTCTAATCCATCATATGAAAGCTACAAAACCCAAATAAACCCTAATCCATCCTATGAAAACTAGAAAACCCTAATAAACCTTAATCCATCATATGAAAACTAGAAACCCCTAATAACATCATTTGCAACATTCATAAACCCTAATCCATCATATGAAAAATAGAAAATCCTAATAAACCCTAATCCATCATATGAAAAGTAGAAAACCCTACTAAACCCTAATACATCATATGAAAACTAGAAAACCCTAATAAACCCTAATCCATCATATGAAAACTAGAAAACCTAATAAACCCTAATCTATCATATGAAAACTAGAAAACCCTACTAAACCCTAATCCATCATATGAAAACTAGAAAACCCTAATAAACCCTAATCCATCATATGAAAACTTGAAAACTCTAATAAACCCTAATCCATCATATGAAAACTAGAAAACCCTAATAAACCCTAATCCATCATATGAAAACTAGATAACCCTAATAAACCCTAATCCATCATATGAAAGCTAGAAAACCCTAATAAACCATAACCCATCATATAAAACTAGAAACCCCTAATAAACCCTAATCCATCATATGAAAACTAGAAAACCTTAATAAACCCTAATCCATCATATGAAAACTAGAAACCCCTAATCCATCTTATGAAAACTAGAAAACCCTAATAAACCCTAATCCATCATATGAAAACTAGAAAACCCTAATAACATCATTTGCAACATTCAAAAACCCTAATCCATCATATGAAAACTAGAAACACCTAATAACATCAATTGCAACATTCAAAAATCCTAATCCATCATATGAAAACTAGAAAATCCTAATAAACCCTAATCCATCATATGAAAACTAGAAAACCTAATAAACCCTAATCCATCATAAGATAACTAGAAAACTCTACTAAACCCTAATCCATCATATGAAAACTAGAAAACCCTAATAAACCCTAATCCATCATATGAAAACTAGAAAACCCTAATAAACCATAATCCATCATATGAAAATAAGAAAACCCTAATACACCCTAATCCATCATATGAAAACTAGAAAACCTAATAAACCCTAATCCATCATATGAAAACTAGAAAACCTTAATAAACCCTAATCCATCATATGAAAACTAGAAAACCCTAATAAACCCTAATCCATCATATGAAAACTAGAAAACCCTAATAAACCCTAATCCATCATAAGAAAACTAGAAAACCCTAATAAACCCTAATCCATCATATGAAAACTAGAAAACCCTAATAAACCCTAATCCATCATATGAAAACTAGAAAACCCTAATAAACCCTAATTCATCATATGAAAACTAGAAAACCCTAATAAACCCTAATACATCATATAAAACTAGAAAACCCTAATAAACCCTAATCCATCATATGAAAACTAGAAAACCCTAATAAACCCTAATCCATCATATGAAAACTAGAAAACCCTAATAAACCCTAATCCATCATATGAAAACTAGAAAACCCTAATAAACCATAATCCATCATAAAAAAATTAGAAAACCCTAATAAACCCTAATCCATCATATGAAAGCTAGAAAACCCTAATAAATCCTAATCCATCCTATGAAAAGTAGAAAACCCTAATAAACCCTAATCCATCATATGAAAACTAGAAACCCCTAATAACATCATTTGCAACATTCAAAAGCCCTAATCCATCATATGAAAACTAGAAAAATCCTAATAAACCCTAATCCATCATATGAAAACTAGAAAACCTAATAAACCCTAATTCATCATATGAAAACTAGAAAACCCTACTAAACCCTAATCCATCATATGAAAACTAGAAAACCCTAATAAACCCTAATCCATCATATGAAAATTAGAAAATCCCTAATAAACCCAAATCCATCATATGAAAACTAGAAAACCCTAATAAACCCTTATACATCATATGAAAACTAGAAAACCCTAATAAACCCTAATCCATCATATGAAAACTAGAAAACCCTACTAAACCCTAATCCATCATATGAAAACTAGAAAACCCTACTAAACCCTAATCCATCATATGAAAACTAGAAAACCCTAATAAACCCTAATCCATCATATGAAAACCAGAAAACCCTAATAACATCATTTGCAACATTCAAAAACCCTAATCCATCACATGAAAACTAGAAAACCCTAATAAACCCTAATATATCATATGAAGACTAGAAAATCCTAATAAACCCTACTCCATCATATGAAAACTAGAAAACCCTAATAAACCCTAATCCATCATATGAAAACTAGAAAAACGCTAATAAACCCTAATCCATCATATGAAAACTAGAAAACCCTAATAAACCCTAATCGATCATATGAAAACTAGAAAACGCTAATAAACCCTAATCCATCATATAAAAATTAGAAAACCCTAATAAACTCTAATCCATCATATGAAAGCTAGAAAACCCAAATAAACCCTAATCCATCCTATGAAAACTAGAAAACCCTAATAAACCTTAATCCATCATATGAAAACTAGAAACCCCTAATAACATCATTTGCAACATTCAAAAACCCTAATCCATCATATGAAAAATAGAAAATCCTAATAAACCCTAATCCATCATATGAAAAGTAGAAAACCCTACTAAACCATAATACATCATATGAAAACTAGAAAACCCTAATAAACCCTAATCCATCATATGAAAACTAGAAAACCTAATAAACCCTAATCTATCATATGAAAACTAGAAAACCCTACTAAACCCTAATCCATCATATGAAAACTAGAAAACCCTAATAAACCCTAATCCATCATATGAAAACTTGAAAACTCTAATAAACCCTAATCCATCATATGAAAACTAGAAAACCCTAATAAACCCTAATCCATCATATGAAAACTAGAAAACCCTAATAAACCCTAATCCATCATATGAAAGCTAGAAAACCCTAATAAACCATAACCCATCATATAAAACTAGAAACCCCTAAAAAACCCTAATCCATCATATGAAAACTAGAAAACCTTAATAAACCCTAATCCATCATATGAAAACTAGAAACCCCTAATCCATCTTATGAAAACTAGAAAACCCTAATAAACCCTAATCCATCATATGAAAACTAGAAAACCCTAATAACATCATTTGCAACATTCAAAAACCCTAATCCATCATATGAAAAATAGAAACACCTAATAACATCAATTGCAACATTCAAAAACCCTAATCCATCATATGAAAACTAGAAAATCCTAATAAACCCTAATCCATCATATGAAAACTAGAAAACCTAATAAACCCTAATCCATCATAAGATAACTAGAAAACTCTACTAAACCCTAATCCATCATATGAAAACTAGAAAACCCTAATAAACCCTAATCCATCATATGAAAACTAGGAAACCCTAATAAACCATAATCCATCATATGAAAATAAGAAAACCCTAATACACCCTAATCCATCATATGAAAACTAGAAAACCTAATAAACCCTAATCCATCATATGAAAACTAGAAAACCTTAATAAACCATAATCCATCATATGAAAACTAGAAAACCCTAATAAACCCTAATCCATCATATGAAAACTAGAAAACCCTAATAAACCCTAATCCATCATAAGAAAACTAGAAAACCCTAATAAACCCTAATCCATCATATGAAAACTAGAAAACCCTAATAAGCCCTAATCCATCATATGAAAACTAGAAAACCCTAATAAACCCTAATTCATCATATGAAAACTAGAAAACCCTAATAAACCCTAATCCATCATATAAAACTAGAAAACCCTAATAAACCCTAATCCATCTCAAGAAAACTAGAAAACCCTAATAAACCCTAATCCATCATATGAAAACTAGAAAACCCTAATAACATCATTTGCAACATTCAAAACCCCTAATCCATCATATGAAAACTAGAAAACCCTAATAAACACTAATCCATCATATGAAAACTAGAAAACTCTAACAAACCCTAATCCATCATATGAAAACTAGAAAACCCTAATAAACCCTAATCCATCATATGAAAAATAGAAAACCCTAATAAACCCTAATCCATCATATGAAAACTAGAAAACCCTACTAAACCCTAATCCATCATACGAAAACTAGAAAACCCTACTAAACCCTAATCCATCATATGAAAACTAGAAAACCCTAATAAACCCTAATCCATCATATGAAAACCAGAAAATCCTAATAACATCATTTGCAACATTCAAAAACCCTAATCCATCACATGAAAACTAGAAAACCCTAATAAACCCTAATATATCATATGAAGACTAGAAAATCCTAATAAACCCTACTCCATCATATGAAAACTAGAAAACCCTAATAAACCCTAATCCATCATATGAAAACTAGAAAAACGCTAATAAACCCTAATCCATCATATGAAAACTAGAAAACCCTAATAAACCCTAATCGATCATATGAAAACTAGAAAACGCTAATAAACCCTAATCCATCATATAAAAATTAGAAAACCCTAATAAACTCTAATCCATCATATGAAAGCTAGAAAACCCAAATAAACCCTAATCCATCCTATGAAAACTAGAAAACCCTAATAAACCTTAATCCATCATATGAAAACTAGAAACCCCTAATAACATCATTTGCAACATTCAAAAACCCTAATCCATCATATGAAAACTAGAAAATCCTAATAAACCCTAATCCATCATATGAAAACTAGAAAACCCTACTAAACCCTAATACATCATATGAAAACTAGAAAACCCTAATAAACCCTAATCCATCATATGAAAACTAGAAAACCTAATAAACCCTAATCTATCATATGAAAACTAGAAAACCCTACTAAACCCTAATCCATCATATGAAAACTAGAAAACCCTAATAAACCCTAATCCATCATATGAAAACTTGAAAACCCTAATAAACCCTAATCCATCATATGAAAACTAGAAAACCCTAATAAACCCTAATCCATCATATGAAAACTAGAAAACCCTAATAAACCTAATCCATCATAAGAAAACTTGAAAACCCTAATAAACCCTAATCCATCATATGAAAACTAGAAAACCCTAATAAACCCTAATCCATCATATGAAAACTAGAAAACCCTAATAAACCCTAATCCGTCATATAAAAACAAGCAAAACCCTAATAAACCCTAATCCATCATATGAAAACTAGAAAACCCTAATAAACTCTAATCCATCATATGAAAACTAGAAAACCCTAATAACATCATTTGCAACATTCAAAAACCCTAATCCATTATATGAAAACTAGAAAACCCTAATAAACCGTAATCCATCATATACTAGAAAAACCCTAATAAACCCTAATCAATCATATGAAAACCAGAAAACCCTAATAACATCATTTGCAACATTCAAAAACCGTAATCCATCATATGAAAACTAGAAAACCCTAATCTATCATATGAAGACTAGAAAATCCTAATAAACCCTACTCCATCATATGAAAACTAGAAAACCCTAATAAACCCTAATCCATCATATGAAAACTAGAAAAACGCTAATAAACCCTAATCCATCATATGAAAACTAGAAAACCCTAATAAACCCTAATAAATCATATGAAAACTAGAAAACGCTAATAAACCCTAATCCATCATATAAAAATTAGAAAACCCTAATAAACTCTAATCCATCATATGAAAGCTAGAAAACCCAAATAAACCCTAATCCATCCTATGAAAACTAGAAAACCCTAATAAACGCTAATCCATCATATGAAAACTAGAAACCCCTAATAACATCATTTGCAACATTCAAAAACCCTAATCCATCATTGAAAACTAGAAAATCCTAATAAACCCTAATCCATCATATGAAAACTAGAAAACCCTACTAAACCCTAATACATCATATGAAAACTAGAAAACCCTAATAAACCCTAATCCATCATATGAAAACTAGAAAACCTAATAAACCCTAATCCATCATATGAAAATTAGAAAACCCTACTAAACCCTAATCCATCATATGAAAACTAGGAAACCCTAATAAACCCTAATCCATCATATGAAAACTAGAAATCCCTAATAAACCCTAATCCATCATATGAAAACTAGAAAACCCTAATAAACCATAATCCATCATAAAAAAAATTAGAAAACCCTAATAAACCCTAATCCATCATATGAAAGCTAGAAAACCCTAATAAATCCTAATCCATCCTATGAAAAGTAGAAAACCCTAATAAACCCTAATCCATCATATGAAAACTAGAAAACCCTAATAAACCCTAATCCATCATATGAAAGCTAGAAAACCCTAATAAACCATAACCCATCATATAAAACTAGAAACCCCTAATAAACCCTAATCCATCATATGAAAACTAGAAAACCTTAATAAACCCTAATCCATCATATGAAAACTAGAAACCCTTAATCCATCTTATGAAAACTAGAAAACTCTAATAAACCCTAATACATCATATGAAAACTAGAAAACCCTAATAACATCATTTGCAACATTCAAAAACCCTAATCCATCATATGAAAACTAGAAACACCTAATAACATCAATTGCAACATTCAAAAACCCTAATCCATCATATGAAAACTAGAAAATCCTAATAAACCCTAATCCATCATATGAAAACTAGAAAACCTCATAAACCCTAATCCATCATAAGATAACTAGAAAACTCTACTAAACCCTAATCCATCATATGAAAACTAGAAAACCCTAATAAACCCTAATCCATCATATGAAAACTAGAAAAACGCTAATAAACCCTAATCCATCATATGAAAACTAGAAAACCCTAATAAACCCTAATAAATCATATGAAAACTAGAAAACGCTAATAAACCCTAATCCATCATATAAAAATTAGAAAACCGTAATAAACTCTAATCCATCATATGAAAGCTAGAAAACCCAAATAAACCCTAATCCATCCTATGAAAACTAGAAAACCCTAATAAACGCTAATCCATCATATGAAAACTAGAAACCCCTAATAACATCATTTGCAACATTCAAAAACCCTAATCCATCATTGAAAACTAGAAAATCCTAATAAAGCCTAATCCATCATATGAAAACTAGAAAACCCTACTAAACCCTAATACATCATATGAAAACTAGAAAACCCTAATAAACCCTAATCCATCATATGAAAACTAGAAAACCTAATAAACCCTAATCCATCATATGAAAATTAGAAAACCCTACTAAACCCTAATCCATCATATGAAAACTAGAAAACCCTAATAAACCCTAATCCATCATATGAAAACTAGAAAACCCTAATAAACCCTAATCCATCATATGAAAACTAGAAAACCCTAATAAACCATAATCCATCATAAAAAAATTAGAAAACCCTAATAAACCCTAATCCATCATATGAAAGCTAGAAAACCCTAATAAATCCTAATCCATCCTATGAAAAGTAGAAAACCCTAATAAACCCTAATCCATCATATGAAAACTAGAAACCCCTAATAACATCATTTGCAACATTCAAAAGCCCTAATCCATCATATGAAAACTAGAAAAATCCTAATAAACCCTAATCCATTATATGAAAACTAGAAAACCTAATTAACCCTAATTCATCATATGAAAACTAGAAAGCCCTACTAAACCCTAATCCATCATATGAAAACTAGAAAACCCTAATAAACCCTAATCCATCATATGAAAATTAGAAAATCCTTAATAACCCAAATCCATCATATAAAAACTAGAAAACCCTAATAAACCCTCATACATCATATGAAAACTAGAAAACCCTAATAAACCCTAATCCATCATATGAAAACTAGAAAACCCTACTAAACCCTAATCCATCATATGAAAACTAGAAAACCCTACTAAACCCTAATCCATCATATGAAAACTAGAAAACCCTAATAAACCCTAATCCATCATACGAAAACTAGAAAACCCTAATAAACCCTAATCCATCATATGAAAACTAGAAAACCCTAATAAACCCTAATCCATCATATGAAAACTAGCAAAACCCTAGTAAACCCTAATCCATCATATGAAAACTAGAAAACCCTAATAAACTCGAATCCATCATATGAAAATTAGAAAACCCTAATAACATCATTTGCAACATTTAAAACCCTAATAAACCGTAATCCATCAGATACTAGCAAAACCCTAATAAACCGTAATCCATCATATACTAGAAAACCCTAATAAACCCTAATCCATCATAGGAAAACCAGAAAACCCTAATAACATCATTTGCAACAATTAAAAACCCTAATCCATCATATGAAAACTAGAAAACCCTAATAAACCCTAATCCATCATATGAAAACTAGAAAAATGCTAATAAACCCTAATCCATCATATGAAAACTAGAAAACCCTAATAAACCCTAATCCATCATATGAAAACTAGAAAACGCTAATAAACCCTAATCCATCATATAAAAATTAGAAAACCCTAATAAACTCTAATCCATCATATGAAAGCTAGAAAACCCAAATAAACCCTAATCCATCCTATGAAAACTAGAAAACCCTAATAAACGCTAATCCATCATATGAAATCTAGAAACCCCTAATAACATCATTTGCAACATTCAAAAACCCTAATCCATCATTGAAAACTAGAAAATCCTAATAAACCCTAATCCATCATATGAAAACTAGAAAACCCTACTAAACGCTAATACATCATATGAAAACTAGAAAACCCTAATAAACCCTAATCCATCATATGAAAACTAGAAAACCTAATAAACCCTAATCCATCATATGAAAATTAGAAAACCCTACTAAACCCTAATCCATCATATGAAAACTAGAAAACCCTAATAAACCCTAATCCATCATATGAAAACTAGAAAACCCTAATAAACCCTAATCCATCATATGAAAACTAGAAAACCCTAATAAACCATAATCCATCATAAAAAAATTAGAAAACCCTAATAAACCCTAATCCATCATATGAAAGCTAGAAAACCCTAATAAATCCTAATCCATCCTATGAAAAGTAGAAAACCCTAATAAACCCTAATCCATCATATGAAAACTAGAAACCCCTAATAACATCATTTGCAACATTCAAAAGCCCTAATCCATCATATGAAAACTAGAAAAATCCTAATAAACCCTAATCCATCATATGAAAACTAGAAAACCTAATAAACCCTAATTCATCATACGAAAACTACAAATCCCTTCTAAACCCTAATCCATCATATGAAAACTAGAAAACCCTAATAAACCCTAATCCATCATATGAAAATTAGAAAATCCCTAATAAACCCAAATCCATCATATGAAAACAAGAAAACCCTAATAAACCCTAATCCATCATATGAAAACTAGAAAACCCTACTAAACCCTAATCCATCATATGAAAACTAGAAAACCCTACTAAACCCTAATCCATCATATGAAAACTAGAAAACCCTAATAAACCCTAATCCATCATATGAAAACTAGAAAACCCTAACAAACCCTAATCGATCATATGAAAACTAGAAAACCCTAATAAACCCTAATCCATCATATAAAAATTAGAAAACCCTATCAAACCCTAATCCATCATATGAAAGCTAGAAAACCCTAATAAACCCTAATCCATCCTATGAAAACTAGAAAACCCTAATAAACCCTAATTCATCATATGAAAACTAGAAACCCCTAATAACATCATTTGCAACATTTAAAAACCCTAATCCATCATATGAAAACTAGAAAATCCTAATAAACCCTAATCCATCATATGAAAACTATAAAACCCTACTAAACCCTAATACATCATATGAAAACTAGAAAACCGTAATAAACCCTAATCCATCGTATGAAAACTAGAAAACCTAATAAACCCTAATCCATCATATGAAAACTAGAAAACCCTACTAAACCCTAATCCATCATATGAAAACTTGAAAACCCTAATAAACCCTAATCCATCATATGAAAACTAGAAAACCCTAATAAACCCTAATCCATCATATGAAAACTAGAAAACCCTAATAAACCCTAATCCATCATATAAAACTTAGAAAACCCTAATAAACCCTAATCCATCATATGAAAGCTAGAAAACCCTAATAAACCCTAATCCATCCTATGAAAAGTAGAAAACCCTAATAAACCCTACTCCATCATATGAAAACTAGAAAAATCCTAATAAACCCTAATCCATCATATGAAAACTAGAAAACCTAATAAACCCTAATCCATCATATGAAAACTAGAAAACCGTACTAAACCCTAATCCATCATATGAAAACTAGAAAACCCTAATAAACCCTAATCTATCATATGAAAATTAGAAAAACCCTAATAAACCCAAATCCATCATATGAAAACTAGAAAACCCTAATAAACCCTCATACATCATATGAAAATTAGAAAACCCTAATAAACCCTTATCCATCATATGAAAACTAGAAAACCCTACTAAACCCTAATCCATCATATGAAAACTAGAAAAACCTACTAAACCCTAATCCATCATATGAAAACTAGAAAACCCTAATAAACCCTAATCCATCATATGAAAACCAGAAAACCCTAACAAACCCTAATCGATCATATGAAAACTAGAAAACCCTAATAAACCCTAATCCAACATATAAAAATTAGAAAACCCTAATAAACCCTAATACATCTTATGAAAGCTAGAAAACCCTAATAAACCCTAATCCATCCTATGAAAACTAGAAAACCCTAATAAACCCTAATTCATCATATGAAAACTAGAAACCCCTAATAACATCATTTGCAACATTCAAAAACCGTAATCCATCATATGAAAACTAGAAAATCCTAATAAACCCTAATCCATCATATGAAAACTAGAAAATCCTACTAAACCCTAATCCATCATAGGAAAACTAGAAAACCTAATAAACCCTAATCCATCATATGAAAACTAGAAAACCCTAATAAACCCTGATCCATCATATGAAAACTAGAAAACCCTAATAAACCCTAATCCATCATATGAAAACTAGAAAAATCTAACAAACCCTAATCCATCATATGAAAACTAGAAAACCCTATAAACCCTAATCCATCATATGAAAAATAGAAAACCCTAGTAGACCCTAATCCGTCATATGAAAACAAGAAAACCCTAATAAACTCTAATCCATCATATGAAAACTAGAAAACCCTAATAAACCCTAATCCATCATATGAAAACTAGAAAACCCTAATAAACCCTAATCCATCATACGAAAACTAGAAAACCCTAATAAACCCTAATCCATCATATAAAACTAGAAAACCCTAATAAACCCTAATCCATCATATGAAAACTAGCAAAACCCTAATAAACCATAATCCATCATATGAAAACTAGAAAACCCTAATAAACTCTAATCCATCATATGAAAACTAGAAAACCCTAATAACATCATTTGCAACATTCAAAAACCCTAATCCATCATATGAAAACTAGAAAATCCTAATAAACCGTAATCTATCATATACTAGAAAACCCTAATAAACCATAATCCATCGTATGAAAACCAGAAAACCCTAATAACATCATTTGCAACATTTAAAAACCCTAATCCATCATATGAAAACTAGAAAACCTTAATAAACCCTAATTTATCATATGAAGACTAGAAAATCCTAATAAACCCTACTCCATCATATGAAAACTAGAAAACCCTAATAAACCCTAATCCATCATATGAAAACTACAAAACGCTAATAAACCCTAATCCATCATATAAAATTAGAAAACCCTAATAAAATTAGAAGCAATGTGACTTAATCCTTCCTCACTTGGAGTGAGGAAGGATTAAGTCACATTGCTTCTAAAATTGGTAAGCCTCTTGCTATGGATTCTTATACTGCTAACATGTGTACTTATGCTGCGGGTAAGGCAGTTTATGCTCGTGTCCTTTTAGAAGTCCCAATTCGTCCCTCATGGGTTGACAAAATAAACATCCGTATCCCAGATCCTGAAACACATGAGTTTTCTTCCCATACGCTTAGAGTTGAGTATGAATGGAAACCACCTATGTGCTCTCATTGTAAGGTGTTTGGTCACGAAACACATGTTTGTATGCAAGATATTACTAAAAATAATGTTACTTCTATTGCTAAACATATGGATACTTCTAACATTAATGATACTTCTATTATATATAATATTGATGAATTTACTATGGTTTCTAATAAGAAAAAATCTTCTAAACATGTTTCAACTAAAGACAATAAAAATAATGAATCTTCTAAAAACAATACTAATAGCAAATACCAAAACAATACCCAAGATTATTCTCTGTCCAAAAATAAGAACTATTTAAAAACAATTAGAAATAAGAAACGTTTTGAGAAACATCCGGTTCTTATTAATAATGGCCCCCCTTTTTCCCCCATCCCTCCTAATCCCCCTTTGAAGGACAAGGCACCTTGTGTTGGTTTTCCTAGCCCTGTCATTCGTCTGTCTTCCTCCCAACCCCTTAATCAGTCTGAATCCTCCACACCTTTATTCAATGCCTTCTCCATTCTAGAGGGTTGTTCCTCTGACGTTACGGATATTCCCTCTACTTCTGTCCCCCTGCCTCATCCTGGTGCTCCTTCCCATTCTAGTCCTGAAGATTTTGATCCTGATGCTGATGACCTTATAGTTGAGGATAATAGTATTGAGGTTGATTCTGATGATGGTGAGACTGCCCAGTTCATTGTTTATGAATCTGGATCCTATAATGATCAACCTATGATAACTCAGGTTTCCGAGCAGATGGACTCCACCCCCCTCCAAGTTTCCATATGACGCACATCGCTGCATGGAATACTCGCGGTCTCTGTAAGCCTTCTCATCAGAAAGCCTTGAGAGATCTTACCCGCGATCAAAAACTTCATATTTTTGCTTCTCTTAAGACTCGTGCTTCCTTCCCTAACCTCCCTCTTATCTGTAGTCGTACTTTTGGCTCTTGGTCGTGGTCGTCCAACGGTCTTTTCTCCCCTAGAGGGACTAGAATCGTGGTTGCTTGGGATCCAATGGCCATTGATATGATGCTTATCGACTTAAATGATCAGGTTATGCATTTCAAAGTTAATATTCGTGATTCTAATAAATTCTTTTTCTGCTCCTTCGTCTATGCTCATAATGATCACATGATGCGTCGATCTCTCTGGCATTCTCTTGTGGTCCATAAGAATGTGGTTAGAGATTCCCCTTGGATTCTTTTGGGTGATTTCAATGTTGCTCTTGATATCAAAGATAGCACCTTCGGGTCGTCTGGGATTTCTCGTGCCATGGAGGACTTCAGGGACTGTGTCAATCTGATGGAAATGGAGGATCTTAACTATAAAGGTCTCTTCTACACATGGACCAAGTCTCCTAATGGTTCGGGTGGCATCCTCAAGAAGATCGATCGTGTCATGGGAAATACTCACTTCGTTGCTTCTTTCCCCTCCTCTACTGTCAATTTTCTCCCTTACCGTTCGTCCGATCATACTCCTGTTGTGCTTACTCTCCCCCATCGTGCCCCTTTCCAACCTAAGCCCTTTAAGTTCCCTAATTTCCTGACTTATAAGAACGATTTCAAGCAGATTGTTGCCTCCTCTTGGAACCCCAATATCACTGGATATCGGATGTATAAGGTTTTCAAAAACCTTAAAAATCTGAAGGTGCCGATACGTAAGATGCTTCGCAACCAGGGAAACCTCTTTTCTAAGGTTATCTCTCTTCGTAATGAGCTTGATAGAGTTCAGATTGCTTTGGATCGGGATTTATTCAATAAGGATCTTCGTGAAGAACAATGCAGGTATCTCCTCGCTTATAACGAGGCCAGCCTGGATGAAGCGAGGTTCCTGAAACAAAACTCTAAGGTTAACTGGCTGCGTGAGGGTGATAAAAATTCGGCTTTTTTCCACAAAGCGGTTAAAAGTCGTAAATCTCGCAATCGTATTAATTCTATCCAGGATGTTCATGGTAACTGGATCTCGGGGAACGATCTTCCTAATCTTTTTGTTTCTCACTTTCAAGCCTTCTTGGGTTCTGCCCAGCCTTCTACTGCTATTCGTGATCCTTCTTCCCTCTTCTCTAATAAGCTCTCCCCCCTCTAGTCTGCCGCCATGCTTACTCCTGTTACTGACGCGGAGGTTAAGTGTGTCCTGTTCCAGATGGGTGATGATAAAGCTCCTGGTTCTGATGGTTTCTCTGCTAAGTTCTTCAAGTCTGCTTGGGATATTGTGGGTCCTGATTTCTGTATGGTTGTTAAGGAATTCTTCTATTCTGGCAAACTTCTTAAGTCCTTCAATAGCACCATCCTTGCACTCATTCCTAAAGTTGATTCCCCTTCCAAAGTCACTGATTTCCGCCCTATAGCTTGTTGTAACGTTGTTTACAAATGTATCAGCAAGCTTATTGCGGATCGTATCAAAAACCATCTTTCTTCTCTGGTTGATGAAAACCAGTCTGCTTTCATCCCTGGTCGTTTGATCACCGACAACGTCCTTCTTGTCCACGAGCTCATGCGTGATTATCATCGTCATCATGGTCCTCCTAGGTGTGCTTTTAAGGTTGATATTCAAAAAGCCTACGACACGGTTGACTGGACGTTTTTGCGGACCATCTTGTTTGGGTTTGGATTTCCCGATCGTATGATTGACTGGATCATGACATGTGTTTCCACGGTTGCTTACTCTGTGAGTATCAATGGGAATACTCATGGTTATTTTGACGGTAAAAGGGGGTTCGGTTAAACTCATATGTGACTCTCTTGAGGAATTCTCTGGGGTTTCTGGCCTCCATCCCAACATTGCGAAGAGTGAAGCTTTCTATTGTAATGTTGGTGAGAGGACCAGGGCTGCCATTGATCTTATTGGTAAGTTTCCGAAGGGCTCTTTTCCTGTTCGATACCTTGGCGTTCCTCTCATCACCACGCGTCTTGCCCACAAAGACTGTAGAGGACTTGTTGATAAAGTCAAATGCAGGATTAATGACTAGAAAAACAAGTCTCTTTCCTTTGCTGGTCGTCTCCAGCTGATCCTCTCTGTCCTTTCTTCTACTCAAATCTATTGGGCTTCTGTTTTTATTCTTCCTAAATCTATCTCTAACGATATTGAGAAGCTCATGAGAGGTTTCCTCTGGTGCCATGGTGAGTTGAAGCGTGGTAAAGCTAAAGTCTCCTAGAAAACTGTATGCCTTCCTAAGGAACATGGTGGGCTTGGCATACGTAACCTTGATATCTGGAATGTTGCCCTTATGGCTTCCCATGTTTGGAGACTCCTTTCCAAGAAAGAGTCCCTATGGGTTAAGTGGATCCACTCTTACCGTTTATGTGGCCGTAACTTTTGGGATGCCCCCAAAAAATATGGTTCTGCATTTGCCTGGCGTAACATCCTGGATATGCGGGATAAGATAAGGGAGTATATAGTTTCCCAGATTGGTGATGGATGCTCTACTTCTGCTTGGTTCGATAACTGGCATCTCGCGGGCCCTCTTTCTAAATTCTTGTCTGTCCGTGACATCCATGATGCGGGTTTTACTCCTGATACAAAGGTTGCTGACCTGGTTCTTAACGGATCTTGGGTTCGGCCTCATTGTTGGAGAGATTCCCATTATGCTCTTCTTTCTCATAACCCCCCTACTCTTTCCACATTCGTCCCTGATAATCTCCTTTGGAGATCTAGAGACGGTCAACTCTCTCCTTTCTCTGTTCGTTCAGTTTGGCAGACTATTCGCCCCTATCATCAACCGGTCTTTTGGTTTCATCTTGTTTGGTTCTCCCAGAACATCCCCAGACATGCTTTCATTGTTTGGGTTGCTCTTAAAAATCGCCTTAAGACTCATGATAAAATCAAAATTTGGGACACTAATTCCAATCTCATTTGTGCGTTCTGCGAGGACTGTCCGGATTCCCTTTCCCATCTCTTCTTTGAATGTTCTTTCACTTCTTTGGTTTGGCATGACCTCCATCATGTCATGAATCTCCCCTTCTCTACTGATAGCTGGTCTGATATCATTAGTCAACTCAACCCCAGTAATAAGAACAAGACCATATGGTCCATCATTAGAAGACTTGTTTTTGCTGGAGCTGTATACCACATTTGGCGGGAAAGAAATTTACGCATTTTTAAAAACATAAAAAGATCCCATCATGCTGTCGTGAATAGTGTTAAAGATGATATCCGCTGTAGACTGCTGAGTCTATCTATGAAAACTTGCACTAATGTTGATTTGGCTAAAACTATTTGGACCCTCCCTTAATTTTCTTGCTTTGCGATTTCTTTCTTTATCTGCTTGTTTTGGCTTGTATGGTTTGTTTGTTTTGGAGGTTGTTTTCCTTTATGTTCTTGTTTGCTTCTGGTTCCTTCTCTTGTTTTGGTTCCTAGTTTAGCTTGTTGTCCGTTGGGGGGAGTCCCCAGCCTTATATTGTATTTATTCTTTTTATTAATAAATTTACCAGAGGTGCCGCCCTCTTTACCCAAAAAAAAAAAGCTAGAAAACCCAAATAAACCCTAATCCATCCTATGAAAACTAGAAAACCCTAATAAACCCTAATACATCATATGAAAACTAGAAACCCCTAATAACATCATTTGCAACATTCAAAAACCCTAATCCATCATATGAAAATTAGAAAATCCTAATAAACCCTAATTTATCATATGAAAATTAGAAAATCGTAATAAACCGTAATCCATCATTTAAAAACCAGAAAACCGTAATAAACTCTAATCCATCATATGAAAGCTAGAAAACCCAAATAAACCCTAATCCATCCTATGAAAACTAGAAAACCCTAATGAACCCTAATCCATCATATGAAAACTAGAAAACTCTACTAAACCCTAATCCATCATATGAAAACTAGAAAACCCTAATAAACCCTCATACATCATATGAAAATTAGAAAACCCTAATAAACCCTTATCCATCATATGAAAACTAGAAAACCCTACTAAACCCTAATCCATCATATGAAAACTAGAAAACCCTACTAAACCCTAATCCATCATATGAAAACTAGAAAACCCTAATAAACCCTAATCCATCATATGAAAACTAGAAAACCCTAACAAACCCTAATCGATCATATGAAAACTAGAAAACCCTAATAAACCCTAATCCATCATATAAAAATTAGAAAACCCTAATAAACCCTAATCCATCTTATGAAAGCTAGAAAACCCTAATAAACCCTAATCCATCCTATGAAAACTAGAAAACCCTAATAAACCCTAATTCATCATATGAAAACTAGAAACCCCTAATAACATCATTTGCAACATTCAAAAACCCTAATCCATCATATGAAAACTAGAAAATCCTAATAAACCCTAATCCATCATATGAAAACTAGAAAATCCTACTAAACCCTAATCTATCATATGAAAACTAGAAAACCCCAATAAACCCTAATCTATCATATTAAAACTAGAAAACCTAATAAACCCTAATCCATCATATGAAAACTAGAAAACGCTAATAAACCCTGATCAATCATATGAAAACTAGAAAACCCTAATAAACCTTAATCCATCATATGAAAACTAGAAAACTCTAACAAACCCTAATCCATCATATGAAAACAAGAAAACCCTATAAACCCTAATCCATCATATGAAAAATAGAAAACCGTAGTAAACCCTAATCCATCATATGAAAACAAGAAAACCCTAATAAACTCTAATCCATCATATGAAAACTAGAAAACCTTAATAAACCCTAATCCATCATATGAAAAATAGAAAACCCTAATCCATCATATGAAAAATAGAAAACCCTAATAAACCCTAATCCATCATATGAAAACTAGAAAACCCTAATAAACCCTAATCTATCATACGAAAACTAGAAAACCCTAATAAACCCTAATCCATCATATGAAAACTAGCAAAACCCTAACAAACCCTAATCCATCATATGAAAACTAGAAAACCCTAATAAACTCTAATCCATCATATGAAAACTAGAAAAACCTAATAACATCATTTGCAACATTCAAAAACCCTAATCCATCATATGAAAACTAGAAAACCCTAATAAACCGTAATCCATCATATACTAGAAAACCCTAATAAACCCTAATCCATCATATGAAAACCAGAAAACCCTAATAACATCATTTGCAACATTCAAAATCCCTAATCCATCATATGAAAACTAGAAAACCCTAATAAACCCTAATCTATCATATGAAGACTAGAAAATCCTAATAAACCCTACTCCATCATATGAAAACTAGAAAACCCTAATAAACCCTAATCCATCATATGAAAACTACAAAACGCTAATAAACCCGAATCCGTCATATAAAATTAGAAAACCCTAATAAACTCTAATCCATCATATGAAAAGCTAGAAAACCCAAATAAACCCTAATCCATCCTATGAAAACTAGAAAACCCTAATAAACCCTAATACATCATATGAAAACTAGAAACCCCTAATAACATCATTTGCAACATTCAAAAACCCTAATCCATCATATGAAATCTAGAAAATCCTAATAAACCCTAATTTATCATATGAAAACTAGAAAACCCTACTAAACCCTAATACATCATATGAAAACTAGAAAAACCTAATAAACCCTAATCCATCATATGAAAACTAGAAAACGCTAATAACCCTAATCCATCATATAAAAATTAGAAACCGTAAGAAACTCTAATCCATCATATGAAAGCTAGAAAACCCAAATAAACCCTAATCCATCCTATGAAAACTAGAAAACCCTAATGAACCGTAATCCGTCATATGAAAATTAGAAACCCCTAATAACATCATTTGCAACATTCAAAAACCCTAATCCATCATATGAAAACTAGAAAATCCTAATAAACCCTAATCCATCATATGAAAACTAGAAAACCCTACTAAACCCTAATACATCATTTGAAAACTAGAAAACCCTAATAAACCCTAATCCATCGTATGAAAACTAGAAAACCTAATAAACCCTAATCCATCATATGAAAACTAGAAAACCCTACTAAACCCTAATACATCATATGAAAACTAGAAAACCCTAATAAACCCTAATCGATCATATGAAAACTAGAAAACCTAATAAACCCTAATCCATCATATGAAAACTAAAAAACGCTACTAAACCCTAATCCATCATATGAAAACTAGAAAACCCTAATAAACCCTAATCCATCATATGAAAACTAGAAAACCCTAATAAACCCTAATCCATCTTATGAAAACTAGAAAACCCTAATAAACCCTAATCCATCATATAAAAATTAGAAAACCCTAATAAACCCTAATCCATCATATGAAAATGTTAATTTGGCTAAAAGGATATGGACCATCCCTTAACAAACCTCATATTACTTCTATTTCTCTCTACTTGTATGGCTTGTTTTTTTGGCAGGTGATGTTCCTTTATGTTATTGTTATGTTCCTTTTCAAATGTATTGCTTTTGTTTTTTAGTTTAGCTTTGTTGTCCTTTGGGGCCTGTCCCGATGGATTTTCTGTTCTTTTCTTTGGTGGGGAGTCCCCAGCCTCTTATTGTATTTATTCTTTTTATTAATAAAATTTGCCTGAGGTACCGTCCTCTTTACCCAAAAAAAAAGCTAGAAAACCCTAATAAACGCTAATCCATCCTATGAAAAGTAGAAACCCTAATAAACCCTAATCCATCATATGAAAACTAGAAACCCATAATAACATCATTTGCAACATTCAAAAGCCCTAATCCATCATTGGAAAACTAGAAAAATCCTAATAAACCCTAATCCATCATATGAAAACTAGAAAACCTAATAAACCCTAATTCATCATATGAAAACTAGAAAACCCTACTAAACCCTAATCCATCATATGAAAACTAGAAAACCCTAATAAACCCTAATCTATCATATGAAGACTATAAAATCCTAATAAACCCTAATCCATCATATGAAAACTAGAAAAATCCTAATAAACCCTAATCCATCATATGAAAACTAGAAAAATCCTAATAAACCCTATTCCATCATATGAAAACTAGAAAACCCTACTAAACCCTAATCCATCATATGAAAACTAGAAAACCCTACTAAACCCTAATCCATCATAAGAAAACTAGAAAACCCCAATAAACCCTAATCTATCATATGAAGACTAGAAAACCCTAATAAACCCTACTCCATCATATGAAAACTACAAAATGCTAATAAACCCTAATCCATCATATAAAATTAGAAAACCCTAATAAACTCTAATCCATCATATGAAAGCTAGAAAACCCAAATAAACCCTAATCCATCCTATGAAAACTAGAAAACCCTAATAAACCCTAATACATCATATGAAAACTAGAAACCCCTAATAACATCATTTGCAACATTCAAAAACCCTAATCCATCATATGAAAACTAGAAAATCCTAATAAACCCTAATTTATCATATGAAAACTAGAAAACCCTACTAAACCCTAATACATCATATGAAAACTAGAAAAACCTAATAAACCCTAATCCATCATATGAAAACTAGAAAACGCTAATAACCCTAATCCATCATATAAAAATTAGAAACCGTAAGAAACTCTAATCCATCATATGAAAGCTAGAAAACCCAAATAAACCCTAATCCATCCTATGAAAACTAGAAAACCCTAATGAACCCTAATCCGTCATATGAAAATTAGAAACCCCTAATAACATCATTTGCAACATTCAAAAACCCTAATCCATCATATGAAAACTAGAAAATCCTAATAAACCCTAATCCATCATATGAAAACTAGAAAACCCTACTAAACCCTAATACATCATTTGAAAACTAGAAAACCCTAATAAACCCTAATCCATCGTATGAAAACTAGAAAACCTAATAAACCCTAATCCATCATATGAAAACTAGAAAACCCTACTAAACCCTAATACATCATATGAAAACTAGAAAACCGTAATAAACCCTAATCCATCATATGAAAACTAGAAAACCTAATAAACCCTAATCCATCATATGAAAACTAAAAAACGCTACTAAACCCTAATCCATCATATGAAAACTAGAAAACCCTAATAAACCCTAATCTATCATATGAAAACTAGAAAACCCTAATAAACCCTAATCCATCATATGAAAACTAGAAAACCCTAATAAACCCTAATCCATCATATAAAAATTAGAAAACCCTAATAAACCCTAATCCATCATATGAAAATGTTAATTTGGCTAAAAGGATATGGACCATCCCTTAACAAACCTCATATTACTTCTATTTCTCTCTGCTTGTATGGCTTGTTTTTTTGGCAGGTGATGTTCCTTTATGTTATTGTTATGTTCCTTTTCAAATGTATTGCTTTTGGTTTTTAGTTTAGCTTTGTTGTCCTTTGGGGCCTGTCCCGATGGATTTTCTGTTCTTTTCTTTGGTGGGGAGTCCCCAGCCTCTTATTGTATTTATTCTTTTTATTAATAAAATTTGTCTGAGGTACCGTCCTCTTTACCCAAAAAAAAAAAGCTAGAAAACCCTAATAAACGCTAATCCATCCTATGAAAAGTAGAAACCCTAATAAACCCTAATCCATCATATGAAAACTAGAAACCCCTAATAACATCATTTGCAACATTCAAAAGCCCTAATCCATCATTGGAAAACTAGAAAAATCCTAATAAACCCTAATCCATCATATGAAAACTAGAAAACCTAATAAACCCTAATTCATCATATGAAAACTAGAAAACCCTACTAAACCCTAATCCATCATATGAAAACTAGAAAACCCTAATAAACCTTAATCTATCATATGAAGACTAGAAAATCCTAATAAACCCTAATCCATCATATGAAAACTAGAAAAATCCTAATAAACCCTAATCCATCATATGAAAACTAGAAAAATCCTAATAAACCCTATTCCATCATATGAAAACTAGAAAACCCTACTAAACCCTAATCCATCATATGAAAACTAGAAAACCCTACTAAACCCTAATCCATCATAAGAAAACTAGAAAACCCCAATAAACCCTAATCTATCATATGAAGACTAGAAAACCCTAATAAACCCTACTCCATCATATGAAAACTACAAAATGCTAATAAACCCTAATCCATCATATAAAATTAGAAAACCCTAATAAACTCTAATCCATCATATGAAAGCTAGAAAACCCAAATAAACCCTAATCCATCCTATGAAAACTAGAAAACCCTAATAAACCCTAATACATCATATGAAAACTAGAAATCCCTAATAACATCATTTGCAACATTCAAAAACCCTAATCCATCATATGAAAACTAGAAAATCCTAATAAACCCTAATTTATCATATGAAAACTAGAAAACCCTACTAAACCCTAAGACATCATATGAAAACTAGAAAACCCTAATAAACCCTAATCCATCATATGAAAACTAGAAAACGCTAATAAACCCTAATCCATCATATAAAAATTAGAAAACCGTAATAAACTCTAATCCATCATATGAAAGCTAGAAAACCCAAATAAACCCTAATCCATCCTATGAAAACTAGAAAACCCTAATAAATCCTAATCCATCATATGAAAACTAGAAACCCCTAATAACATCATTTGCAACATTCAAAAACCCTAATCTATCATATGAAAACTAGAAAATCCTAATAAACCCTAATCCATCATATGAAAACTAGAAAACCCTACTAAACCCTAATATATCATATGAAAACTAGAAAACCTTACTAAACCCTAATCCATCATATAAAAACTAGAAAACCTAATAAACACTAATCCATCATATGAAAACTAGAAAACCCTACTAAACCCTAATACATCATATGAAAACTAGAAAACCTTACTAAACCCTAATCCATCATATGAAAACTAGAAAACCTAATAAACACTAATCCATCATATGAAAACTAGAAAACCCTACTAAACCCTAATACATCATATGAAAACTAGAAAACCTAATAAACCCTAATCCATCATATGAAAACTAAAAAACCCTACCAAACCCTAATCCATCATATGAAAACTAGAAAACCCTAATAAACCCTAATCCATCATATGAAAACTAGAAAACCCTAATAAACCCTAATCCATCATATGAAAACTAGAAAACCCTAATACCCTAATCCATCATATAAAAATTAGAAAACCCTAATAAACCCTAATCCATCAAATGAAAATGTTAATTTGGCTAAAAGGATATGGACCATCCCTTATTGTATTTATTTTTTTTATTAATAATATTTTCCTGAGGTACCGTCCTCTTTACCCAAAAAAAAAAACTAGAAAACCCTAATAAACCCTAATCCATCCTATGAAAAGTAGAAACCCTAATAAACCCTAATCCATCATATGAAAACTAGAAACCCCTAATAATGGTCCATAACCCATCATAACCTAACCAAAAAAACCATATTCTCTCTAAGCAATCTCTCCGAATTTTTGCAATCTTTAAGTTTTTGTATTTTTATTTTAATTATGGCTGGTGTTTCACCAGGCATAATTCCTGGTTCTGAACAATGTTTGGAAAATGAAAATGTTTTAGAAAATCAAAATCTTATATTTCCTGTTCATGGTATTATAGATCAAGAAATTACGTTGAATTTGGTTGAAAAAAGATTGAAAAACATAAAAACAAAACAGCCATTTTTATTCAAACAACTTGATAGAACCATACAAAAAAAGAAATCTTTTATAAACCATAAACACATTAGAGATTTAGCTGCTGGAAATGAAATACATATTCATTCTAAAAATAATCCCGTAAAAGATAACCAAAATGGAGTTATTGATGCAGCAACGACTGATTTAAATGATTATTTGGAGATGAGTGCAGCGATTCAAGGAGGTGACATCCTCAAATCAGTTACGAAAGCTTCTACAGAAGAAGAAGGAATGCGATGTGACATCTTCAAATCAGCTACGAAAACTTCTGCACAAAATGATGGTGAAGATCTTGGACTTGAGATGAACAATGGAATGCTAACGGATTCCTACTCTGAAGAAGAACAAGGTGATGATGATGCATTATTTGATAAAAATACGGATCAAAAGTCTTCCAAGAATATGATCGGACAAGGGAATGAAGAAAAAGGTGATAAATCACGTGAAGATATGGTCATCAAGGATTCCCCAATGGTCCCTTCCTCTTGCATCCGTAAAGCTTCAGGAGAAGAAATTGATGCTACAAAGGTGACGAACACCATCACCAAAAGAACATTTTGCATCGGAGAAGGTGGCGAACCTGCTGTACATGTCGATCATGATGCTCATGTCGATCATGATGCTCAAACTCAAACCGTAAAGAACATGATGCGAGTGGTCTTGAACAATTCAACCGAAGCAACAACAAATGGACTGGAATATGCAGCAAATCTGAATGGAAAGCTTCATGATGCGAGTGGTCTTGAACAAGCTCCAACGGTCAGGTATGATGAAGGTGTTAATGCTATGGATCTTGAGGATGAAGATGGTGAACGTCATGAAAGTAAAATCAGTTCCGGTCATGGAGCTACAGCTCCGATCATTGGGGAAGGAGAGGGAATTTCACAAGATCATGATGATGGCAACGGTTTTTCTTCCTCCATAGGAGCCGAGATATTGAAAAATAAGGGAGGTAATTCCTTTATTCCTTCATCAAGTGAGTATAATGATTCTTGTCCCCTAAGTGGTTCTCCTTTAAGAGAATCCTATGTTTCTTATGATTATTGTCCTCCTCTCTATAATGTTGACTTTCCTACTCTTTTGGCCAAGAAATCGGATCACCATAATAAGCCGATTACTTCTAAAGCTAGGATTGGATCATTCATTAATCACTTAGCCCATGATAAAACTATATCCTCTAGTTCTATTCTTGGACCAAGCCCACTACATGTAGCCCATAAAAATATTAATCAAGCAATTGGAAATAATGTAGAAGCCCAAGAGTATATTATAGCCCAAAACTCTAGCCCTTTAACAAATATGAAAACCCATGGCACTAATGATAAAATTTCAAAGGCTTTTGAGTATAAATCCAATGACAAAAAATTTAATGTAAATCATCAAAATAAAAATAAAGACAAAAATGTTTGGACTCGCAAATTACCTTTTCTTAATAACTCTCATGCTAATATCATTACTGGTTCACATAAACACGCTAACGATAAGTTTCGTTTTATTCCTAATTTATGTAATGATATTAATGTTCCAGTAGATATTCCTTTACAGTCCGTTACTAAAGTTTGTCAAACATTTGCTAGGACTATCTGTGGTTACTTTGTTGGAAAAAAATGAATTACTCTGATGTTTGTTATCTAGCTTCCAAAATGTGGTCTATTCATGGCCTTCAAGATGTCCTCCTAAATGGAAAAGGAGTTTATCTTTTTAAATTTAGTGACGACAATGGTCTGCATCATGTTATAACCCATGGACCCTGGACTTTTAAGGGTGTCCCGATGGTCATTCAAAAATGGCGTCCCGGTCTGAGTATTCATAAGAAAAATCACGACAAGCTTCCTCTCTGGATTAAAATTCATGATATTCCCTATGAGGCTTGGAGTGTTAATGGACTTAGTCATATTGCATCTAAAATTGGTAAGCCTCTTGCTATGGACTCCTATACGGCTAATATGTGCAAATATGCGGCTGGTAAATCTGTATATGCCTGTGTCCTCCTTGAGGTTCCTACAAAATCTAATTGGGTGGATAAAGTTAATATACGTATTCCTGACCCGGATACGCTTGAATATTCCATCCACACTCTTAATATTGAATATGAATGGAAGCCCCCTATGTGCTCTCATTGCATGGTTTATGGACATGAAACTAACAATTGTATGCATGTCATCTCTAAGGCTAATGAAACTAAGCCCAAAGATAAAATGCCTATTGATCAGGTGATTGTTACCTCTCCTATGCAACTTGATGATAGATTTACGGTGGTTACTAAAAAGAAATCTTTAATGAAACAAGGGCCAAATTATGAAAATACTAAAAAGGATATTTCACAAGGTAAGTCTATTAGAAATAACCAATCGGGTGTGAAGGATACTGAAATTGCTAAAAATTATGTCAATAATAAATATGTTAAAAGTAAAATTCAATCAAGAAAGGAAAATTACCATGTCCCTAAAAAAATTAGTCCTTCAACTAGCCTTGTTCCTAACAAGAAACGCCCTCCAATTATCCCTCATTCTAGAGATGTTGTTGGATTCCCTAGCCCCATCCTCCGGCTCTCATCCTCTACACCTCCAAAAATACCTAAGCTATCCACTCCTATTTTCAATGCCTTTTCTATTCTAGAGTCTTGTTCCAACGATATGACGGATCCTCCTGCTCACTCTTCCCAACTATCTCCTAGTCATGCCCCATCCCCTCTTATTCCTGATAATTTTGATCCAGATTCTGTAGACCTTTCGGATGTGGATGAACTCATTGAGGTCGAATCTGATGATGGTGAAACGGCCAAGTTTATCAATGGTGATGATATGGAATCACCTAATGACCATATTAGAATAGCTCAGGCGTCCCAGCAGATCGATTCCACCAACAACCAAGTTTCCATATGACGCACATCGCTGCATGGAATACTCGCGGTCTCTGTAAGCCTTCGCATCAGAAAGCTTTAAGAGATCTTATTCGAGAACAAAATCTCAATATTTGTGGTTCATTAGAGACTTGTGCTGACTTCTCTAATCTTCCTCTTATATGTACGCGTGCTTTTGGGTCCTGGTCTTGGTCGTCTAACGGTCTTTTTAGCCCTAGGAGGACTAGAATTGTGGTAGCTTGGAACCCTATTGCTATTGATATGATGCTTACGGTTCAGGTTTTGCTTGGCGAAACATCCTCGATATGCGAAGTAAGATAAGAGATTTTATTGTTTCCCAGATTGGTGATGGGTCCTCTACATCCGCTTTTGTTCGATAACTGGCATCCTGCTGGTCCCCTCTCTAAATTCATTTCTGCCCGTGCCATCAGGGCTGCGGGATTCAATCCTGATAGTAAGGTTGCTGACCTTGTAATCAACGGATCTTGGGTTCGGCCCGCTCAATGGAGGGACTCCCATCCTAATCTTCTTCCTCAAAACCCTCCTTCTCTATCCCCATCCCTTCCTGATAAACTCCAATGGAGAACTAGTGACGGTAATATTTCTGATTTTTCTGTGTATTCTGTTTGGCGGTCTATTCGGCCCTATGACCAGCCTGTTGATTGGTACCATCTGGTTTGGTTCTCCTAGAATATCCCTAGACATGCATTCATTCTTTGGGTTGCTCTTAAAAATCGTCTTAAGACTCATGATAAAATCAAAATCTGGGACACTAACTCCAATCTTATCTATGCCTTCTGCGGGAATTGTGCTGATTCACTTTCACATCTTTTTTTCGAGTGTTCTTACCCCTCTATGGTCTGGCATGATCTTCAACATGTCATGACTCTCTCCGTCCCCACTGATAGCTGGTCCGATATCATTAATCAACTCAAACCCGTGTCTAAGATTAAGACCATTTGGTCTATCATTAGAAGACTTGTGCTTGCTGGAGTAATTTACCACATCTGGCAGGAAAGAAATTTTCGAATTTTCAAAAAAACAAAAAAATCGTATCATGCAGTCGTGAATAGTATTAAGGATGATATCCGTTGTAGACTGCTGAGTCTTTCTATGAAACCTTGCACTAATGTTAATTTGGCTAAATGGATATGGACCATCCCATAACAAACCTCCTATTTGCTTCTATATTTCTCTTCTTGTATGGTTTGTTTTCTTTTGCAGGTGGTTTTCCTTTATGTTTTTGTTATGCTTATGTTTCCATGTACTGTTTTGGTTTCTAGTTTAGCTTTGTTTTTGTCCTTTGGGGCCTGTCCCGATGGATTTTGTCTTTTTTCCTTTAGTGGGGAGTCCCCAGCCTCTTATTGTATTTTTTCTTTTTATTAATAAAATTTGCCAGAGGTACCGTTCTCTTTACCCAAAAAAAACTAGAAACCCCTAATAACATCATTTGCAACATTCAAAAGCCCTAATCCATCATATGAAAACTAGAAAAATCCTAATAAACCATAATCCATCATATGAAAACTAGAAAACCTAATAAACCCTAATTCATCATATGAAAACTAGAAAACCCTACTAAACCCTAATCCATCATATGAAAACTAGAAAACCCCAATAAACCCTAATCCATCATATGAAAATTAGAAAAACCCTAATAAACCCAAATCCATCATATGAAAACTAGAACACCCTAATAAACCCTTATACATCATATGAAAACTAGAAAACCCTAATAAAGCCTAATCCATCATATGAAAACTAGAAAACCCTACTAAACCCTAATCCATCATATGAAAACTAGAAAACCCTACTAAACCCTAATCTATCATATGAACCCTAATCCATAATATGAAAACTAGAAAACCCTTATAAACCCTAATCCATCATATGAAAACTAGAAAACCCTAATAAACCCTAATCCATCATATAAAAATTAGAAAACCCTAATAAATCCTAATCCATCATATGAAAATGTTAATTTGGCTAAAAGGATATGGACCATCCCTTAACAAACCTCATATTACTTCTATTTCTCTCTGCTTGTATGGCTTGTTTTTTTGGCAGGTGATGTTCCTTTATGTTATTGTTATGTTTGTTGAAATAATACGATAGCTGATCTCCACGAACAAGGTTTTTTAATCCTATTACCGTGTGACAGATATGTATTTTATCTATACTATGCGGAATAAATAAGAGTTGCGGAAAAACGGTAAATCTAAACTAGACAGTATTTAAATAGACAGAAAGCGGTAAATAAAGTAAAAGTTAGAAGTTAAAGGTTAGATGTAATAAACGCCATTATCAACGATAACGTGTTTTTACAATAAGTAAAAAGGTTAGAAGTTAGAAGTTAGATGTTAGATGTTAAATGTAATAAACGCCATTATCAACGATAACGTGTTTTTACAATAAATAAAAAGGTTAGAAGTTAGAAGTTAAATGTCTCGGTTAAATACAGTCCACATATGTTTTGGTTGTCACGGTTCAATTCGGGAGTATTGGAAGTTTGGTACAGTTGATTTATTACAGTTTAAATAAATCAATAACGACACATATAATTTTAAAAGAACTTATCGATAGTTGCGGAAGATAGCGTTTTTTCTTGATATGTCGATTTCTTGTTCTTCACGGTAAGATGCGGTTTTGGTGATTTTTGGTGTCGGGTAGAGGTTGTCTAGAGGTTTGGAGTTTGGTGTCGGTTAAGGGTTGTTTGGAGGTTTGAGGTTTGGTGTCGGGTGGAGGTTTTGTTTCTTGCGGTTTTGCGGTTTGATCCACGTTGCCAAATGCAGAGATTATAGAATTTTGAGGCTTCTGGTCGTGAGTATGCTTGAGGATAGTAAGTGTATGTTGTATTATGTGGTGTAGAAATCAGCAAGATGAAGCATCTATTTATAGTCTGTTCCAGCGGAGATCGGGTCGCGATCTTTATGGGATCGGGTCGCGATCTCGAGTGGTTCCCGCTTTTGTGCTGGCCACTACCCGTCTCGGTGGAGCTGGTCGCTGAGATCGGGTCGCGATGGGATAACGATCGGGTCGCGATCTAGGTCGGGTCGCGATCGATGGAAGATCGGGTCGTGATCTCAAGTTGTTCCCTGCTTTTGTGCTGGCCACTACCCGACTCGGTGGAGTTGGTCGCTGGGATAGGGTCGCGATGTATAGATGATCGGGTCGCGATCCGGGTCGGGTCGCGATGGGTGGAAGATCGGGTCGCGATCTCGTCGGGTTGCCATAGGCTCGCGATCCTTGGTCAGCAAAGCGTCACGTGTGTGTCATCAGATCGGGTCGCGATCTGGATGAGATCGGGTCGCGATCTGCACTGTTCCAGCCATTTTCTTCTTTTGTTTTGATTTTCTTCATTTCGCGACACATGAGCTGTTGGGTCGCGATTTCTGTCGCTGGGTGACATTTTTGCTCTTTGGTACATAGCGTCATTTTCTCCTGTTTGGTTGAACTCGAATTTATGCAATCTGAAATAAACTGTTAATAAAAACATTTCGACTTATTTCAGTGATGGTCACATAAAAACATAAAAACATTATTCAACATTTTCCCCCTATGTGATCATTAATGAAATGAGGAGTAAAATGTTTGATTGAAATTCTTGAAATTTGGATAAGACATTTATAAAACCATATCACTTGTTTTGAAAGAGTGTGACTAGATTTTACTTATGTTTTGAAAAATGTTTGTCAAGAATATTTGTTTCTGAATCAAAGTCTCGAGTTCGATTGTCAAAAGGTTTTTGTATATGTATTTTCATAATATTCCTTAAGATTTTATAGCATTTATAAAGACGACAAATGATCTTAATAGGTCGATTCAGATGAACGCTCATAGGTATAGCTCACACTTGACTGAGGTGTTTGTTTGTTCTGGGTGCAGAACGGGTGTATAATCACTAAAGATGAGTGATATCTCTCAGTTTGAAGGTGTTGACTTATGCTTAACGTGGATTTATACCTATATACTTTAGTCACTTGGTCTTCATATTAGATAATCAATCACATAAGACTGGTTTCGGCATTACTCAGAGGGTTTCTTCATTCATGCCATTGATGTTCATTCTCTCTCCTTCGGTAAATACATGTAGAGGGGTTTTGAAATTTTCATAGTGCAGTTTGCAACTAAGAGTATTCAATTTATGAAGGCTACAGTATCCCGGTCATTCTTTGGTTTTGACAGCTATATTTGATAAAGCTTTTGAGAATTCGTTGTTTGAGAGATGTCTGTCTTGATGGATTGTTGTTGTAAATCTTCTTTTTCTTTGGTGATGTGTTCACCTTTGTCTTTGTCTTTTCTTGATTTGTGCGAATACACCTTGTGTAAAAGATATCTGATGTGGTTACCAATTGTGATTTGTTGACAGCATTTGTTGGATATGACTTTGTCGTTTCTTCATTTGTCAGATTCGTTATGCCAGATGATCAGTCTTTTCTTTGAAGTGGTTTGATTGAGGATAGGGATAGGTGATATAATAGACAGTTTGTCTAATATATAAGAAAATGAAAGTATCGTCCCTGGTCATTTTGATATCTAAGCAAAAATGAGACTAGCATCACGGTATAAGAGTATAAATCCTATAAGTCATAATGAAAACACCTTTGCTCACAGAAATGAATTCCACTTAGCAGTTAAAGACGAGGCACAATTTCTCACATGGGTTTGGTTTTCATCTGAATCTCCTGATCTTATGTCCCTTTACAGATAAAATCGTTATAATTGAAATAAATTCAAAGGGAATAGGAGAATGTACACAACAAAAGTGTTTGAAATTTGAACCTTCTCTTTAATTAAGAATCAATATAACTGAGAACATTCATCGAGCATAAGTATCTGAAAATTTAGTCAAGAAGATGTTAATCACATGGTTCTATAAAAGCTTATTATAACAAGTTTTTATTGTATTTTTGAAGATTTGTTTTTCTGAATGTTTTTGGAAATTTTGGTTATTTGAATGTTTTTGGAAAATTTTGTTTATGAAAGTAAACACTCTTTTGTACAAACAAAAAGTAAGAGATTAGGGATGGATGTTATCTGGATTCAACATTCCTAGACGGCCTAGGAAGTATTGAAACTTGGTTTCGTCTAGTGCCTTAGTAAAGACATCAGCAATTTGATCTTCTGTGTTTATGAAGTGCAATTCGATATGACCTTTTTGTATGTTGTCTTTGAGGAAATGATATCGAATATCAATGTGTTTTGTCATGGAATGGTGCACTGGATTGTGAGAAATGGCGATTGCGCTGGTTGAGTCACAAAATATTGGAATTTGTGATACTTTGTAGCCATAGTCACGTAATTGAGTTTGCATCCACATGACTTGTGAACAGCAGCTTGCGGCAGCTACATATTCAGCTTCTGCGGTTGAAGTGGACACGCATGATTGTTTCTTTGAAGTCCAACTTACAAGTCTGCCTCCAAGAAATTGGCAAGAACCAGATGTGCTTTTTCTGTCTAGTCTGCATCCTCCATAGTCGGAGTCGGTGAAGGCATTAAGCTGAAAATCAGAGTTAGCTGGATACCAAAGGCCAAGAGATGGAGTTCCTTTAAGATATTTGAAAATTCTTTTCACAGCTATGGCATGAGATTCCATAGGATTGGCTTGGTATCTAGCACAGACACATGTAGAGAACATGATGTCGGGTCTGCTGGCTGTGAGGTATAGGAGTGATCCTATCATTCCTCGATATTTCTTTTGATCAACAGGCTTGCCATTTAAGTCTGCATCTAATTTGTAACCAAGGGACATTGGGGTTTTAGCTGTATTGGATTTGTCAAGAGAAAAACGAGTTAGAAGATTTTTAACATAATTTTCTTGATTGATGAAAATTCCATCTGATGATTGTTTGACTTGTAGTCCAAGAAAAGTAGTCATTTCTCCTATCATGCTCATCTCAAATTTGCTCTTCATCAAATCTGCAAACTTGATACTCAAGGATTCATCAGTAGAACCAAAAATTATGTCATCGACATATATTTGAACGATTAACAGATGTTTATTAAAAATTTTACGAAAGAGAGTTTGATCAATTGAACCTCTTTTGAATCCTGATTCTTCTAGAAATGTTGACAATGTTGAATACCAGGCTCGAGGTGCTTGTTTTAAGCCGTAAACTGCTTTTTGTAACTTAAAACTGTGATTTGGGAACTGTGGATCTTCAAAACCTGGAGGTTGTTGAATATACACATCACGATCAATCTCTCCATGTAAAAATGCACATTTTACATCCATTTGATAAACTTTGAAGTTCTTGTGTGCTGCATATGCTAGAAAGATACGAATGGCTTCGAGTCTTGCAACTGGAGCATAAGTTTCATCGTAATCTATCCCTTCTTGTTGAGAATAGCCCTTGACGACAAGTCTTGCTTTGTTTCGACAAACTATGCCTTGATCATCGGTTTTGTTTCTGAAAACCCATCTTGAGCCTACTATAGTAACATCGGGAGGAGTAGGAACAAGATCCCATACTTGGTTTCTTTCGAATTCAGCTAGTTCTTCTTGCATGGCTTTGACCCAGTCTGGATCTTTGAGAGCTGAATGGATGGTTTTGGGTTCAGTCATAGACAAGAATGCTCCGTATAAACATTCATTTGAGGTAGCGGCTCTTGTTTGAATACCAGAATTGGGATCTCCTATGATTTGTTCTATAGGATGATTCTTGGTCCATTTGTTTAGGCGAGTTTTTTCAGATATTTCGATTGGTGTTTCTATGTCCCATTGTTCTTCTTGGTCAGGTGATTCTGTTGGGAATAGATTTTGGTTGTTGTCAGATATGTCTTTTTGGATTATAGGGTGAGAATGAGGTAAAGAAGGTTCCCCCATAGATGATGCACTGGGATCATTTTGGATAGGTGGATTGGGAGTGTTCAAAGAGGAATTCAGTGTAGGTAATTCCCCCTCGACTTGACCTGCATTTTCTTGGTTTGATTGTGAAGTTTCTGCATCGGAGGTTCCTGTAGGAATTGTAGAAGATGTTAGAAATTCAGAACTATAAGCGGTTTTGGGTTGTTCAAAAAGTAAATCAAGATCAATTTCTATGTTCATGTCAGGAGATGGTGTTTGTGGAATTGGATTTTGAAAAATAGTATCTATCATTTGTGAACCAAAATGTTCACGATCCAATTTTCTGACATAAAATTCATCGAAGTGGACATCGGTACTTTCTTCAATTACTCTTGTACGTTTGTTCAGTACTCGATAAGCAGCTGAGGTAAAAGAGTAACCAAGGAAAATTCCTTCGTCTGATCTTGATTCAAATTTTGAAAGATGATCTTTGTTATTCTTTATGAAGCATCGACAACCAAAAATATGAAAGAATTTGATGTTTGGTTTTCGGTTATTAATGACTTCATATGGTGTTTTATGAAGTTGTTTGTGGATTAAAGAACGATTTTGAGTATAGCAAGCTGTGGCTATTGCTTCTGCCCAGAAGTATTGTGGCAGATCAGCAAAGATGAGCATTGATCTTGCAGCTTCGCACAGAGTTCGGTTCTTTCTTTCAACAACGCCGTTTTGTTGAGGAGTGTAAGGGGCTGAGAAGTTGTGTTCGATGCCTTTGTTTTTGAGAAATGAGTCTAGAGTTATGTTTTTGAACTCTAAACCATTGTCACTTCGGATTCTTCGAACTGGTCGTTTGAGCTTTAATTCAATCTGTTTGATGAAGTTGATCATTTCTTCTGGTGCTTCTGACTTTAGCCTTAAAAAGAAAACCCAAGTAAAGCGTGAGTAATCATCAATAATAACAAGGATGTATTTCTTCCCTTTTATGCTTTGGGTTTTTGCAGGGCCGCAAAGATCAATGTGCAGTAATTCTAGTGGTTCGGATACACTAGATTCAGAAATGCTTTTATGAGAGGATTTGGACAGTTTTCCTCCTTCACAAGCTGCACAAAGAGTTTCATTGTCAAGTTTCAGAAGTGGCAGTCCGCGAACAAGATCATTTGCAATCAACTTGTTGATGTAGCCGAAATTGAGATGGGAAAGACGACGATGCCACAACCAACTAATATCAGCTAAAGCTTTGGATAAGAGACAGATGTCTGGTTTTCCATAGATTAGGTCCATATCTAGTGGATACATGTTGCCTAGACGATCAGAATTGACTAGAATGGCTTTGGTCTTGGCATCCGTGATTATGCTTCGCTGTTTGGTGAAAAGAACTTCATGATTGTTGTCACAAAGTTGTGATACGCTGATTAGGTTGTGTTTCAGTCCGTCAACGTAGGCTACTTTCTTGATGGTGAAGTGACCATTTGTTATGTTTCCATAACCTTTGATTCTTGCAGTCATGTTATTTCCAAAAGTCACATCTTGTTTGGATTCTGTGGGTTTGAAGTCTCGTAGAAAGCTTTGGTTTCCTGTCATATGCTTGGAGCAGCCACTATCGATATACCATGTGCCATCCTTGGGCTCTCCAGCACAAAATGCCTGCAATCAGACAGAAATTTTAGGTACCCAAACCATGGTGGGTCCTGATTTGTTAATGGTTTTCGGTGATTTGAAATCATTATGGTTTCTGTTAATTTGACGAAGTGGTTGAGGCAAGATTTGACTTATCAGTTTTTCCCAATTTAAGATTTGTTTTTGAAAACCTGTCAGTTGAAATGGTCTTTGCTTTTGTGAGAAGTATCCTATATGTGAAGTTCTGTTTGATAACCTTTCTTTGTATCTTGGATCTGAATGGTTTTGGAAAACACTTTGATGATGGAGTGGAATTTGGTGAAATGATGGTTTCTGAAAGTTCCCTGAGAGATTGAAGTTTATCTTTTGAAAGCGATTTTGAATTGGTTTTTGAAACGGTTTTTGTTTTGGATTAAAGGTTTGTTTTTGTGGCACAGCGCTTGGTTTCAAAGGTTTTTCTTTGAAAACAATGGGCCTGCTTTGTTCTTTTGGTTTACAGACAGCTTGAATGGTTTGTTTATTTGTCTGTTGTTTCTTTGAATACTTTTGTCCCAGATTGTTCTTTCCAATAAAGGTTGAATTTAAAGAGGGAAAGACAGTTGGAGCAGAAGTACTACCATTTTGATAATCAGAATTTTCTCCATTTAAGAAATTTTCAAGTTTGATTGTGTCATCATTCCTTGTTAGTTTAGTAGATCTCAATTGATGAGTTACTGAACTAGCAGAGTCTGATTCAGATTTTAAGACTCTTTTGAAAGACTTTTTGGAAACCGTGAAAGCAGTATCATCTGGGCTACAGTTGATAACTGTTTCGTCATCTGAATCGTCCTCATTAGCAGATGAGAAAAAGTCTGGTTGAGAGTTTTCACAAATTTTCTTTTCAGTCTCTTCATTTTCAAAAGATTCTCTTCCAATTCCCGGTTTATAATTCGTATCAATTTTGCCAGTTCCTAAGTTGTGTGCTTTAGTGAAAACATCATCACTCAATTTTCTGGCAATATTGATAGAATCCAGTTTTCCTTGAAATCTTTGATTTTCGGATTCAAGAAATTTGATTTGCTTTGAAGAATCATCTAGTTTTAGAATTAAACTAGTGTTGTTATCAGTTAAATCTTGAACTTTTTGTTTTAACTGAAGGACTTCCTTTTCTAAGGTATCTTTTATTTCAGATGAAATAACAGATTGATTTTTTATTTCTAAGTCCCTTTTTTGTTTTAGAGCTTCATTTAATTGTTCTAGGATGTGATTATTTTCTTCAGATTTTCGTTCAATGTCTCTTTCAAGTTTGTCTCTAGTCCTTGTGGATTCTCCAAATCTGAGTTGCAAGGTTTGCAATTCAGATTTGTAGATATCAGATTTAACTATTGTGTCATGATACAGTCTGAGATCAGCTTTTAGACTGTTCTCAATCTTAGTCATGTGGGACTCAAATGGTGTTTTTGAAAGACCGAGATCTGAGATCATAGACCATACCTGATCGATGACATATGGAGCTCTTGTGGTTGGTTCATTGTCAGCCATGAAGCAGAAGTTTGACTGAGCTGGTTCAGTGTCGGTTTCATCATCAGAAGTTGGCCAGTATTCCACGCTAGGTTCGTGGAATGCCATCAAAGCTTTTTGCTTTGCTTTCTGTTCTTGTTTCTTCAGCTCTTCGGCTTTTTGAGCATAATAGGCTGAGTCTTTGACTTTGATTTTGGCTCGACAATCTCGGGCATAATGATTTAGTCCTTTGCATTTGTGACAAATGATTACTTCATCATCATCATCGTTATTGTCAGCCTTTTGGCTTTTAACGGGTGATCTTTCAGATGTTTGAGTTTGTTTCTGTTGAGATGGTTTAGAATGATTTTGCTGAAATCCAGAACTTTGGTTATTATAAGAGTTGTGATTATTTTGAAAACCGCGATTCTGAAAGTTTTGTCCAAAAGTTGATCTTTGTTGAAAATTTGGTCTGAAGTTTGATTGATTATGATGTGGCAAAAATCTTTCGAGATTAGTGTTTGCTACCAAAGCGCACAATTGTTGGTAATCAGCTTCATTATTTGGATCAGACAAGTCACAAGAATTACTTGAAAAAGCTTGGTTTTGATTTAAATCATTTTGACTTTGATCATGAAAATGTGTTTGGTTTTGAGAGGATGTTGACAACAAAGCAAGTGGTCCTCCAAAAGAAGTAGACGTTGGTGGGTCAATCGATGATTCATACGATTGTAATTCTCCGTACAGATTGTACAAAGATTCAGTATGAATTGCCGGATTTCCCTGAATGATTAGTTTGACCATTTTCCAGCTTTCATAAAGGTTGTTTAAAAATTTGAGGTTTATTTCATGCTGTGACTTTTTGATTCCCAGATTATTCATTTTGATGGTAATGAGATTGAATCTGTCATGAGCATCATGGATGGTCTCATGTGAAAACATTTTGAAGTTGTCAAATTCGTTTAAAACAGATGTTTTCTTGTTTCCAATGATTCTCTCATTTCCTTCAAAACGATTTTTCAAAGTTTGCCAAATTTGGTTTGCAGTCAAAAGGATTATATCATTCATTTGGCTAAGAATACTGTGAGGTATTCCAGAAACAAGCTCCTTTTTGGCTTGAAGTTCAAGTTTCTTCCTTTCATTCAGTATATCCAAGTTACTCGTAAGAGAGGTCATGTTATCTGGTAGAGATCCGTCTACACATTTCCACACGTCTTCACTTATAGAGTTGAGATGAAGATTCATACGACCTACCCATGATTTATATTCTTCGGGAATAAGAATGGGTGCTCGAGTACCTGAACCTATACTGTTAGCAATAGATACAAAATTTATGTTTGAGTAGTTTGCGGAAGACATTTTTTTTTTTTTGTTAACGAAAATGTGATGTTAAAATGAAATTTTTTAAAGAAAACTTATTGGTGGTTTATAAAAACGCTACACAAAAGTTTTCGACAAAAATTTTCAAAATAAATCACACGATTAATTTTTAAATGTTTTTTTTTTTTTTAATATTTTTAATTTTTTTTTTTTTTTTGATGAACAAGTGATATTAAGATGAAATTTTTAAAGGAAACTTATTGGTGGTTTATAAAAACGCTACACAACAGTTCACGACAAAAATTTCAGATTAAATCACACGAGCTCTGATACCAATTGTTGAAATAATACGATAGCTGATCTCCACGAACAAGGTTTTTTAAGCCTATTACCGTGTGACAGATATGTATTTTATCTATACTATGCGGAATAAATAAGAGTTGCGGAAAAACGGTAAATCTAAACTAGACAGTATTTAAATAGACAGAAAGCGGTAAATAAAGTAAAAGTTAGAAGTTAAAGGTTAGATGTAATAAACGCCATTATCAACGATAACGTGTTTTTACAATAAGTAAAAAGGTTAGAAGTTAGAAGTTAGATGTTAGATGTTAAATGTAATAAACGCCATTATCAACGATAACGTGTTTTTACAATAAATAAAAAGGTTAGAAGTTAGAAGTTAAATGTCTCGGTTAAATACAGTCCACATATGTTTTGGTTGTCACGGTTCAATTCGGGAGTATTGGAAGTTTGGTACAGTTGATTTATTACAGTTTAAATAAATAAATAACGACACATATAATTTTAAAAGAACTTATCGATAGTTGCGGAAGATAGCGTTTTTTCTTGATATGTCGATTTCTTGTTCTTCACGGTAAGATGCGGTTTTGGTGATTTTTGGTGTCGGGTAGAGGTTGTCTAGAGGTTTGGAGTTTGGTGTCGGTTAAGGGTTGTTTGGAGGTTTGAGGTTTGGTGTCGGGTGGAGGTTTTGTTTCTTGCGGTTTTGCGGTTTGATCCACGTTGCCAAATGCAGAGATTATAGAATTTTGAGGCTTCTGGTCGTGAGTATGCTTGAGGATAGTAAGTGTATGTTGTATTATGTGGTGTAGAAATCAGCAAGATGAAGCATCTATTTATAGTCTGTTCCAGCGGAGATCGGGTCGCGATCTTTATGGGATCGGGTCGCGATCTCGAGTGGTTCCCGCTTTTGTGCTGGCCACTACCCGTCTCGGTGGAGCTGGTCGCTGAGATCGGGTCGCGATGGGATAACGATCGGGTCGCGATCTAGGTCGGGTCGCGATCGATGGAAGATCGGGTCGTGATCTCAAGTTGTTCCCTGCTTTTGTGCTGGCCACTACCCGACTCGGTGGAGTTGGTCGCTGGGATAGGGTCGCGATGTATAGATGATCGGGTCGCGATCCGGGTCGGGTCGCGATGGGTGGAAGATCGGGTCGCGATCTCGTCGGGTTGCCATAGGCTCGCGATCCTTGGTCAGCAAAGCGTCACGTGTGTGTCATCAGATCGGGTCGCGATCTGGATGAGATCGGGTCGCGATCTGCACTGTTCCAGCCATTTTCTTCTTTTGTTTTGATTTTCTTCATTTCGCGACACATGAGCTGTTGGGTCGCGATTTCTGTCGCTGGGTGACATTTTTGCTCTTTGGTACATAGCGTCATTTTCTCCTGTTTGGTTGAACTCGAATTTATGCAATCTGAAATAAACTGTTAATAAAAACATTTCGACTTATTTCAGTGATGGTCACATAAAAACATAAAAACATTATTCAACAATGTTCCTTTTCAAATGTATTGCTTTTGGTTTTTAGTTTAGCTTTGTTGTCCTTTGGGCCTGTCCCGATGGATTTTCTGTTCTTTTCTTTGGTGGGGAGTCCCCAGCCTCTTATTGTATTTATTCTTTTTATTAATAAAATTTGCCTAAGGTACCGTCCTTTTTACCCAAAAAAAAGCTAGAAAACCCTAATAAACCCTAATCCATCCTATGAGAAGTAGAAAACCCTAATAAACCCTAATCCATCATATGAAAACTAGAAACCCCTAATAACATCATTTGCAACATTCAAAAGGCCTAATCCATCATATGAAAACTAGAAAAATCCTAATAAACCCTAATCCATCATATGAAAACTAGAAAACCTAATAAACCCTAATTCATCATATGAAAACTAGAAAACCCTACTAAACCCTAATCCATCATATGAAAACTAGAAAACCCCAATAAACCCTAATCCATCATATGAAAATAAGAAAAACCCTAATAAACCCAAATCCATCATATGAAAACTAGAAAACCCTAATAAACCCTCATACATCATATCAAAACTAGAAAACCCTAATAAACCCTAATCCATCATATGAAAACTAGAAAACCCTACTAAACCCTAATCCATCATATGAAAACTAGAAAACCCTACTAAACCCTAATCTATCATATGAAAACTAGAAAACCCTAATAAACCCTAATCCATCATATGAAAACTAGAAAACCTTAACAAACCCTAATCGATCATATGAAAACTAGAAAACCCTAATAAACCCTAATCCATCATATAAAAATTAGAAAACCCTAATAAAACCTAATCCATCATATGAAAGCTAGAAAACCCTAATAAACCCTAATCCATCCTATGAAAACTAGAAAACCCTAATAAACCCTAATTCATCATTTGAAAACGAGAAACCCCTAATAGCATCATTTGCAACATTCAAAAACCCTAATTCATCATATGAAAACTAGAAAATCCTAATAAACCCTAATCCATCATATGAAAACTAGAAAATCCTACTAAACCCTAATCCATCATATGAAAACTAGAAAACCCTAATACATCATATGAAAACTAGAAAACCTAATAAACGCTAATCTATCATATGAAAACTAGAAAACCCTACTAAACCCTAATCCATCATATGAAAACTAGAAAACCCTAATAAAGCCTAATCCATCATATAAAAATTAGAAAACCCTAATAAACTCTAATCCATCATATGAAAGTTAGAAAATCCAAATAAACCCGAATCCATCCTATGAAAACTAGAAAACCCTAATAAACCCTAATCCATCATATGAAAACTAGAAACCCGTAATAACATCATTTGCAACATTCAAAAACCCTAATCCATCATATGAAAACTAGAAAACCCTAATAAACCCTAATACATCATATGAAAACTAGAAAACCCTAATAAACCCTAATCCATCATATGAAAACTAGAAAACCTAATAAACCCTAATCCATCATATGAAAACTAGAAAAACCTACTAAACCCTAATCCATCATATGAAAACTAGAAAACCCGAATAAACCCTAATCCATCATATGAAAACTAGAAAACCCTAATAAACCCTAATCCATCATATGAAAACTAGAAAACCCTAATAAACCCTAATCCATCATATGGAAGCCAGAAAACCGTCATAAACCCTAATCCATCCTATGAAAAGTAGAAAACCCTAATAAACCTAATCCATCATATGAAAACAAGAAACCCATAATAACATCATTTGCAACATTCAAAAGCCCTAATCCATCATATGAAAACTAGAAAAATCCTAATAAACCCTAATCCATCATTTGAAAACTAGAAAACCTAATAAACCCTAATCCATCATATGAAAACTAGAAAACCCTACTAAACCCTAATCCATCATATGAAAACTAGAAAACCCTAACAAACCCTAATCCATCATATGAAAATTAGAAAAACCCTAATAAACCCAAATCCATCATATGTAAACTAGAAAACCCTAATAAACCCTCATACATCATATGAAAACTAGAAAACCCTAATAAACCCTAATCCATCATATGAAAACTAGAAACCCTACTAAACCCTAATCTATCGTATGAAAACTAGAAAACCCTACTAAACCCTAATCCATCATATGAAAACTAGAAAACCCTAATAAACCCTAATCCATCATATGAAAACTAGAAAACCCTAACAAACCCTAATCGATCATATGAAAACTAGAAAACCCTAATAAACCCTTATCCATCATATAAAAATTAGAAAACCCTAATAAACCCTAATCCATCATATGAAAGCTAGAAAACCCTAATAAACCCTAATCCATCCTATGAAAACTAGAAAACCCTAATAAACCCTAATTCATCATATGAAAACTAGAAACCCCTAATAACATCATTTGCACATTCAAAAACCCTAATCTATCATATGAAAACTAGAAAATCCTAATAAACCCTAATCAATCATATGAAAACTAGAAAATCCTACTAAACCCTAATCCATCATATGAAAACTAGGAAACCTTGTTAAGGATGATATCCGCTGTAGACTGCTGAGTCTATCTATGAAAACGTGCACTAATGTTGATTTGGCTAAAACTATTTGGACCCTCCCTTAATTTCCTTCCTTTGCGCTTTCTTTCTTTTTCTGCTTGTTTTGGCTTGTATGGTTTGTTTGTTTTGCAGGTTGTTTTCAATTATGTTCTTGTTTGCTTCTGGTTCCTTATCTTGTTTTGGTTCCTAGTTTAGCTTGTTGTCCGTTGGGGCCTGTCCCGATGGATTTTCTATTTTTTGGTGGGGAGTCCCAAGCCTTATATTGTATTTATTCTTTTTAATAATAAATTTGCCAGAGGTGCCTCCCTCTTTACCCAAAAAAACAAAACTAGGAAACCCTAATAAACCCTAATCCATCATATGAAAACTAGAAAACCTAATAAACACTAATCCATCATATGAAAACTAGAAAAACGCTAATAAACCCTAATCCATCATATGAAAACTAGAAAACCCTAATAAACCCTAATCCATCATATGAAAACTAGAAAACGCTAATAAACCCTAATCCATCATATAAAAATTAGAAAACCCTAATAAACTCTAATCCATCATATGAAAGCTAGAAAACCCAAATAAACCTAATCCATCCTATGAAAACTAGAAAACCCTAATAAACCCTAATCCATCATATGAAAACTAGAAACCCCTAATAACATCATTTGGAACATTCAAAAACCCTAATCCATCATATGAAAACTAGAAAATCCTAATAAACCCTAATCCATCATATGAAAACTAGAAAACCCTACTAAACCCTAATACATCATATGAAAACTAGAAAACCCTACTAAACCCTAATCCATCATATGAAAACTAGAAAACCGTACTAAACCCTAATCCATCATATGAAAACTAGAAAACCCTAATAAACCCTAATCCATCATATGAAAATTAGAAAAACCCTAATAAACCCAAATCCATCATATGAAAACTAGAAAACCCTAATAAACCCTTATCCATCATATGAAAACTAGAAAACCCTACTAAACCCTAATCCATCATATGAAAACTAGAAAACCCTAGTAAACCCTAATCCATCATATGAAAACTTGAAAACCCTAATAAACCCTATTCCATCATATGAAAACTAGAAAACCCAGAAAACTAAAACCAATCCTCTCTCTAGTTTTTTCTCTCTCTTGAAAGTTTTTGTGTTTTTTGGTTCTTGTTCAGTCGTATTTTTCAATGGATAATGATTCAATAGGCTGTGATTCCATTTTAATGTCTAATGATGGTGTTAAAATAGATCAGCAACATGATTCTCCTATTTTATCTACTGGAAATGGTCAACATGTCAATGATATTTCGTTTTCTGAAAATTTTAAACAAGATTTTTTATTTTCATCTAAACAAAACAAATCTGAAGTTCATGCCAATGCAATATATTACAATAAAGATCAGAAAGAGAAAAAACTTCATATGGCTCTTCGTAATATCAAAGGATCAATATTTAAGAATTATACATCTTCTTTATTTGAGGCAACTGATGAACGAAGAAATAAATGCAAAAATGACAATATCAAGCAAAAAAGATTGTCCACTGATGGGATCTTGTCTTCATTCGATGCTCAAGCTTGCTATGTTAACATGTCGGGCCACAAACTGAATTTTCCAAGAGTTGATCCTGCTCAATTTCAAGAAGGGGAATATGATGAATCTTGTATGGAGAATATGGGTGAACCGTCTAGAAAAGAGGATAATTGCATGAATATTTACTCAACATCCAATGGAGGAGATACGGGTCTCAATTTTTCAGCAAATGATGGAACTCCTTCAGCAAATGGACTTAAAGCTCCAAAGGTTATAAAAAAGGAAAACAAAAATGGAAAAGCACGTGTAGATGATGCTTACATGTCGGGCCAACAACTGAATTTTATTTCAGATGATTATAATCTCCATAACAACGTGCATAATGATGAATATGGTGAGGATAATATGGTTGACTCGTCCACAAAACTCGATGACTTCATGCACTCTAACTCAGCCGCTGATGGAGGGAATACCGGTCCAAACATTCCGGCAACCGGTGGTACTGCTGCACACGTGATGAACAACAAACGGCTAGATCCATCTACACACTCCAAATACACAACGGTCACAAAAAATCATCTTTTTGTTGAAGGTATGATGCCCGAACTCTCTTCCTTTATTACTAAATCTTCCAATTTGAATTTGTTAAGTGGGGTTAATAATAAACAAGGGTGTGAAAGGACTAAAGTTAGGGGTGAGTGGGGAGACAACTATGATAACACTACCTTAGTGGGAGACAAGGTGTCACTTGCCTCACATGCTACCACCTTGCCTTTTCCATCTTTGATATTGCCGATAGATGCTACCACTTTGCCCTCACATTCGGATGATGTAATTGATGTGCCGAGGAGTGATTGTATAACCAACAAATCGGACCCTCTTCCATCTCTTTTGGGCCTCCCTAAAAGCTCTTCCAATTTGGGCTACCAAAAACAAACTTATTTTCCTTATAAACATAAAAACATTAAGCCCAACAATTATAAAATAAATAATTGGGCTAACAAAAATAAACCTTTTTATTCTAAAAACTATGAAAATCAAAAACCGGATAATCATATTCATGTTAATTCTAGATTTAGTAATGAAGTCAATGTTGTTCATTTACAAAATTCCAACAAGCATGATAAGATTAATGGTAACTTGGAAGTAAAACAATTAAATTACAACGCTTGGTCTAGTAAATTACCTATGCTAGTTAACTCTCAAGCTAACATTTTAAGTGATCCTAAAAAACACTCTAGCGACAAGTTTCGTTTCATCCCTAATCTGAGTAATGATGTTGATGTGCCAGTAGACATCCCGATCAATGTTGTTAATAAGATATGTGAGACTCATGCTCGAACCATATGTGGTTATTTTGTGGGATGTAAAATGAATTATTCCGATGTTCGTTATCTTGCCTCTAAGATGTGGTCGCAACATGGTCTGGAAGATGTTCTGTTAAATGGTAACGGTATCTATCTCTTTAAATTCAACAATGACCAGGGGCTAAAACATGTTATCACCCACGGACCTTGGACATTTAGGAGTGCCCCTATTGTTATGCAAAAATGGAGGCCCGGTCTTAGCATTCATAGAAACAACCATGACAAACTTCCTTTATGGATTAAAATACATGACATCCCTTATGAGACTTGGAGTGAGGAAGGATTAAGTCACATTGCTTCTAAAATTGGTAAACCTCTTGCTATGGACTCCTATACAGCTAACATGTGTACTTATGCTGCGGGTAAGGCGGTTTATGCTCGTGTCCTTTTAGAAGTTCCTACTCGTCCCTCTTGGGTGGACAAAATTAACATCCGTATCCCAGATCCTGAAACATCTGAATTCTCTTCCCATACCCTTAGAGTTGAGTATGAATGGAAACCTACGATGTGTTCTCATTGTAAGGTGTTTGGTCACGAAACACATGTTTGTATGCATGTCATTACTAAAACTAATGCTCCTTCTATTGCTAAACATATGGATACTTCTACCATTAACGCTACTTCTATTATTGATAATACTGATGATTTTACTATGGTTTCAAATAAGAAAAATTCTTCAAAACATGTTTCTACTAAAGAACATAAAATTAATGAATCTTCTAAAAGCAATACTAGTAGAAAATACCAAAACAATACCCAAGAAAATCCCACTTCCAAAAAAAAACAATTTAAAAACCATTAGAAATAAGAAACGTTTTGAGAAACGTCCGATTCATATTAATAATAGCCCCATTTTATTCAACAATTCCCCTAATCCCCCAATGAAGGATAAGTCGGCTACTGTTGGATTCCCTAGCCCTATCATTCGTCTTTCTGCTTCCCAGCCCCTAAATCAGCTTGAATCCTCCACCCCTTTATTCAACGCCTTCTCCATTCTAGAGGCACGTTCCTCTGACGTCACAAATATTCCTTCTTCTTCTGTCCCCCTGCACCATTATGGTGCTCCTTCCCATTCTAGTCCTGATGACTTTGATCCTGATTCTGATGACCTTATCGTTGAGGATATTAGTATTGAGGTTGATTCTGATGATGGTGACACTGCCCAGTTCATTGTCAATGAGTCTGGATCCTATAATGATCAACCTATGATAGCTCCGGTTTCCGAGCAGATGGACTCCACCCCCCTCCAAGTTTCCATATGACGCACATCGCTGCTTGGAATACTCGCGGTCTCTGTAAGCCTTCTCATCAGAAAGCCTTGAGAGATCTTATCCGCGATCAAAATCTTCATATTTGTGCTTCTCTTGAGACTCGTGCTTCCTTCCCTAACCTCCCTCTTATCTGTAGTCATACTTTTGGCTCTTGGTCATGGTCATCCAACGGTCTCTTCTCCCCTAGAGGGACTAGAATCGTGGTTGCCTGGGATCCAATGGCCATTGATATGATTCTTATCGACTTAAATGATCAGGTTATGCATTTCAAAGTTAATATTCGTGATTCTAATAAATCCTTTTTCTGCTCCTTCGTCTATGCTCATAATGATCACATGATGCGTCGTTCCCTCTGGCATTCTCTTGCGATCCATAAGAATGTGGTTAGAGATAGCCCTTGGATTCTTATGGGTGATTTCAATGTTGCTCTTGATATCAAAGATAGCACCTCCGGGTCGTCTGGGATTTCTCGTGCCATGGAGGACTTCAGGGACTGTGTCAATCTGATGGAAATGGAGGATCTTAACTATAAAGGTCTCTACTACACATGGACCAAGTCTCATAATGGTTTGGGTGGCATCCTCAAGAAGATCGATCGTGTCATGAGAAATACTCACTTCGTTGCTTCTTTCCCCTCCTCTACTGTCAATTTTCTCCCTTACCGTTCGTCCGATCATACTCCTGCTGTGATTTCTCTCCCCCATCGTGCCACTTTCCATCCTAAGCCTTTCAAGTTCCCTAATTTGCTGACTTATAAGAAAGATTTCAAGCAGATTGTTGCCTCCTCTTGGAACCCCAATATCACTGGATATCGGATGTATAAGGCTTTCAAAAACCTTAAAAAACTGAAAGTGCCGATACGTAAGATGCTTCGCAACCAGGGAAACCACTTTTCTAAGGTTATCTCTCTTCGTAATGAGCTTGATAGAGTTCAGATTGCTTTGGATCGGGATCCCTTCAATAAGGATCTTCGTGAAGAACAATGCAGGTATCTCCTAGCTTATAACGAGGCTAGCCTGGATGAAGAGAGGTTCCTGAAACAAAAGGCTAAGGTTAACTGGCTGCGTGAGGGTGATAAAAATTCTGCTTTTTTCCACAAAACGTTTAAAAGTCGTAAATCTCGCAATCGTATTAATTCTATCCAGGATGTTCAAGGAAACTGGATCTCGGGGAACGATCTTCCTAATCTTTTTGTTTCTCACTTTCAAGCCTTCTTGGGTTCTGCCCAGCCTTCTACTGCTATTCGTGATCCTTCTTCCCTCTTCTCTAATAAGCTCTCCCCCTTCCAGTCTGCCGCCATGCTTACTCCTGTTACTGACGCGGAGGTTAAGTGTGTCCTGTTCTAGATGGGTGATGATAAAGCTCCTGGTTCTGATGGTTTCTCTGCTAAGTTCTTCAAGTCTGCTTGGGATATTGTGGGTCCTGATTTCTGTATGGCTGTTAAGGAATTCTTCTATTCTGGAAAACTTCTTAAGTCCGTCAACAGCACCATCCTTGCGCTCATACCTAAAGTTGATTCCCCTTCCAAAGTCACTGATTTCCGCCCTATAGCTTGTTGTAACGTTGTTTACAAATGTATCAGCAAGCTTATTGCGGATCGTATCAAAAACCATCTTTCTTCTCTGGTTGATGAAAACCAGTTTGCTTTCATCCCTGGTCGTTTAATCACCGACAACGTCCTTCTTGTCCATGAGCTCATGCGTGATTATCATCGTCATCGTGGTCCTCCTAGGTGTGCTTTTAAGGTTGATATTCAAAAAGCCTACGACACGGTTAACTGGACGTTTCTGCGGACCATCTTGTTTGGGTTTGGATTCCCCGATCGTATGATTGACTGGATCATGACATGTGTTTCCACGGTTGCTTACTCTGTAAGTATCAATGGGAATACTCATGGTTATTTCGACGGTAAAAGGGGCCTTCGGCAGGGTGACCCCCTCTCTCCTTATCTTTTCACTCTTGTCATGGAAGTGCTTAACCTTATGATCAAGAGAAACATCCATGATTCTGATTCTTTTAAATTCCACAGACAATGTGACGATCAAAATATCACCCATCTCTGCTTTGCCGACGATCTCCTTCTCTTCTCCCATGGTGATAGCTCTTCGGTTAAACTCATATGTGATTCTCTTGAGGAATTCTCTGGGGTTTCTGGCCTCCATCCCAATACTGCGAAGAGTGAAGCTTTCTACTGTAATGTTGGTGAGAGGACCAGGGCTGCCATTGACCTTATTGTTAAATTTCCTGAGGGCTCTTTTCTTGTCTGATACCTTGGCGTTCCTCTTATCACCACGCGTCTTGCCCACAAAGATTGTAAAGGCCTTGTTGATAAAGTCAAATGCAGGATTAATGACTGGAAAAACAAGTCTCTTTCCTTTGCTGGTCGTCTCCAGCTCATCCTCTCTGTCCTTTCTTCTACTCAAATCTATTGGGCTTCTGTTTTTATTCTTCCTAAATCGATCTCTAACGATATTGAGAAGCTCATGAGAGGTTTCCTCTGGTGCCATGGTGAATTGAAACGTGGTAAAGCTAAAGTCTCCTGGAAAACTGTATGCCTTCCTAAGGAACATGGTGGTCTTGGCATACGTAACCTTGCTATCTGGAATGTTGCCCTTATGGCTTCCCATGTTTGGAGACTCCTTTCCAAGAAAGTGTCCCTATGGGTTAAGTGGATCCACTCTTACCGTTTATGTGGCCGTAACTTTTGGGATGCCCCCAAAAAATACGGTTCTGGATTTGCCTGGCGTAACATCCTGGATATGCGGGATAAGATAAGGGAGTATATAGTTTCCCAGATAGGTGATGGATGCTCTACTTCTGCTTGGTTCGATAACTGGCACCCCGCGGGCCCTCTTTCTAAATTCTTATCTGTCCGTGACATCCATGATGCGGGATTCACTCCTGATACAAAGGTTGCTGACCTGGTTCTTAACGGATCTTGGGTTCGGCCTCATTGTTGGAGAGATTCCCATCCTGATCTTCTTTCTCATAACCCCCCTACTCTTTCCACATTCGTCCCTGATAATCTCCTTTGGAGATCTAGAGACGGTCACCTTTCTCCTTTCTCTGTTCGTTCTGTTTGGCAGACTATTCGCCCCTATCACCAACCGGTTTTTTGGTTTCATCTTGTTTGGTTCTCCCAAAACATCCCCAGACATGCTTTCATTCTTTCGATTGCTCTTAAAAATCGCCTTAAGACTCATGATAAAATCACAATTTGGGACACTAATTCCAATCTCGTTTGTGCGTTCTGCGGGGACTGTCCGGATTCCCTTTCTCATCTCTTCTTTGAATGTTCTTTCACCTCTTTGGTTTGGCATGACCTCCATCATGTCATGAATCTCTCCTTCTCCACTGATATCTGGTCTGATATCATTAGTCAACTCAACCCCAGTAATAAGAACAAGACCATATGGTCCATCATTAGAAGACTTGTTTTTGCTGGAGCTGTCTACCACATATGGCGGGAAAGAAATTTACGCATCTTTAAAAAAATAAAAAGATCTCATAATACTGTCGTGAATAGTGTTAAGGATGATATCCGCTGTAGACTGCTGAGTCTATCTATGAAAACTTGCACTAATGTTGATTTGGCTAAAACTATTTGGACCCTACCTTAACTTTCTTCCTTTGCGCTTTCTTTCTTTATCTGCTTGTTTTGGCTTGTATGGTTTGTTGTTTTGCAGGTTGTTTTCCTTTATGTTCTTGTTTGCTTCTGGTTCCTTCTCTTGTTTTGGTTCCTAGTTTAGCTTGTTGTCCGTTGGGGCATGTCCCGATGGATTTTCTGTTTTTTGGTGGGGAGTCCCCCAGCCTTATATTGTATTTATTCTTTTTATTAATAAAATTTGCCAGAGGTGCCGCCCTCTTTACCCAAAAAAAAAAACTAGAAAACCCTAACAAACCCTAATTGATCATATGAAAACTAGAAAACCCTAATAAACCCTAATCCATCATATAAAAATTAGAAAACCCTAATAAACCCTAATCCATCTTATGAAAGCTAGAAAACCCTAATAAACCCTAATCCATCCTATGAAAACTAGAAAACCCTAATAAACCCTAATCCATCATATGAAAACTAGAAACCCCTAATAACATCATTTGCAACATTCAAAAACCCTAATCCATCATATGAAAACTAGAAAATCCTAATAAACACTAATCCATCATATGAAAACTAGAAAATCCTACTAAACCCTAATCCATCATATGAAAACTAGAAAACCCTAATCCATCATATGAAAACTAGAAAACCTAATAAACCCTAATCCATCATATGAAAACTAGAAAACCCTACTAAACCCTAATCCATCATATGAAAACTATAAAACCCTAATAAACCCTAATCCATCATATAAAAATTAGAAAACCCTAGTAAACTCTAATCCATCATATGAAAGCTAGAAAACCAAATAAACCCTAATCCATCCTATGAAAACTAGAAAACCCTAATAAACCCTAATCTATCATATGAAAACTAGAAACCCCTAATAACATCATTTGCAACATTCAAAAACCTAATCCATCATATGAAAACTAGAAAATCCTAATAAACCCTAATCCATCATATGAAAACTATAAAACCCTACTAAACCCTAATACATCATGTGAAAACTAGAAAACCCTAATAAACCCTAATCCATCATATGAAAAATAGAAAACATAATAAACCCTAATCCATCATATGAAAACTAGAAAACCCTAATAAACCCTAATCCATCATATGAAAAGTAGAAAACCCTAATAAACCCTAATCCATCATATGAAAACTAGAAAACCTAATAAACCCTAATCCATCATATGAAAACTAAAAAACCCTAGTAAACCCTAATCCATCATATGAAAATGTTAATTTGGCTAAAAGGATATGGACCATCCCTTAACAAACCTCATATTACTTCTATTTCTCTCTGCTTGTATGGCTTATTTTTTTGGCAGGTGATGTTCCTTTATGTTATTTTTATGTTCCTTTTCAAATGTATTACTTTTGGTTTTTAGTTTAGCTTTGTTGTCCTTTGGGGCCTGTCCCGATGGATTTTCTGTTCTTTTCTTTGGTGGGGAGTCCCCAGCCTCTTATTGTATTTATTCTTTTTATTAATAAAATTTGCCTGAGGTACCGTTCTCTTTACCCAAAAAAAAAGCTAGAAAACCCTAATAAACCCTAATCCATACTATGAAAACTAGAAAACCCTAATAAACCCTAATCCATCATATGAAAACTAGAAACCCCTAATAACATCATTTGCAACATTCAAAAACCTAATCCATCATATGAAAACTAGAAAATCCTAATAAACCCTAAGCCATCATATGAAAACTATAAAACCCTACTAAACCCTAATACATCATGTGAAAACTAGAAAACCCTAATAAACCCTAATCCATCATATGAAAACTAGAAAACATAATAAACCCTAATCCATCATATGAAAACTAGAAAACCCTACTAAACCCTAACCCATCATATGAAAACTAGAAAACCCTAATAAACCCTAATCCATCATATGAAAATTAGAAAACCCTAATAAACCCTAATCCATCATATGAAAACTAGAAAACCCTAATAAACCCTAATCCATCATATAAAAATTAGAAAACCTTAATAAACCCTAATCCATCATATGAAAGCTAGAAAACCCTAATAAATCCTAATCCATCCTATGAAAAGTAGAAAACCCTAATAAACCCTAATCCATCAATTAAAAACTAGAAACCCCTAATAACATCATTTGCAACATTCAAAAGCCCTAATCCATCATATGAAAACTAGAAAAAATCCTAATAAACCCTAATCCATCATATGAAAACTAGAAAACCTAATAAACCCTAATCCATCATATTAAAACTAGAAAACCGTACTAAACCCTAATCCATCATATGAAAACTAGAAAACCCAACCATCACCCTGATGGCCTAGTGGATAAGGCTTAGGACTCTTTCTCTTCCCCCATAAAGAGGTTCCAAGTTCTAATCCCACTCCCTCCCTTTCCCCATAGGGAGTGTTAGGTTTCAATCAGGGGATGGCCACTGGCCACCTCTCTACCCCTATAGGTGATTGACCCGGACCACCCTGCTGCTAGGTGTGCGTGGGCCCCGAGGTTGCTTCATCAGGGTCATCCAAAGGATGGGTCGGGTGGGGTCCTCGGTTACCAAAAAAAAAAAAAAAAAGAAACTAGAAAACCCTAATAAACCCTAATCCATCATATGAAAATTAGAAAAACCCTAATAAACCCAAATCCATCATATGAAAACTAGAAAACCCAAATAAACCCTCATACATCATATGAAAACTAGAAAACCCTAATAAACCCTTATCCATCATATGAAAACTAGAAAACCCTACTCAACCCTAATCTATCATATGAAAACTAGAAAACCCTACTAAACCCTAATCCATCATATGAAAACTAGAAAACCCTAATAAACCCTAATCCATCATATGAAAACTAGAAAACCCTAACAAACCCTAATCGATCATATAAAAACTAGAAAACCCTAATAAACCCTAATCCATCATATAAAAATTAGAAAACCCTAATAAACCCTAATCCATCTTATGAAAGCTAGAAAACCCTAATAAACCCTAATCCATCCTATGAAACTTGAAAACCCTAATAAACCCTAATCCATCATATGAAAAATAGAAAACCCTAGTAAACCCTCATACATCATATGAAAACTAGAAAACCCTAATAAACCCTAATCCATCATACGAAAACTAGAAAACCCTAATAAACCCTAATCAATCATATGAAAACTTGAAAACCCTAATAAACCGTAATCCATCATATGAAAACTAGCAAAACCCTAATAAACCCTAATCCATCATATGAAAACTAGAAAACCCTAATAAACTCTAATCCATCATATGAAAACTAGAAAACCCTAATAACATCACTTGCAACATTCAAAAACCCTAATCCATCATATGAAAACTAGAAAACCCTAATAAACCGTAATCCATCATATACTAGAAAACCCTAATAAACCCTAATCCGTCATATGAAAACCAGAAAACCCTAATAACATCATTTGCAACATTCAAAAACCCTAATCCATCATATGAAAACTAGAAAACCCTAATAAACCCTAATCTATCATATGAAGACTAGAAAATCCGATTAAACCCTACTCCATCATATGAAAACTAGAAAACCCTAATAAACCCGAATGCATCATATGAAAACTAGAAAAACGCTAATAAACCCTAATCCATCATATAAAAACTAGAAAACCCTAATAAACCCTAATCCATCATATGAAAACTACAAAACGCTAATAAACCCTTATCCATCATATAAAATTAGAAAACCCTAATAAACTCTAATCCATAATATGAAAGCTAGAAAACCCAAATAAACCCTAATCCATCCTATGAAAACTAGAAAACCCTAATAAACCCTAATACATCATATGAAAACTAGAAACCCCTAATAACATCATTTGCAACATTCAAAAACCCTAATCCATCATATGAAAACTAGAAAATCCTATTAAACCCTAATTTATCATATAAAAACTAGAAAACCCTACTACACCCTAATACATCATATGAAAACTAGAAAACCCTAATAAACCCTAATCCATCATTTGAAAACTAGAAAACGCTAATAAACCCTAATCCATCATATAAAAATTAGAAACAGTAATAAACTCTAATCCATCATATGAAAGCTTGAAAACCCAAATAAACCCTAATCCATCCTATGAAAACTAGAAAACCCTAATAAACCCTAATCCATCATATGAAAACTAGAAACCCTTAATAACGTCATTTGCAACATTCAAAAACCCTAATCCATCATATGAAAACTAGAAAATCCTAATAAACCCTAATCCATCATATGAAAACTAGAAAACCCTACTAAACCCTAATACATCATATGAAAACTAGAAAACCCTAATAAACCCTAATCCATCATATGAAAACTAGAAAACCTAATAAACCCTAATCCATCATATGAAAAATAAAAAACCCTAGTAAACCCTAATCCATCATATGAAAATGTTAAATTGGCTAAAAGGATATGGACCATCCCTTAACAAACCTCATATTACTTCTATTTCTCTCTGCTTATATGGCTTGTTTTTTTGGCAGGTGATGTTCCTTTATGTTATTTTTATGTTCCTTTTCAAATGTATTACTTTTGGTTTTTAGTTTAGCTTTGTTGTCCTTTGGGGCATGTCCCGATGGATTTTCTGTTCTTTTCTTTGGTGGGGTGTCCCCAGCCTCTTATTGTATTTATTCTTTTTATTAATAAAATTTGCCTGGGGTACCGTCCTCTTTACCCAAAAAAAAAGCTAGAAAACCCTAATAAACCCTAATCCATCCTATGAAAACTAGAAAACCCTAATAAACCCTAATCCATCATACGAAAACTAGAAACCCCTAATAACATCATTTGCAACATTCAAAAGCCCTAATCCATCATATGAAAACTAGAAAAATCTTAATAAACCCTAATCCATCATATGAAAACTAGAAAACCTAATAAACCCTAATTCATCATATGAAAACTAGAAAACCCTACTAAACCCTAATCCATCATATGAAAACTAGAAAACCCTAATAAACCCTAATCCATCATATGAAAATTAGAAAAACCCTAATAAACCCAAATCCATCATATGAAAACTAGAAAACCCTAATAAACCCTCATACATCATATGAAAACTAGAAAACCCTAATAAACCCTAATCCATCATATGAAAACTAGAAAACCCTACTAAACCCTAATCCATCATATGAAAACTAGAAAACCCTACTAAACCCTAATCTATCATATGAAAACTAGAAAACCCTAATAAACCCTAATCCATCATATGAAAACTAGAAAACCCTAACAAACCCTAATCGATCATATGAAAACTAGAAAACCCTAATAAACCCTAATCCATCATATAAAAATTAGAAAACCCTAATAAAACCTAATCCATCATATGAAAGCTAGAAAACCCTAATAAACCCTAATCCATCCTATGAAAACTAGAAAACCCTAATAAACCCTAATTCATCATTTGAAAAGTAGAAACCCCTAATAACATCATTTGCAACATTCAAAAACCCTAATCCATCACATGAAAACTAGAAAATCCTAATAAACCCTAATCCATCATATGAAAACTAGAAAATCCTACTAAACCCTAATCCATCATATGAAAACAAGAAAACCCTAATCCATCATATGCAAACTAGAAAACCTAATAAACGCTAATCCATTATATGAAAACTAGAAAACCCTACTAAACCCTAATCCATCATATGAAAACTAGAAAACCCTAATAAACCGTAATCCATCATATAAAAATTATTAAACCCTAATAAAGTCTAATCCATCATATGAAAGCTAGAAAACCCAAATAAAGCCGAATCCATCCTATGAAAACTAGAAAACCTTAATAAACCCTAATCCATCATATGAAAACTAGAAACCCTAATAACATCATTTGCAACATTCAAAAACCCTAATCCATCATATGAAAACTAGAAAATCCTAATAAACCCTAATCCATCATATGAAAACTAGAAAACCCTACTAAACCCTAATACATCATATGAAACTAGAAAACCCTAATAAACCCTAATCCATCATATGAAAACTAGAAAACCTAATAAACCCTAATCCATCATATGAAAACTAGAAAACCCTACTAAACCCTAATCCATCATATGAAAACTAGAAAACCCTAATAAACCCTAAACCATCATATAAAAACTAGAAAACCCTAATAAACCCTAATCCATCATATGAAAACTAGAAAACCCAAATAAACCCTAATCCATCATATAAAAATTAGAAAACCCTAATAAACCCTAATCAATCATATGAAAGCTAGAAAACCCTAATAAACCCTAATCCATCCTATGAAAAGTAGAAAACCCTAATAAACCCTAATCCATCATATGAAAACTAGAAACCCCTAATAACATCATTTGCAACATTCAAAAGCCCTAATCCATCATATGAAAACTAGAAAAATCCTGATAAACCCTAATCCATCATATGAAAACTAGAAAACCTAATAAACCCTAATCTATCATATGAAAACTAGAAAACCCTTCTAAACCCTAATCCATCATATGAAAACTAGAAAACCCTAATAAACCCTAATCCATCATATGAAAATTAGAAAAACCCTAATAAACCCAAATCCATCATATGAAAACTAGAAAACCCTAATAAACCCTCATACATCATATGAAAACTAGAAAACCCTAATAAATCCTAATCCATCGTATGAAAACTAGAAAACCCTAATAAACCCTAATCCATCGTATGAAAACTAGAAAACCCTACTAAACCCTAATCCATCATATGAAAACTAGAAAACGCTAATAAACCCTAATCCATCATATGAAAACTAGAAAACCCTAACAAACCCTAATCGATCATATAAAAACTAGAAAACCCTAATAAACCCTAATCCATCATATAAAAATTAGAAAACCCTAATAAACCCTAATCCATCATATGAAAGCTAGAAAACCCTAATAAACCCTAATCCATCCTATGAAAACTAGAAAACCCTAATAAACCCTAAGTCATCATATGAAAACTAGAAACCCCTAATAACATCATTTGCAAGATTCAAAAACCCTAATCCATCATATGAAAACTAGAAAATCCTAATAAACCCTAATCCATCGTATGAAAACTAGAAAATCCAAAAACCCCAGAAAACCCACACAACCCTAGAAAACCACTCTCTCAAGAAATACTCTCTCAAGAATTATTTTCTCAAGCATTATTTACGTTTTTCCTTTTTTGTTTCAATTATTTATTTTTATTTCCATTATGGCTGATGTATCACCAGGTATAATTCCTGGTCCACATTTATCTGAGAAATGTGAAAATATACTATCAAATCATAATGATATTATTTCTACAAAATGTTTTACAGATCCTCAAATTACATTCAAAATTGTTGAAAAAAGATTAAAAAACATAAAAAAAAAACAGGCATGTATGTTCAAACAACTTGATAGAAACATACAAAAAAGATCTACCAAAACAATAAAACAAAATTTTAATGTAAAAGCTACATATTTTATTTCTAAACATTTTCTAGGAAAAGATAAAACCCATGGAATCTATGTTGATGCTTTAGCTCATACACATGAAGATGAATCTGTTATACAACCGATTGAAGATGGTGGCATACATATGATCACTCGAATACCACCTAATGGAGATGATGATATCAACTTAACATTGAAAACTTCTGGAGAGGCTTTGGATCGGGATGCTGATTGTAAAGATGGTATGATCACGGACTATACTTAATCTGAATCTGATGATGAAGATAATACTGAATTTAATGAAAACGAAGCTGATGATGACGATGATGATACTATGCGTATACAACAAGAAGATGATAAACAAGAGCAACAACCTAACCCAAGGCCTAAAAACACCAGTGACCACATGATCCACATGAAAGAATCAACATATGATGGAAATGTTATAGCAATTCCACACGGTCAAGAAGTTGCAGGAAAAAAGAATCAAAATAATCACGGGAAACAACAAGCAGCGAGTGAACTTCACACCAACAACAATTTGCATCGAGTCAACATGCAGCAAAATGGATTGAAAACATCACACGATCAAGATATGGCAGCGTCTGAATATCACGCTCCTCATGGTCATGAAAAGGCTCCTACGGTCTACGAGAAGAATGGAACAACTGGCGATCAAAGCTCCAAGAGTGGAGATGCAACGGATGTGTCTCCTCAAGATCACGCTTTCTTGAAAGAAATATGGGGTAATAACTTATTTAATTCTCCTAGTGCTTTACATAATCATAGTTGTCTCCCTAATGCCCTTCAACTAGGAGAATCCTATGAGTGTTATGAGCATTGTCCCCCTAGTGGTATTGACTTTCCACATCACTTGTCCAACTCTACGGTTTCTACTCCAAAGCCGATGCTAACCTCTTCTATTCTTGGGCTTCACCCAAATAAATTAGCCCTTATCAAACCTAAGCCCATTTCCTCTATTCTTGGACAACCCATAACACAATTAGCCCATAATACTAATTATCAGCCCAACCAATATAATGTAGAAGCCCATAAGTCTTCCAAGGTTTATATGCATTCTAATAATAAAAAAATCGAAAACCTAAGGCCGATATTCCTAATAATATTATTCGTGATTTTATTGAAGAACCTAATTCTAATAAACAAAAAAAAATTTATAGATAACAAAGTCATAGAAAACAAAATAAATAATGCTTGGTCTCGTAAACTCCCTTTACTCGTTAATTCTCAAGCGAACATCTTGAGCGGTTCGCATAAACACTCAAGTAACAATTTTCGCTTCATTCCGAATCTTAGTAATGATGTTGAAGTCCCTGTTGACATCCCCGTCACGGTAGTTAATAAGATATGTGAAACTCATGCTCATACCATATGTGGTTATTTTGTTGGATGTAAAATGAATTACTCTGATGTTCGTTTTCTAGCGTCTAAGATGTGGTCTCAACATGGTCTAGAGGACGTTTTGTTAAATGGAAATGGTATGTATCTATTTAAATTTAACAATGACCAAGGTCTTCAACATGTTATAACTCACGGCCCATGGACTTTTAGGGGTGCCCCAATTGTCATGCAAAAATGGAGACCAGGTCTTAGCATTCATAGAAAAAATCATGACAAACTTCCTCTTTGGATTAAAATACATGACATTCCCTATGAGACTTGGAGTGAGGAAGGGTTAAGCCACATTGCTTCTAAAATTGGTAAGCCGCTTGCCATGGACTCTTATACGGCTAATATGTGCACTTATGCTGCGGGAAAATCTGTTTATGCTCGTGTCCTTCTTGAAGTTCCAAGTCGTCCCCCTTAGGTGGACAAAGTTATCATACGTATCCCAGATCCTGAAACACTTGAGTTCTCTACTCATACGCTTAGAGTGGAGTATGAATGGAAACCGCCTATGTGCTCTCATTGTAAGGTTTTTGGACACGATTCCCATGTTTGTATGCATGTTATTGTTAAAAATAATGCTACTTCTATTGCTAAACCTATGGATTCTCCTTCCATTACTATGGAAAAACTTGAAGAACCAATTATACATAAAAACGATGATTTTACTAGGGTTTCAAATAAGAAAAATACATCAAAACATGCTCCTAATAATGACAATAAAAATAATGAAACTTCTAAAAGCAATTCAAGTAGAAATTACAATAACAAGAACCATCATAACTCTTTTTCCAAAAATATTATAAATTTAAAAACAATTAGAAATAAAAAACGTTCTGAGAACTGCTAGGTTAATGATATTAATCGTAAACCCACTTCCCACCTTTCTCATAATCCCCCCTTCAAGGGTAAGGAGGCTATAGTTGGATTCCCTAGCCCTATTCTTCACATTTCTTCATCCCAGCAACGAAATCAGTCTGACCTCCCCACTCCTATATTCAACGCCTTTTCCCTTCTAGAGGTTTGTTCTAATGAAGTCACAAATATTCCTTCTACTTCTTTCCCCCTTCCTGCTGTTAACATAATAGAAAAGGAAAACTGTTTTGAGGTCGATTATGATAATGGTGACACTGCCCAGTTCATTGTTAATGATGGTGACACTGCCCAGTTCATTGTTAATGAGTCTGGATCCTATAATGATCAACCTATGATAGCTCCGGTGTCCGAGAAGATGGACTCCACCCCCCTCAAAGTTTCCATATGACGCACATCGCTGCTTGGAATACTCGCGGTCTCTGTAAGCCTTCTCATCAGAAAGCCTTGAGAGATCTTATCCGCGATCAAAATCTTCATATTTGTGCTTCTCTTGAGACTCGTGCTTCTTTCCATAACCTCCCTCTTATCTGTAGTCGTACTTTTGGCTCTTGGTCGTGGTCGTCCAACGGTCTCTTCTCCCCTAGAGGGACTAGAATTGTGGTTGCCTGGGATCCGCTTGCCATTGATATGATGCTTATCGACTTAAATGATCAGGTTATGCATTTCAAAGTTAATCTTCGTGATTCTAATAAATCCTTTTTCTACTCTTTCGTCTATGCTCATAATGATCATATGATGCGTCGATCTCTCTGGCATTCTCTTGTGGCCCATAAGAATATGGTTAAAGATTCCCCTTGGATTCTTTTGGGTGATTTCAATGTTGCTCTTGATATTAAAGATAGCACCTCCGGGTCCTATGGGATTTCTCGTGCCATGGAGGACTTCAGGGACTGTGTTAATCTGATGGAAATGGAGGATCTTAACTATAAAGGTCTCTTCTACACATGGACCAAGTCTCCTAATGGTTCGGGTGGCATCCTCAAAAAGATCGATCGTGTCATGGGAAATACTCACTTCGTTGCTTCTTTCACCTCCTCTACTGTCAATTTTCTCCCTTACTGTTCGTCCGATCATACTCCTGCTGTGCTTTCTCTACCCCATCGTGTCCCTTTCCAACCTAAACCTTTCAAGTTCCCTAATTTCCTGACTTATAAGAACGATTTCAAACAGATTGTTGCCTCTTCTTGGAACCCCAATATCACTGGATATCGGATGTATAAGGTTTTCAAAAACCTTAAAAATCTGAAAGTGCCTATACGTAAGATGCTGCGTAACCAGGGAAACCTCTTTTCTAAGGTCATCTCTCTTCGTAATGAGCTTGATAGAGTTCAGATTGCTTTGGATCGGGATCCTATCAATAAGGATCTTTGTGAAGAACAATGCAGGTATCTCCTCGCTTATAACGAGGCTAGCCTGGATGAAGAGAGGTTCCTCAAACAAAAGGCTAAGGTTAACTGGCTGCGTGAGGGTGATAAAAATTCAGCTTTTTTCCACAAAGCGGTTAAAAGTCGTAAATCTCGCAATCGTATTAATTCTATCCAGGATGCTCAAGGTAACTGGATATCGGGGAATGATCTTCCTAATCTGTTTGTTTCTCACTTTCAAGCCTTCTTGGGTTCTGCCCAGCCTTCCACTGCTATTCGTGATCCTTCTTCCCTCTTCTCTAATAAGCTCTCCCCTATCCAGTCTGCCGCCATGCTTACTCCTGTTACTGATGCGGAGGTTAAGTGTGTTCTGTTCCAGATGGGTGATGATAAAGCTCCTGGTTCTGATGGTTTCTCTGCTAAGTTCTTCAAGTCTGCTTGGGATATTGTGGGTCCTGATTTCTGTATGGCTGTTAAGGAATTCTTCTATTCGGGCAAACTTCTTAAGTCTTTCAACAGCACCATCCTTGCGCTCATCCCTAAAGTTGATTCCCCTTCCAAAGTCACTGATTTCCGCCCTATAGCTTGTTGTAACGTTGTTTACAAATGTATCAGCAAGATTATTGCGGATCGTATCAAAAACCATCTTTCTTCTCTGGTTGATGAAAACCAGTCTGCTTTCATCCATGGTCGTTTGATCACCGACAACGTCCTTCTTGTCCATGAGCTCATGCGTGATTATCATCGTCATCGTGGTCCTCCTAGGTGTGCTTTTAAGGTTGATATTCAAAAAGCCTACGACACAGTCGACTGGTCGTTTCTGCGGACCATCTTGTTTGGGTTTGGTTTCCCTGATCGTATGATTGACTGGATCATGACATATGTTTCCACGGTTGCTTACTCGGTGAGTATCAATGGGAATACTCACGGATATTTTGACGGTAAAAGGGGCCTTCGGCAGGGTGACCCCCTTTCTCCTTATCTCTTCACTCTTGTCATGGAAGTGCTTAACCTTATGATCAAGAGAAATATCCATGATTCTGACTCTTTTAAATTCCACAAACAATGTGATGATCAAAGTATTACCCATCTCTACTTTGCCGACGATCTCCTTCTCTTCTGTCATGGTGATAGCTCTTCGGTTAGATTCATCTGTGATTCTCTTGAAGAATTCTCTGGGGTTTCTGGCCTCCATCCAAATATTGCTAAGAGTGAAGCTTTCTACTGTAATGTTGGTGAGAGGACCAGGGCTGCCATTGATCTTATTGTTAAGTTTCCTGAGGGCTCTTTCCCTGTCCGATACCTTGGCGTTCCTCTCATCACCACGCGTCTTGCCCACAAAGACTGTAAAGGCCTTGTTGATAAAGTCAAATACAGGATTAATGACTGGAAAAACAAGTCTCTTTCCTTTGCTGGTCGTCTCCAGCTCATCCTCTCTGTCCTTTCTTCTACTCAAATCCATTGGGCTTCTGTTTTTATTCTTCCTAAATCTATCTCTAACGATATTGAGAAGCTCATGAGAGGTTTCCTATGGTGCCATGGTGAGTTAAAGCGTGGTAAAGCTAAAGTTTCCTGGAAAACTGTATGCCTTCCTAAGGAACATGGTGGTCTTGGCATACGTAACCTTGCTATCTGGAAAGTTGCCCTTATGGCTTCCCATGTTTGGAGACTCCTTTCCAAGAAAGAGTCCCTATGGGTTAAGTGGATCCACTCATACCGTTTATGTGGCCGTAACTTTTGGGATGCCCCCAAAAAATACGGGACCATATTTGCTTGGCGTAACATCCTGGATATGCGGGATAAGATAAGGGAGTATATAGTTTCCCAGATAGGTGATGGATGCTCTACTTCTGCTTGGTTCGACAATTGGCACCCTGCGGGCCCTCTTTCTGAATTATTGTCTGTCCGTGACATCCATGATGCGGGTTTCACTCCTGATAATAAGGTTGCTGACCTGGTTCTTAACGGATTTTGGGTTCGGCCTCATTGTTGGAGAGATTCCCATGGTGCTCTTCTTTCTCATAACCCTCCTACTATTTCCACGTCCGTCCCTGATAAACTCCTTTGGAGATCTAGAGACGGTCAACTCTCCCCTTTCTCTGTTCGATCTGTGTAGCAGTCTATTCGCCCCTATCACCAACCGGTCTTTTGGTTTCATCTTGTTTGGTTCTCCCAGAACATCCCCAGACATGCTTTCATTCTTTGGGTTGCTCTTAAAGATCGTCTCAAGACTCATGATAAAATCAAAATCTGGGACACAAATTCCAATCTCATTTGTGCGTTCTGCGGGGACTGTCCGGATTCCCTTTCCCATCTCTTCTTTGAATGCTGTTTCACTTCTTTGGTTTGGCAAGACCTCCATCATGTCATGAACCTCTCCTTCTCTACTGATAGCTGGTCAGATATCATTAGTCATCTCAACCCCATTAATAAGAACAAGACCATTTGGTCCATCATTAGAAGACTTGTTTTTGCTAGAGCGGTCTACCACATCTGGCGGGAAAGAAATTTACGCATTTTTAAAAAAATAAAAAGATCTCATCATGCTGTCGTGAATATTGTTAAGGATGGTATCCGCTATAGACTGCTGAGTCTTTCTTTGAAAACTTGCACTAATGTTGAATTGGCTAAAACTATTTGGACCCTCCCTTAATTTTCTTCCTCTGCGCTTTCTTTTTTCTCTGCTTGTTTTGGCTTGTATGGTTTGTTTGTTTTGCAGGTTGCTCTCCTTGATGTTCTTGTTTGCTTATGGTTCCTTCTCTTTTTTTGGTACCTAGTTTAGCTTGTCGTCCGTTGGGGCCTGTCCCGATGGATTTTCTGTTTTTTGGTGGGGAGTCCCCAGCCTTATATTGTATTTATTCTTTTTATTAATAAAATTTGCCAGAGGTGCCGCCCTCTTTAACCAAAAAAAAAAACTAGAAAATCCTACTAAACCCTAATCCATCATATGAAAACTAGAAAACCCTAATAAACCCTAATCCATCATATGAAAACTAGAAAACCTAATAAACCCTAATCCATCATATGAAAACTAGAAAACCCTAATAAACCCTAATCCATCATATGAAAACTAGAAAACCCTAATAAACCCTAATCCATCAAATGAAAACTAGAAAACTCTAACAAACCCTAATCCATCATATGAAAACTAGAAAACCCTAATAAACCCTAATCCATCATATGAAAAATAGAAAACCCTAATAAACCCTAATCTATCATATGAAAACTAGAAAACCATAATAAACCCTAATCCATCATATGAAAACTAGAAAACCTTAATAAACCCTAATCCATCATATGAAAAATAGAAAACCCTAATAAACCCTAATCTATCATATGAAAACTAGAAAACCCTAATAAACCCTAATCCATCATACGAAAACTAGAAAACCCTAATAAACCCTAATCCATCATATGAAAACTAGAAAACCCTAATAAACCCTAATCCATCAAATCAGGAAACCTTACGTTTTGCTTATTATTTTGGGAATTTCATCATGGCTGGTGTATCACCGGGTATGACTCCTGGTCCAACTTCATCAAAGGAATCCGATGAGGTAATTCACAACCAAAATCATTCTTTTTCTACGCAAACTGTTCTAAATTCTGAATGTACATTCAATATGGTTGAAAAAAGAATAAGAAATATTAAGAACAAACAGCCACGTATTTTTAAAGAACCATCTGTTAAAAATACAATGTTGAATATCTCAATGAACAGAAGTTTACATGAAAGGAACTCTGTTATTAACCATAAACGGTTTACAGTAGTTGAAGGAAAAGAAAACCATAAAAATTCTGAAACTAATCTAGAAAAAAATGGAAACTATGATGTTGCTTCAACTGAATTTAGTGAAATCTTGGAAAAATGTGCATCAACCACATATCATGAGATGTGGCTTGATAATCTTTCTCGAAAAATAACTCATCTGGGTGATACTATCAACTTGATTCCCATATCTTATGGAAATGGTTCTGAAGTCTATGATCAAAACGAGAACTATAATCTCCATTCTACACTTCTGTTGACGGGTTCCTCACATTCTGAAGTTAATGATGTTTACAAAGATGGTTCCAAAGATAGTATGATCATCGACTACAATTCCTCGGATTATAATAAAGGAGAAGATGCTGATGATGAAGATGATGGTGAAGATAAGGAAAATCAGAAAAAAAATGATTTTATGTTGCCCAAAATCGTGTCCGTGGATGGAATTTCAGCTACATGTCATGGAGAAGATGATGATGAAGATAAAGAATGTCCGAACCCAATGGCCACCAACAAACCTATTCAGTTATCAATTGGAAAAAATTCTCCTTCGGTTACCAACAACTCATCATTAGGAATAGAAGTGAAGAAAGCTACGATAAACAGCCATGCACATCTTCTATCCCACGATAAATATCCATGCATGAGTGAAGAAAGCTCCGATAAACAGCCATGCACATCTTCAAAAATCGCTACTGTAGTTGGCGGGGATAATCAAGACATTACCGTTACCTCTTCTTTTCTGGTTGCTGCTTCAATTGCCAACAATGAAGGCTTCTCATCAAAGGGTTTGCTTCAAGATTCTTCTCAAATGAAAGAACATGGGGGTAAGACTTTTATCTCTCCTAATCCTAGCTTTAACTTTAATCATGATGCCACCTCTTTTGATCTATGCTTTAAGGAATCCTACGAGGACCAAGACCACACACATACTAAATCTTGTCTAGTTGACCATACTTTGCCTAGTTCAAAATGCATTCAGCCGAAATCTTCACAAATATCTTCAATTTTGGGCCACTTCCTAATACATTGTATTCTAAAGAGGTTCATATACACCCGGCAAAATTTATCCAATTTTAAAGCAATTCTTGGATCAAAATTCCCCCCTCTACCTAAAACTAAGCCCATCTTTCCTAATAAAAAAGCCCTAAGATCTTTAAATACCCAATTTAAACCCCAACACCTTAACCCAAGCCCAAATGTTTTTGAGTCTAAAAAACATGAACAACATTTAAATTTTGATAATATAAATCATGGAAATAATAATAAAGACAAAAATGTTTGGGATAGATCATTACCTTATCTTAATAATTCTCATGCTAATATCATTACCGGATCACAAAAACACGCAAACGATGAGTTTCGTTTTATTCCTAATCTAAGTAATGATATTAATGTGCCCGTGGATATCCCTTTAACGGCTATTACTAAAGTTTGTGAAACTTTTGCACGGACTATTTGTGGGTATTTTGTCGGAATAAATATGAATTATTCAGATGTTCGTTATCTAGCATAAAAAATGTGGGCTATCCATGGTCTTCAAGATGTTCTTCTAAATGGAAAAGGTGTTTACCTATTTAAATTTAGTGATGACAAAGGTCTTCATAATGTTATCACTCATGGACCATGGACTTTTAAGGGTGTCCCCATTGTCATGCAAAAATGGCGTCATGGTCTCACTATTCATAAGAATAATCACGACAAACTTCCTCTCTGGATTAAATTCCATGATATTCCTTATGAGGCATGGAGTGATGATAGACTTAGCCACATTGCTTCAAAAATTGGAAAGCCACTTGCTATGGACTCATATACGGCTAATATGTGCAAGTATGCAGCAGGGAAATCTGTTTATGCTCGTGTCCTTCTAGAAATCCCCACTAAATCTGCATGGGTTGATAAAGTTATCATCCGCATTCCGGATCCTAATACTCTTGAGTTTTCTAATCATACTTTACGTATTGAATATGAATGGAAACCCCCTATGTGCTCTCATTGCATGATTTATGGACATGAAACTAAAAAATGTGTGCAAGCCATCTCTAAAACTAATGAAGTTAACCCAAAAGATAAAATTCCTCTTAATCATGGGAGAGTTAATACCCCGATGCAACTTGATGATGGATTTACGCCTGTGTCTAAAAAGAAAAATAGTCCTAAACAAAGGTCAAACTTGGAAAGCACTACTAATGATATTAACCAAAGTTTAACTAATACAAATACCGGAACGATTAAGACGACTAAAGATGTTTCAAATAAAATTGTCTATAATAAAGTTAATAAAAGTAATAATAAACCGCGTTTCGAATTGCGACCTGTTCATAACAAGTTCCCCCTACTTCTCATCAACCTCGTTATCCCCCCCGTAAGAAAAATGTTGATCCATTAGGTTTTCCAAGCCCCATCCTTCACTTTTCTTCATCCGTGCAACCGATAGAATCTAAGTGCGCCACTCCTATCTCCAATGCTTTTTCGGTTCTTGAGTCATGTTCCAATGACATTTCGTATCCCACCACTTCCTCTTCCCCCCTCCCTCATTTACATGACCCCTCCACTTCTATCCCTAATGATTTTGACCTGGAGTCTCATGTCATCAACGAGGAAGACGACCTCATTGAGGTCGAATATGATGAAGGCGACACTGCACAGTTCATTATTGATGAAATCGGATCACAACTTGATAAACCTATGATACCTCTGACGTCCGAGCGAATGGACTCCACCCCCCTCCCAGTTTCCATATGACTCACATCGCTGCATGGAATACTAGAGGTCTATGTAAGCCCTCTCATCAAAAAGCCATGAGAGATCTAATTCGCGATCAAAATCTCCAAATATGTGCCTCTCTCGAAACTCGTGCTTCTTTCCCTAATCTTTCTCATATTTGTAGTCGTGCTTTTGGAACCTGGTCCTGGGCTTCTAATGGCCTTTTCAGCCCTTGGGGGATTAGAATTGTGGTTGCCTGGGATCCAATTGTTGTTGATATGATGCTGCTCGACTTAAATGATCAGGTTATGCATTTTAGAGTTAATATTCGTGCCTCTAATAAATCTTTTTTCTGCTCGTTCATCTATGCTCATAATAATCACATGATGCGTCGCTCTCTGTGGGACTCCCTTGCGTCCCATAAGAATGTGGTTAAAAATAACCCTTGGATTATTTTGGGTGATTTCAATGTTGCTCTTGACATGAAAGATAGCACTTCCGGGACGTCTGTTATCTCTCGTGCCATGGAGGATTTCAGGGATTGTGTGAATCGGATGGAAATGGAAGACATTAACTATAAAGGTCCCTTCTACACATGGACTAAATCCCCTAATGGTACTGGTGGCACACTCAAGAAAATCGACCGTGTCATGGGTAATCCTCATTTTGTTGCTTCTTTCCCTTCTGCTTCTGTCAATTTTCTTCCATACCGTTCATCCGATCATACTTCTGCTGTGCTTTCTCTCCCTCATCGTTCCCCTTTCAAGCCTAAACCGTTCAAGTTCCCTAATTTTCTGACCTATAAGACCGAGTTCAAACAGATTGTTGCTTCTTCTTGGAATCCTAATATCCCTGGCTATCGGATGTTTAAGGTTTTTCAAAACCTTAAACATCTAAAATTGCCACTGCATCATCTGTTACGCAGTCAGGGCAACCTTTTCACTAAGGTTATCTCCCTTCGTACTGAGCTTGATAGAATTCAGATTGCTATGGACCGGGAGCCTTTCAATAAAGATCTTCGTGAAGAACAATGCAGATATCTCACCGCTTACAATGAACTTAGCTTGGATGAAGAGAGGTTCCTAAAACAAAAGGCTAAGGTTGACTGGCTTCGTGAAGGAGATAAAAACTCTGCTTTTTTCCACAAGTCGGTTAAGAGCCGTAAGTCACGCAACCGTATCGATTCTATCCAAGATGCTAACGGAAATTGGATCTCGGGGAATGACCTTCCCAATCTTTTTATCTCCCACTTTCATAATTTCTTGGGTTCTGCACATCCCTCCCTTGCTATTCGTGACCCTTGTTCCCTTTTCTCTAATAAGCTCTCCTCTATCCAGTCTGCAGCCAGGCTTACTCCTATTACGGATGAGGAGGTTAAGTGCGTCATGTTCCAGATAGGAGATGATAAGGCTCCTGGGCCTGATGTTACTCGTCTAAGTTCTTCAAGTCTGCTTGGGATATTGTGGGTCACGATGTCTGTTTGGCGGTCAAAGAGTTCTTCTCTTCAGGAAAACTCCTTAAGTCTTTCAACAACACCATTCTTTCTCTCATCCCTAAGGTTGACTCTCCTTCCAAAGTCACTGATTTCCGCCCTATAGCTTGCTGTAATGTTATTTACAAATGTATCAGCAAGATTATTGCGGAACGGATCAAAAACCATCTCTCTTATCTGGTTGATGATAACCAATCTGCTTTCATCCCTGGTCGTTTGATTTCAGACAACGTTCTTCTTGTTCACGAGCTGATGCGGGATTATCATCGTCATCGTGGAACTCCTAGATGTGCTTTTAAGGTCAATATCCAAAAAGCGTATGACACAGTTGACTGATTTCCACTACTGCTTACTCACTGAGTATCGATGGTAACATTCATGGTTTTTTCAACGGTAAACGGGGCCTTCGCCAAGGGGACCCCCTCTCTCCCTATCTTTTCACTCTTGTTATGGAGGTGCTTAACCTTATGATCAAGAGAAAAATATCTGAATCGGATTCGTTTAAATTCCACCGCCAATGTGAGGAACAAAGTATCACCCATCTCTGCTTTGCCGATGATCTTCTCCTCTTCTCTCATGGGGATAGATCTTCGGTAAGCCTCATCTGTGATTCACTTGCTGAATTCTCTGGGGTCTCTGGGCTCCATCCTAATGTTGTGAAAAGCGAAGCGTTTTACTGCAATGTTGGTGAGAGGAATAGGGCTGCCATAGACCGTATTGTTAGGTTTCCTGAGGGATCCTTACCTGTCCAATACCTTGGCATCCCTCTTATCACCACTCGTCTTGCCCACAAGGACTGTAAAGAACTTGTTGATAAAGTCAATTGCAGGGTTAATGACTGGAAGAACAAGACTCTCTCCTTTGCTGGACGTCTACAGCTAATCCTCTCTGTTCTTTCTTCTATGCAAATATATTGGGCTTCTGTTTTTATTCTTCCTAAATCTATTTCTAACGAAATTGAGAAACTCATGAGGGGTTTCCTCTGGTGCCATGGTGAGTTGAAACGTGGTAAAGCCAAAGTCTCCTGGAAAACTGTCTGTCTCCCTAAGGAACATGGTGGACTTGGTATCCGTAATCTTGCTGTTTGGAACGTTGCCCTTATGGCTTCTCACGTCTGGAGAATCCTTTCTAAGAAGGAGTCCCTTTGGGTCAAGTGGATCCACTCTTACCGTCTCGGTGGCCGTAACTTTTGGGATGCCCTAAAACAATGCGGTTCAGGTTTTGCTTGGCGAAACATCCTCGATATGCGAGTTAAGATAAGAGAGTATATTGTTTCCCAGATTGGTGATGGGTGCTCTACGTCTGCATGCTTCGATAACTGGCATCCTGCTGGTCCCCTCTCTAAATTCTTGTCTGCTCGTGACATCAGGGCTGCGGGTTTCAATCCTGATAGTAAGGTTCATGACCTTGTCCTCAACGGATCTTGGGTTAGGGCCGGTCAATGGAGGGACTCCCATCCTAATCTTCTTACTCATAATCCTCCTTCCCTATCCCCCTCCGTTCCTGATAAACTCCAATGGAGATCTAGTGATGGTAATCTTTCTGATTTTTCTATCCGTTTCGTTTGGCAGTCTATTCGTCCCTATGACCAGCCTGTTGATTGGTATCATCTGGTTTGGTTCTCCCAGAATATCCCTAGACATGCATTCATTCTATGGGTTGCTCTTAAAAATCGGCTTAAGACTCATGATAAAATCCAAATCTGGGATACTAACTCCAATCTCATTTGTGCATACTATGGGGATTGTGCAGATTCACTTTCCCATCTTTTCTTTGAATGTTCTTTCCTTTCAATGGTTTGGCATGACCTTCAACATGTCATGAATATCTCCGTCCACACTGATAGCTGGTCCGATATCATTAATCAACTCAAGCCCGTGCCTAAGACTAAGACCATTTGGTCCATCATTAGAAGACTTGTGCTTGCTGGAGCTGTTTACCACATTTGGCAGGAAAGAAATTTTAGAATTTTCAAAAAAACAAAAAGATCGTATCATGCAGTGGTGAATAGTGTTAAGGATGATATACGCTGTAGACTGCTGAGTCTTTCTATGAAACCTTGCACTAATGTTAATTTGGCTAAAAGGATATGGACAATCCCTTAACAAACCCCCCTATTGCTTCTATTTCTCTATGGTTGTATGGTTTGTTTTTTTGCAGGTTGGGTTCCTTTATGTTATTGTTATGTTTCTGTTTCCATGTATTGTTTTTGGTTCATAGTTTAGCTTAGTTGTCCTTTGGGGACTGTCCCGATGGATTTTCTGGTTTTTCCTTTGGTGGGGAGTCCCCAGCCTCTTATTGTATTTATTCTTTTTATTAATAAAATTTGCCAGAGGTACCGTCCTCTTTACCCAAAAAAAAAACTAGCAAAACCCTAATAAACCCTAATCCATCATATGAAAACTAGAAGACCCTAATAAACTCTAATCCATCATATGAAAACTAGAAAATCCTAATAACATCATTTGGAACATTCAAAAACCCTAATCCATCATATGAAAACTAGAAAACCCTAATAAACCGTAATCCATCATATACTAGAAAACCCTAATAAACCCTAATCCATCATATGAAAACCAGAAAACCCTAGTAACATCATTTGCAACATTCAAAAACCCTAATCCATCATATGAAAACTAGAAAACCCTAATAAACCCTAATCTATCATATGAAGACTAGAAAATCCTAGTTAACCCTACTCCATCATATGAAAACTAGAAAACCCTAATAAACCCTAATCCATCATATGAAAACTAGAAAAATGCTAATAAACCCTAATCCATCATATGAAAACTAGAAAACCCTAATAAACCCTAATCCATCATATGAAAACTAGAAAACGCTAATAAACCCTAATCCATCATATAAAAATTAGAAAACCCTAATATACTCTAATCCATCATATGAAAGCTAGAAAACCCAAATAAACCCTAATCCATCCTATAAAAACTAGAAAACCCTAATAAACCCTAATCCATCATATGAAAACTAGAAACCCCTAATAACATCATTTGCAACATTCAAAAACCCTAATCCATCATATGAAAACTAGAAAATCCTAATAAACCCTAATCCATCATATTAAAACTAGAAAACCCTACTAAACCCTAATACATCATATGAAAACTAGAAAACCCTAATAAACCCTAATCCATCATATGAAAACTAAAAAACCTAATAAACCCTAATCCATCATATGAAAACTAGAAAACCCTACTAAACCCTAATCCATCATATGAAAACTAGAAAACCCTAATAAACCCTAATACATCATATGAAAACTAGAAAACCCTAATAAACCCTAATCCATCATATGAAAACTAGAAAACCCTAATAAACCCTAATCCATCATATAAAAATTAGAAAACCCTAATAAACCCTAATCCATCATATGAAAGCTAGAAAACCCTAATAAACCCTAATCCATCCTATGAAAAGTAGAAAACCCTAATAAACCCTAATCCATCATATGAAAACTAGAAACCCCTAATAACATCATTTGCAACATTCAAAAGGCTTAATCCATCATATGAAAACTAGAAAAATCCTAATAAACCCTAATCCATCATATGAAAACTAGAAAACCTAATAAACCCTAATTCATCATATGAAAACTAGAAAACCCTACTAAACCCTAATCCATCATATGAAAACTAGAAAACCCTAATAAACCCTAATCCATCATATGAAAACTAGAAGACCCTAATAAACTCTAATCCATCATATGAAAACTAGAAAATCCTAATAACATCATTTGGAACATTCAAAAACCCTAATCCATCATATGAAAACTAGAAAACCCTAATAAACTGTAATCCATCATATACTAGAAAACCCTAATAAACCCTAATCCATCATATGAAAACCAGAAAACCCTAGTAACATCATTTGCAACATTCAAAAACCCTAATCCATCATATGAAAACTAGAAAACCCTAATAAACCCTAATCTATCATATGAAGACTAGAAAATCCTAGTTAACCCTACTCCATCATATGAAAACTAGAAAACCCTAATAAACCCTAATCCATCATATGAAAACGAGAAAAATGCTAATAAACCCTAATCCATCATATGAAAACTAGAAAACCCTAATAAACCCTAATCCATCATATGAAAACTAGAAAACGCTAATAAACCATAATCCATCATATAAAAATTAGAAAACCCTAATATACTCTAATCCATCATATGAAAGCTAGAAAACCCAAATAAACCCTAATCCATCCTATAAAAACTAGAAAACCCTAATAAACCCTAATCCATCATATGAAAACTAGAAACCCCTAATAACATCATTTGCAACATTCAAAAACCCTAATCCATCATATGAAAACTAGAAAATCCTAATAAACCCTAATCCATCATATGAAAACTAGAAAACCCTACTAAACCCTAATACATCATATGAAAACTAGAAAACCCTAATAAACCCTAATCCATCATATGAAAACTAAAAAACCTAATAAACCCTAATCCATCATATGAAAACTAGAAAACCCTACTAAACCCTAATCCATCATATGAAAACTAGAAAACCCTAATAAACCCTAATCCATCATATGAAAACTAGAAAACCCTAATAAACCCTAATCCATCATATGAAAACTAGAAAACCCTAATAAACCCTAATCCATCATATAAAAATTAGAAAACCCTAATAAACCCTAATCTATCATATGAAAGCTAGAAAACCCTAATAAACCCTAATCCATCCTATGAAAAGTAGAAAACCCTAATAAACCCTAATCCATCATATGAAAACTAGAAACCCCTAATAACATCATTTGCAACATTCAAAAGCCTTAATCCATCATATGAAAACTAGAAAAATCCTAATAAACCCTAATCCATCATATGAAAACTAGAAAACCTAATAAACCCTAATTCATCATATGAAAACTAGAAAACCCTACTAAACCCTAATCCATCATATGAAAACTAGAAAACCCTAATAAACCCTAATCCATCATATGAAAATTAGAAAAACCCTAATAAACCCAAATCCATCATATGAAAACTAGAAAACCCTAATAAACCCTCATAGATCATATGAAAATTAGAAAACCCTAATAAACGCAAATCTATCATATGAAAACTAGAAAACCCTACTAAACCTTAATCCATCATATGAAAACTAGAAAACCTTACTAAACCCTAATCCATCATATGAAAACTAGAAAACCCTAATAAACCCTAATCCATCATATGAAAACTAGAAAACCCTAACAAACCCTAATCGATCATATGAAAACTAGAAAACCCTAATAAACCCTAATCCATCATATAAAAATTAGAAAACCCTAATAAACCCTAATCCATCATATGAAAGCTAGAAAACGCTAATAAACCCTAATCCATCCTATGAAAACTAGAAAACCCTAATAAACCCTAATTCATCATATGAAAACTAGAAACCCCTAATAACATCATTTGCAACATTCAAAAACCCTAATCTATCATATGTAAACTAGAAAATCCTAATAAACCCTAATCCATCATATGAAAACTAGAAAATCCTACTAAACCCTAATCCATCATATGAAAACTAGAAAACCCTAATCCATCATACGAAAACTAGAAAACCTAATAAACCCTAATCCATCATATGAAAACTAGAAAACCCTACTAAAACCTAATCCATCATATGAAAACTAGAAAACCCTAATAAACCCTAATCCATCATATGAAAACTAGAAAACCCTAATAAACCCTAATCCAACATATGAAAACTAGAAAACCCTAATAAACCCTAATCCATCATATAAAAATTAGAAAACCCTAATAAACCCTAATCCATCATGTCAAAGCTAGAAAACCCTAATAAACCCTAATCCATCCTATGAAAAGTAAAAAACCCTAATAAACCCTAATCCATCATATGAAAACTAGAAACCCCTAATAACATCATTTGCAACTTTCAAAAGCCCTAATCCATCATATGAAAACTAGAAAAATCCTAATAAACCCTAATCCATCATTTGAAAACTAGAAAACCTAATAAACCCTAATTCATCATATGAAAACTAGAAAACCCTACTAAACCCTAATCCATCATATGAAAACTAGAAAACCCTAATAAACCCTAATCCATTATATGAAAATTAGAGAAACCCTAATAAACCCAAATCCATCATATGAAAACTAGAAATCCCTAATAAACCCTCATACATCATATGAAAACTAGAAAACCCTAATAAACCCTAATCCATCATATGAAAACTAGAAAACCCTACTAAACCCTAATCCATCATATGAAAACTAGAAAACCCTACTAAACCCTAATCCATCATATGAAAACTAGAAAACCCTAATAAACCCTAATCCATCATATGAAAACTAGAAAACCCTAACAAACCCTAATCGATCAGATGAAAACTAGAAAACCCTAATAAACCCTAATTCATCATATAAAAATTAGAAAACCCTAATAAACCCTAATCCATCATATTAAAGCTAGAAAACCCTAATACACCCTAATCCATCATATGAAAACTAGAAAATCCTACTAAACCCTAATCCATCATATGAAAACTAGAAAACCCTAATCCATCATACGAAAACTAGAAAACCTAATAAACCCTAATCCATCATATGAAAACTAGAAAACCCTACTAAAACCTAATCCATCATATGAAAACTAGAAAACCCTAATAAACCCTAATCCATCATATGAAAACTAGAAAACCCTAATAAACTCTAATCCAACATATGAAAACTAGAAAACCCTAATAAACCCTAATCCATCATATAAAAATTAGAAAACCCTAATAAACCCTAATCCATCATGTCAAAGCTAGAAAACCCTAATAAACCCTAATCCATCCTATGAAAAGTAAAAAACCCTAATAAACCCTAATCCATCATATGAAAACTAGAAACCCCTAATAACATCATTTGCAACTTTCAAAAGCCCTAATCCATCATATGAAAACTAGAAAAATCCTAATAAACCCTAATCCATCATATGAACACTAGAAAACCTAATAAACCCTAATTCATCATATGAAAACTAGAAAACCCTACTAAACCCTAATCCATCATATGAAAACTAGAAAACCCTAATAAACCCTAATCCATTATATGAAAATTAGAGAAACCCTAATAAACCCAAATCCATCATATGAAAACTAGAAATCCCTAATAAACCCTCATACATCATATGAAAACTAGAAAACCCTAATAAACCCTAATCCGTCATATGAAAACTAGAAAACCCTACTAAACCTTAATCCATCATATGAAAACTAGAAAACCCTACTAAACCCTAATCCATCATATGAAAACTAGAAAACCCTAATAAACCCTAATCCATCATATGAAAACTAGAAAACCCTAACAAACCCTAATCGATCAGATGAAAACTAGAAAACCCTAATAAACCCTAATTCATCATATAAAAATTAGAAAACCCTAATAAACCCTAATCCATCATATTAAAGCTAGAAAACCCTAATACACCCTAATCCATCATATGAAAACTAGAAAATCCTACTAAACCCTAATCCATCATATGAAAACTAGAAAACCCGAATCCATCATACGAAAACTAGAAAACCTAATAAACCCTAATCCATCATATGAAAACTAGAAAACCCTACTAAAACCTAATCCATCATATGAAAACTAGAAAACCCTAATAAACCCTAATCCATCATATGAAAACTAGAAAACCCTAATAAACTCTAATCCAACATATGAAAACTAGAAAACCCTAATAAACCCTAATCCATCATATAAAAATTAGAAAACCCTAATAAACCCTAATCCATCATGTCAAAGCTAGAAAACCCTAATAAACCCTAATCCATCCTATGAAAAGTAAAAAACCCTAATAAACCCTAATCCATCATATGAAAACTAGAAACCCCTAATAACATCATTTGCAACTTTCAAAAGCCCTAATCCATCATATGAAAACTAGAAAAATCCTAATAAACCCTAATCCATCATATGAACACTAGAAAACCTAATAAACCCTAATTCATCATATGAAAACTAGAAAACCCTACTAAACCCTAATCCATCATATGAAAACTAGAAAACCCTAATAAACCCTAATCCATTATATGAAAATTAGAGAAACCCTAATAAACCCAAATCCATCATATGAAAACTAGAAATCCCTAATAAACCCTCATACATCATATGAAAACTAGAAAACCCTAATAAACCCTAATCCATCATATGAAAACTAGAAAACCCTACTAAACCCTAATCCATCATATGAAAACTAGAAAACCCTACTAAACCCTAATCCATCATATGAAAACTAGAAAACCCTAATAAACCCTAATCCATCATATGAAAACTAGAAAACCCTAACAAACCCTAATCCATCATATGAAAACTAGAAAATCCTACTAAACCCTAATCCATCATATGAAAACTAGAAAACCCTAATAAACCCTAATCCATCATATGAAAACTAAAAAACCTAATAAACCCTAATCCATCATATGAAAACTAGAAAACCCTACTAAACCCTAATCCATCATATGAAAACTAGAAAACCCTAATAAACCCTAATCCATCATATGAAAACTAGAAAACCCTAATAAACCCTAATCCATCATATGAAAACTAGAAAACCCCAATAAACCCTAATCCATCATATAAAAATTAGAAAACCCTAATAAACCCTAATCCATCATATGAAAGCTAGAAAACTCTAATAAACCCTAATCCATCCTATGAAAAGTAGAAAACCCTAATAAACCCTAATCCATCATATGAAAACTAGAAACCCCTAATAACATCATTTGGAACATTCAAAAGCCCTAATCCATCATATGAAAACTAGAAAAATCCTAATAAACCCTAATCCATCATATGAAAACTAGAAAACCTAATAAACCCTAATTCATCATATGAAAACTAGAAAACACTACTAAACCCTAATCCATCATATGAAAACTAGAAAACCCTAATAAACCCTAATCCATCATATGAAAATTAGAAAAACCCTAATAAACCCAAATCCATCATATGAAAACTAGAAAACCTTAATAAACCCTCATATATCGTATGAAAACTAGAAAACCCTAATAAACCCAAATCTATCATATGAAAACTAGAAAACCCTACTAAACCCTAATCCGTCATATGAAAACTAGAAAACCTTACTAAACCTAATCCATCATATGAAAACTAGAAAACCCTAATAAACCATAATCCATCATATGAAAACTAGAAAACCCTAACAAACCCTAATCGATCATATGAAAACTAGAAAACCCTAATATACCCTAATCCATCATATAAAAATTAGAAAACCCTAATAAACCCTAATCCATCATATGAAAGCTAGAAAACGCTAATAAACCATAATCCATCCTATGAAAACTAGAAAACCCTAATAAACCCTAATTCATCATATGAAAACTAGAAACCCCTAATAACATCATTTGCAACATTCAAAAACCCTAATCCATCATATGTAAACTAGAAAATCCTAATAAACCCTAATCCATCATATGAAAACTAGAAAATCCTACTAAACCCTAATCCATCATATGAAAACTAGAAAACCCTACTCCATCATACAAAAACTAGAAAACCTAATAAACCCTAATCTATCATATGAAAACTAGAAAACCCTACTAAAACCTAATCCATCATATGAAAACTAGAAAACCCTAATAAACCCTAATCCATCATATGAAAACTAGAAAACACTAATAAACCCTAATCCAACATATGAAAACTAGAAAACCCTAATAAACCCTAATCCATCATATAAAAATTAGAAAACCCTAATAAACCCTAATCCATCATGTCAAAGCTAGAAAACCCTAATAAACCCTAATCCATCCTATGAAAAGTAAAAAACCCTAATAAACCCTAATCCATCATATGAAAACTAGAAACCCCTAATAACATCATTTGTAACATTCAAAAGCCCTAATCCATCATATGAAAACTAGAAAAATCCTAATAAACCCTAATCCATCATATGAAAACCAGAAAACCTAATAAACCCTAATTCATCATATGAAAACTAGAAAACCCTACTAAACCCTAATCCATCATATGAAAACTAGAAAACCCTAATAAACCCTAATCCATTATATGAAAATTAGAGAAACACTAATAAACCCAAATCCATCATATGAAAACTAGAAATCCCTAATAAACCCTCATACATCATATGAAAACTAGAAAACCCTAATAAACCCTAATCCATCATACGAAAACTAGAAAACCCTACTAAACCCTAATCCATCATATGAAAACTAGAAAACCCTACTAAACCCTAATCCATCATATGAAAACTAGAAAACCCTAATAAACCCTAATCCATCATATGAAAACTAGAAAACCCTAACAAACCCGAATCGATCAGATGAAAACTAGCAAACCCTAATAAACCCTAATTCATCATATAAAAATTAGAAAACCCTAATAAACCCTAATCCATCATATGAAAGCTAGAAAACCCTAATACACCCTAATCCATCCTATGAAAACTAGAAAACCCTAATAAACCCTAATTCATCATATGAAAACTAGAAACCCCTAATAACATCATTTGCAACATTCAAAAACCCTAATCCATCATATGAAAACTAGAAAATCCTAATAAACCCTAATCCATCATATGAAAACTAGAAAATCCTACTAAACCCTAATCCATCATATGAAAACTAGAAAACCCTAATCCATCATATGATAACTAGAAAACCTAATAAACCCTAATCCATCATATGAAAACTAGAAAACCCTAATAAACCCTAATCCATCATATGAAAACTAGAAAACCCTAATAAACCCTAATCCATCATATGAAAACTAGAAAACCCTAATAAACCCTAATCCATCATATGAAAACTAGAAAACCTTAATAAACCCAAATCCATCATATAAAAATTAGAAAACCCTAATAAACCCTAATCCATCATATGAAAGTTAGAAAACCCTAATAAAACATAATCAATCATATAAAAGTAGAAAACCCTAATAAACCCTAATCTATCTTATGAAAACTAGAAAACCCCAATAAACCCTAATCCATAATATGAAAACTAGAAAACCCTAATAACATCATTTGCAACACTTAAAAACCGTAATCCATCATATGAAAACTAGAAAACCCTAATAAACCCTAATCCATCATATGAAAACCAGAAAAATGCTAATAAACCCTAATCCATCATATGAAAACTAGAAAACCCTAATAAACCCTAATCCATCATATGAAAACTAGAAAACGCTAATAAACCCTAATCCATCATATAAAAATTAGAAAACCCTAATATACTCTAATCCATCATATGAAAGCTAGAAAACCCAAATAAACCCTAATCCATCCTATGAAAACTAGAAAACCCTAATAAACCCTAATCCATCATATGAAAACTAGAAACCCCAAATAACATCATTTGCAACATTCAAAAACCCTAATCCATCATATGAAAACTAGAAAATCCTAATAAACCCTAATCCATCATATGAAAACTAGAAAACCCTACTAAACCCTAATACATCATATGAAAACTAGAAAACCCTAATAAACCCTAATCCATCATATGAAAACTAGAAAACACTAATAAACCCTAATCCATCATATGAAAACTAGAAAACCCTACTAAACCCTAATCCATGATATGAAAACTAGAAAACCCTAATAAACCCTAATCCATCATATGAAAACTAGAAAACCCTAATAAACCCTAATCCATCATATGAAAACTAGAAAACCTAATAAACCCTAATCCATCATATAAAAATTTGAAAACCCTAATAAACCCTAATCCATCATATGAAAGCTAGAAAACCCTAATAAACCCTAATCCATCCTATGAAAAGTAGAAAACCCTAATAAACCCTAATCCATCATATGAAAACTAGAAACCCCTAATAACATCATTTGCAACATTCAAAAGCCCTAATCCATCATATGAAAACTAGAAAAATCCTAATAAACCCTAATCCATCATATGAAAACTAGAAAACCTAATAAACCCTAATTCATCATATGAAAACTAGAAAACCCTACTAAACCCTAATCCATCATATGAAGACTAGAAAACCCTAATAAACCCTAATCCATCATATGAAAATTAGAAAAACCCTAATAAACCCAAATCCATCTTATGAAAACTAGAAATCCCTAATAAACCCTCATACATCATATGAATACTAGAAAACCCTAATAAACCCTAATCCATCGTATGAAAACTAGAAAACCCTACTAAACCCTAATCCATCATATGAAAACTAGAAAACCCTACTAAACCCTAATCCATCATATGAAAACTAGAAAACCTTACTAAACCCGAATCCATCATATGAAAACTAGAAAACCCTAATAAACCCTAATCTATCTTATGAAAACTAGAAAACCCTAATAAACCCTAATCCATAATATGAAAACTAGAAAACCCTAATAACATCATTTGCAACACTCAAAAACCGTAATCCATCATATGAAAACTAGAAAACCCTAATAAACCCTAATCCATCATATGAAAACTAGAAAAATGCTAATAAACCCTAATCCATCATATGAAAACTAGAAAACCCTGATAAACCCTAATCCATCATATGAAAACTAGAAAACGCTAATAAACCCTAATCCATCATATAAAAATTAGAAAACCCTAATATACTCTAATCCATCATATGAAAGCTAGAAAACCCAAATAAACCCTAATCCATCCTATGAAAACTAGAAAACCCTAATAAACCCTAATCCATCATATGAAAACTAGAAACCCCAAATAACATCATTTGCAACATTCAAAAACCCTAATCCATCATATGAAAACTAGAAAATCCTAATAAACCCTAATCCATCATATGAAAACTAGAAAACCCTAAAATGCTGAAAGAATCCTGCCACCCCATCTAATCTTCTACCTGGCCGTTCTTTACTTGATAAATCATGGAGTATCATATTGGAATTATTGAAGGGTTTAATGATGCGACTATAATATAGTTAAGGATTAAGAAATGATAGATTTCTTATTATGTTAACAGTTAAAGTTGAAGGAAATACAAAGCCGAGAAAGATAAACGATATAGTCAACTATAATCATGTGAGTCTTCTCACTATACTATAGGTGATATTGCATGCGTAGGAAGGAAGATATGTTAGACTAAGGTGATCTTACCTGTTATGATAATTTATGAATTATTGCTATGATAATGATTGTTTGTGGACGGAACGGGATAGCCCGCGAGCCAATAGGCGGAACGGGAATAGCCTGCGAGTCATTAGACGGAACGGGAGAAGCCTGCGAGCGATAAGACAGAACGAGAACTGCCCGTGAGTCTTCTGCGGAACAGGGATAGCCCGCGAGTCTCATAGACATATGAATGGTTATGATGTGTTGTATGTTATGTGATGGATCGTATGGTATTTTGAGGAACTCACTAAGCTCCGTGCTTACCCTTTCCCTATATAAACTACTGTTTCAAGTACATCAGGTACCATGGATGGCAAGGCGTGACGTGTATACACTGTGCTGCTTCATTAGAGGACTGTTTTTGAATGGATGTTCTGCTATGTTGTGATTTCATTAACTTTTGTTAATCCTGGGATGTTTTCATTAAACTTATAAGTGGCTTTTCTTATATTGAAGTTTTCGTTAAATTTTTTTTTTTAATTTTACCCTAAAATTTTGGGATGTTACACATATGAAAATTAAAAAAACCCTAATAAACCCAAATCCATCATATGAAAACTAGAAAACCCTAATAAACCCTCATACATCATATGAAAACTAGAAAACCCTAATAAACCCAAATACGTCATATGAAAACTAGAAAACCCTACTAAACCCTAATCCATCATATGAAAACTAGAAAACCTTACTAAACCCAAATCCATCATATGAAAACTAGAAAACCCTAATAAACCCTAATCCATCATATGAAAACTAGAAAAGCCTAACAAACCCTAATCGATCATATGAAAACAAGAAAACCCTAATAAACCCTAATCCATCCTATGAAAACTAGAAAACCCTAATAAACCCTAATTCATCATATGAAAACTAGAAACCCCTAATAACATCATTTGCAACATTCAAAAACCCTAATCCATCATATGAAAACTAGAAAATCCTAATAAACCCTAATCCATCATATGAAAACTAGAAAATCCTACTAAACCCTAATCCATCATATGAAAACTAGAAAATCCTAATCCATCATACGAAAACTAGAAAACCTAATAAACCCTAATCCATCATATGAAAACTAGAAAACCCTACTAAACCCTAATCCATCATATGAAAACTAGAAAACCCTAATAAACCCTAATCCATCATATGAAAACTAGAAAACCCTAATAAACCCTAATCCATCATATGAAAACTAGAAAACCTAATAAACCCTAATCCATCATATAAAAATTTGAAAACCCTAATAAACCCTAATCCATCATATGAAAGCTAGAAAACCCTAATAAACCCTAATCCATCCTATGAAAAGTAGAAAACCCTAATAAACCCTAATCCATCATATGAAAACTAGAAACCCCTAATAACATCATTTGCAACATTCAAAAGCCCTAATCCATCATATGAAAACTAGAAAAATCCTAATAAACCCTAATCCATCATATGAAAACTAGAAAACCTAATAAACCCTAATTCATCATATGAAAACTAGAAAACCCTACTAAACCCTAATCCATCATATGAAGACTAGAAAACCCTAATAAACCCTAATCCATCATATGAAAATTAGAAAAACCCTAATAAACCCAAATCCATCTTATGAAAACTAGAAATCCCTAATAAACCCTCATACATCATATGAATACTAGAAAACCCTAATAAACCCTAATCCATCGTATGAAAACTAGAAAACCCTACTAAACCCTAATCCATCATATGAAAACTAGAAAACCCTAATAAACCCTAATCCATCATATGAAAACTAGGAAACCTTAACAAACCCTAATCGATCAGATGAAAACTAGAAAACCCTAATAAACCCTAATCCATCATATAAAAATTAGAAAACCCTAATAAACCCTAATCCATCATATGAAAGCTAGAAAACCCTAATACACCCTAATCCATCCTATGAAAACTAGAAAACCCGAATAAACCCTAATTCATCATATGAAAACTAGAAACCCCTAATAACATCATTTGCAACATTCAAAAACCCTAATCCATCATATGAAAACTAAAAAATCCTAATAAACCCTAATCCATCATATCAAAAACTAAAAAATCCTACTAAACGCTAATCCATCATATGAAAACTAGAAAACCCTAAACCATCATATGAAAACTAGAAAACCTAATAAACCATAATCTATCATATGAAAACTAGCAAACCCTAATAAACCCTAATCCATCATATGAAAACAAGAAAACCCTAATAAACCCTAATCCATCATATGAAAAGTAGAAAACCCTAATAAACCCTAATCCATCATATGAGAACTAGAAAACCTTAATAAACCCGAATCCATCATATGAAAACTAGAAAACCCTAAAAAACCCTAATCCATCATATGAAAACTAGAAAACCCTAATAAACCCTAATCCATCATATGAAAACTAGAAAACCTTAATAAACCTGAATCCATCATATAAAAATTAGAAAACCCTAATAAACCCTAATCCATCATATGAAAGTTAGAAAACCCTAATAAAACCTAATCAATCATATAAAAGAAGAAAACCCTAATAAACCCTAATCTATCTTATGAAAACTAGAAAACCCTAATAAACCCTAATCCATAATATGAAAACTAGAAAACCCTAATAACATCATTTGCAACATTCAAAAACCGTAATCCATCATATGAAAACTAGAAACCCCTAATAAACCCTAATCCATCATATGAAAACTAGAAAACTCTAACAAACCCTAATCCATCATATGAAAACTAGAAAACCCTAATAAACCCTAATCCATCATATGAAAAATAGAAAACCCTAATAAACCCTAATCCATCATAAGATAACTAGAAAACCCTATGAAACCCTAATCCATCATATGAAAACTAGAAAACCCTAATAAACCCTAATCCATCATCTAAAAACTAAAAAACCTAATAAACCCTAATCCATCATATGAAAACTAGAAAACCCTACTAAACCCTAATCCATCATATGAAAACTACAAAAACCCTAATAAACCCTAATCCATCATATGAAAACTAGAAAACCCTAATAAACCCTAATCCATCATATGAAAACTAGAAAACCCTAATAAACCCTAATCCATCATATAAAAATTAGAAAACCCTAATAAACCCTAATCCATCCTATAAAAAGTAGAAAACCCTAATAAACCCTAATCCATCATATGAAAACTAGAAACCCCTAATAACATCATTTGCAACATTCAAAAGCCCTAATCCATCATATGAAAACTAGAAAAATCCTAATCCATCATATGAAAACTAGAAAACCTAATAAACCCTAATTCATCATATGAAAACTAGAAAACCCTACTAAACCCTAATACATCATATGAAAACTAGAAAACCCTAATAAACCCTAATCCATCATATGAAAATTAAAAAAACCCTAATAAACCCAAATCCATCATATGAAAACTAGAAAACCCTAATAAACCCTCATACATCATATGAAAACTAGAAAACCCTAATAAACCCAAATCCATCATATGAAAACTAGAAAACGCTACTAAACCCTAATCCATCATATGAAAACTAGAAAACCTTACTAAACCCTAATCCATCATATGAAAACTCGAAAACCCTAATAAACCCTAATCTATCATATGAAAACTAGAAAACCCTAACAAACCCTAATCGATCATATGAAAACAAGAAAACGCTAATAAACCATAATCCATCATATAAAAATTAGAAAACCCTAATAAACCCTAATCCATCATATGAAAGCTAGAAAACCCTAATAAACCCTAATCCATCCTATGAAAACTGGAAAACCCTAATAAACCCTAATTCATCATATGAAAACTAGAAACCCCTAATAACATCATTTGCAACATTTAAAAACCCTAATCCATCAAATGAAAACTAGAAAATCCTAATAAACCCTAATCCATCATATGAAAACTAGAAAATCCTACTAAACCCTAATCCATCATATGAAAACTAGAAAACCCTAATCCATCATACGAAAACTAAAAAACCTAATAAACCCTAATCCATCATATGAAAACTAGAAAACCCTACTAAACCCTAATCCATCATATGAAAACTAGAAAACCCTAATAAACCCTAATCCATCATATGAAAACTAGAAAACCCTAATAAACCCTAATCCATCATATGAAAACTAGAAAACCCTAATAAACTCTAATCCATCATATAAAAATTAGAAAACCCTAATAAACCCTAATCCATCATATGAAAGCTAGAAAACCCTAATAAACCCTAATCCATCATATGAAAACTAGAAACCCCTAATAACATCATTTGAAACATTCAAAAGCCCTAATCCATCATATGAAAACTAGAAAATCCTAATAAACCCTAATCCATCATATGAAAACTAGAAAACCTAATAAACCCTAATCCATCATAAGATAACTAGAAAACCCTATGAAACCCTAATCCATCATATGAAAACTAGAAAACCCTAATAAACCCTAATCCATCATCTGAAAACTAAAAAACCTAATAAACCTTAATCCATCATATGAAAACTAGAAAACCCTACTAAACCCTAATCCATCATATGAAAACTACAAAAACCCTAATAAACCCTAATCCATCATATGAAAACTAGAAAACCCTAATAAACCCTAATCCATCATATGAAAACTAGAAAACCCTAATAAACCCTAATCCATCATATGAAAATTAAAAAAAACCCTAATAAACCCAAATCCATCATATGAAAACTAGAAAACCCTAATAAACCCTCATACATCATATGAAAACTAGAAAACCCTAATAAACCCAAATCCATCATATGAAAACTAGAAAACCCTACTAAACCCTAATCCATCATATGAAAACTAGAAAACCTTACTAAACCCTAATCCATCATATGAAAACTAGAAAACCCTAATAAACCCTAATCTATCATATGAAAACTAGAAAACCCTAACAAACCCTAATCGATCATATGAAAACAAGAAAACCCTAATAAACCCTTATCCTTCATATAAAAATTAGAAAACCCTAATAAACCCTAATCCATCATATGAAAGCTAGAAAACCCTAATAAACCCTAATGCATCCTATGAAAACTAGAAAACCCTAATAAACCCTAATTCAACATATGAAAACTAGAAACCCCTAATAACATCATTTGCAACATTCAAAAACCCTAATCCATCATATGAAAACTAGAAAATCCTAATAAACCCTAATCCATCATATGAAAACTAGAAAATCCTACTAAACCCTAATCCATCATATGAAAACTAGAAAACCCTAATCCATCATACGAAAACTAGAAAACCTAATAAACCCTAATCCATCATATGAAAACTAGAAAACCCTACTAAACCCTAATCCATCATATGAAAACTAGAAAACCCTAATAAACCCTAATCCATCATATGAAAACTAGAAAACCCTAATAAACCCTAATCCATCATATGAAAACTAGAAAACCCTAATAAACCCTAATCCATCATATAAAAATTAGAAAACCCTAATAAACCCTAATCCATCATATGAAAGCTAGAAAACCCTAATAAACCCTAATCCATCATATGAAAACTAGAAACCCCTAATAACATCATTTGCAACATTCAAAAGCCCTAATCCATCATATGAAAACTAGAAAATCCTAATAAACCCTAATCCATCATATGAAAACTAGAAAACCCTAATAAACCCTAATCCATCATATGAAAACTAGAAAACCCTAATAAACTCTAATCCATCATATAAAAATTAGAAAACCCTAATAAACCCTAATCCATCATATGAAAGCTAGAAAACCCTAATAAACCCTAATCCATCATATGAAAACTAGAAAACCCTACTAAACCCTAATCCATCATATGAAAACTACAAAAACCCTAATAAACCCTAATCCATCATATGAAAACTAGAAAACCCTAATAAACCCTAATCCATCATATGAAAACTAGAAAACCCTAATAAACCCTAATCCATCATATAAAAATTAGAAAACCCTAATAAACCCTAATCCATCCTATGAAAAGTAGAAAACCCTAATAAACCCTAATCCATCATATGAAAACTAGAAACCCCTAATAACATCATTTGCAACATTCAAAAGCCCTAATCCATCATATGAAAACTAGAAAAATCCTAATCCATCATATGAAAACTAGAAAACCTAATAAACCCTAATTCATCATATGAAAACTAGAAAACCCTACTAAACCCTAATCCATCATATGAAAACTAGAAAACCCTAATAAACCCTAATCCATCATATGAAAATTAAAAAAACCCTAATAAACCAAATCCATCATATGAAAACTAGAAAACCCTAATAAACCCTCATACATCATATGAAAACTAGAAAACCCTAATAAACCCAAATCCATCATATGAAAACTAGAAAACGCTACTAAACCCTAATCCATCATATGAAAACTAGAAAACCTTACTAAACCCTAATCCATCATATGAAAACTCGAAAACCCTAATAAACCCTAATCTATCATATGAAAACTAGAAAACCCTAACAAACCCTAATCGATCATATGAAAACAAGAAAACGCTAATAAACCATAATCCATCATATAAAAATTAGAAAACCCTAATAAACCCTAATCCATCATATGAAAGCTAGAAAACCCTAATAAACCCTAATCCATCCTATGAAAACTGGAAAACCCTAATAAACCCTAATTCATCATATGAAAACTAGAAACCCCTAATAACATCATTTGCAACAGTTAAAAACCCTAATCCATCAAATGAAAACTAGAAAATCCTAATAAACCCTAATCCATCATATGAAAACTAGAAAATCCTACTAAACCCTAATCCATCATATGAAAACTAGAAAACCCTAATCCATCATACGAAAACTAAAAAACCTAATAAACCCTAATCCATCATATGAAAACTAGAAAACCCTTCAAAAGCCCTAATCCATCATATGAAAACTAGAAAACCCTAATAAACCCTAATCAATCATATGAAAACTAGAAAACCCTAATAAACCCTAATCCATCATATGAAAACTAGAAAACCCTAATAAACTCTAATCCATCATATAAAAATTAGAAAACCCTAATAAACCCTAATCCATCATATGAAAGCTAGAAAACCCTAATAAACCCTAATCCATCATATGAAAACTAGAAACCCCTAATAACATCATTTGAAACATTCAAAAGCCCTAATCCATCATATGAAAACTAGAAAATCCTAATAAACCCTAATCCATCATATGAAAACTAGAAAACCTAATAAACCCTAATCCATCATAAGATAACTAGAAAACCCTATGAAACCCTAATCCATCATATGAAAACTAGAAAACCCTAATAAACCCTAATCCATCATCTGAAAACTAAAAAACCTAATAAACCTTAATCCATCATATGAAAACTAGAAAACCCTACTAAACCCTAATCCATCATATGAAAACTACAAAAACCCTAATAAACCCTAATCCATCATATGAAAACTAGAAAACCCTAATAAACCCTAATCCATCATATGAAAACTAGAAAACCCTAATAAACCCTAATCCATCATATGAAAATTAAAAAAACCCTAATAAACCCAAATCCATCATATGAAAACTAGAAAACCCTAATAAACCCTCATACATCATATGAAAACTAGAAAACCCTAATAAACCCAAATCCATCATATGAAAACTAGAAAACCCTACTAAACCCTAATCCATCATATGAAAACTAGAAAACCTTACTAAACCCTAATCCATCATATGAAAACTAGAAAACCCTAATAAACCCTAATCTATCATATGAAAACTAGAAAACCCTAACAAACCTTAATCGATCATATGAAAACAAGAAAACCCTAATAAACCCTAATCCTTCATATAAAAATTAGAAAACCCTAATAAACCCTAATCCATCATATGAAAGCTAGAAAACCCTAATAAACCCTAATCCATCCTATGAAAACTAGAAAACCCTAATAAACCCTAATTCAACATATGAAAACTAGAAACCCCTAATAACATCATTTGCAACATTCAAAAACCCTAATCCATCATATGAAAACTAGAAAATCCTAATAAACCCTAATCCATCATATGAAAACTAGAAAACCCTAATAAACCCTAATTCAACATATGAAAACTAGAAACCCCTAATAACATCATTTGCAACATTCAAAAACCCTAATCCATCATATGAAAACTAGAAAATCCTAATAAACCCTAATCCATCATATGAAAACTAGAAAATCCTACTAAACCCTAATCCATCATATGAAAACTAGAAAACCCTAATCCATCATACGAAAACTAGAAAACCTAATAAACCCTAATCCATCATATGAAAACTAGAAAACCCTAATAAACCCTCATACATCATATGAAAACTAGAAAACCCTAATAAACCCAAATCCATCATATGAAAACTAGAAAACCCTACTAAACCCTAATCCATCATATGAAAACTAGAAAACCTTACTAAACCCTAATCCATCATATGAAAACTAGAAAACCCTAATAAACCCTAATCTATCATATGAAAACTAGAAAACCCTAACAAACCCTAATCTATCATATGAAAACTAGAAAACCCTATGAAACCCTAATCCATCATATGAAAACTAGAAAACCCTAATAAACCCTAATCCATCATCTGAAAACTAAAAAACCTAATAAACCTTAATCCATCATATGAAAACTAGAAAACCCTACTAAACCCTAATCCATCATATGAAAACTACAAAAACCCTAATAAACCCTAATCCATCATATGAAAACTAGAAAACCCTAATAAACCCTAATCCATCATATGAAAACTAGAAAACCCTAATAAACCCTAATCCATCATATGAAAATTAAAAAAACCCTAATAAACCCAAATCCATCATATGAAAACTAGAAAACCCTAATAAACCCTCATACATCATATGAAAACTAGAAAACCCTAATAAACCCAAATCCATCATATGAAAACTAGAAAACCCTACTAAACCCTAATCCATCATATGAAAACTAGAAAACCTTACTAAACCCTAATCCATCATATGAAAACTAGAAAACCCTAATAAACCCTAATCTATCATATGATAACTAGAAAACCCTAACAAACCCTAATCGATCATATGAAAACAAGAAAACCCTAATAAACCCTAATCCTTCATATAAAAATTAGAAAACCCTAATAAACCCTAATCCATCATATGAAAGCTAGAAAACCCTAATAAACCCTAATCCATCCTATGAAAACTAGAAAACCCTAATAAACCCTAATTCAACATATGAAAACTAGAAACCCCTAATAACATCATTTGCAACATTCAAAAACCCTAATCCATCATATGAAAACTAGAAAATCCTAATAAACCCTAATCCATCATATGAAAACTAGAAAATCCTACTAAACCCTAATCCATCATATGAAAACTAGAAAACCCTAATCCATCATACGAAAACTAGAAAACCTAATAAACCCTAATCCATCATATGAAAACTAGAAAACCCTACTAAACCCTAATCCATCATATGAAAACTAGAAAACCCTAATAAACCCTAATCCATCATATGAAAACTAGAAAACCCTAATAAACCCTAATCCATCATATGAAAACTAGAAAACCTTAATAAACCCTAATCCATCATATAAAAATTAGAAAACCCTAATAAACCCTAATCCATCATATGAAAGCTAGAAAACCCTAATAAACCCTAATCCATCATATGAAAACTAGAAACCCCTAATAACATCATTTGCAACATTCAAAAGCCCTAATCCATCATCTAAAAACTAAAAAACCTAATAAACCCTAATCCATCATATGAAAACTAGAAAACCCTACTAAACCCTAATCCATCATATGAAAACTACAAAAACCCTAATAAACCCTAATCCATCATATGAAAACTAGAAAACCCTAATAAACCCTAATCCATCATATGAAAACTAGAAAACCCTAATAAACCCTAATCCATCATATAAAAATTAGAAAACCCTAATAAACCCTAATCCATCCTATGAAAAGTAGAAAACCCTAATAAACCCTAATCCATCATATGAAAACTAGAAACCCCTAATAACATCATTTGCAACATTCAAAAGCCCTAATCCATCATATGAAAACTAGAAAAATCCTAATCCATCATATGAAAACTAGAAAACCTAATAAACCCTAATTCATCATATGAAAACTAGAAAACCCTACTAAACCCTAATCCATCATATGAAAACTAGAAAACCCTAATAAACCCTAATCCATCATATGAAAATTAAAAAAACCCTAATAAACCCAAATCCATCATATGAAAACTAGAAAACCCTAATAAACCCTCATACGTCATATGAAAACTAGAAAACCCTAATAAACCCAAATCCATCATATGAAAACTAGAAAATGCTACTAAACCCTAATCCATCATATGAAAACTAGAAAACCTTACTAAACCCTAATCCATCATATGAAAACTCGAAAACCCTAATAAACCCTAATCTATCATATGAAAACTAGAAAACCCTAACAAACCCTAATCGATCATATGAAAACAAGAAAACGCTAATAAACCATAATCCATCATATAAAAATTAGAAAACCCTAATAAACCCTAATCCATCATATGAAACCTAGAAAACCCTAATAAACCCTAATCCATCCTATGAAAACTGGAAAACCCTAATAAACCCTAATTCATCATATGAAAACTAGAAACCCCTAATAACGTCATTTGCAACATTTAAAAACCCTAATCCATCAAATGAAAACTAGAAAATCCTAATAAACCCTAATCCATCATATGAAAACTAGAAAATCCTACTAAACCCTAATCCATCATATGAAAACTAGAAAACCCTAATCCATCATACGAAAACTAAAAAACCTAATAAACCCTAATCCATCATATGAAAACTAGAAAACCCTACTAAACCCTAATCCATCATATGAAAACTAGAAAACCCTAATAAACCCTAATCCATCATATGAAAACTAGAAAACCCTAATAAACCCTAATCCATCATATGAAAACTAGAAAACCCTAATAAACTCTAATCCATCATATAAAAATTAGAAAACCCTAATAAACCCTAATCCATCATATGAAAGCTAGAAAACCCTAATAAACCCTAATCCATCATATGAAAACTAGAAACCCCTAATAACATCATTTGAAACATTCAAAAGCCCTAATCCATCATATGAAAACTAGAAAATCCTAATAAACCCTAATCCATCATATGAAAACTAGAAAACCTAATAAACCCTAATCGATCATAAGATAACTAGAAAACCCTATGAAACCCTAATCCATCATATGAAAACTAGAAAACCCTAATAAACCCTAATCCATCATCTGAAAACTAAAAAACCTAATAAACCTTAATCCATCATATGAAAACTAGAAAACCCTACTAAACCCTAATCCATCATATGAAAACTACAAAAACCCTAATAAACCCTAATCCATCATATGAAAACTAGAAAACCCTAATAAACCCTAATCCATCATATGAAAACTAGAAAACCCTAATAAACCCTAATCCATCATATGAAAATTAAAAAAACCCTAATAAACCCAAATCCATCATATGAAAACTAGAAAACCCTAATAAACCCTCATACATCATATGAAAACTAGAAAACCCTAATAAACCCAAATCCATCATATGAAAACTAGAAAACCCTACTAAACCCTAATCCATCATATGAAAACTAGAAAACCTTACTAAACCCTAATCCATCATATGAAAACTAGAAAACCCTAATAAACCCTAATCTATCATATGAAAACTAGAAAACCCTAACAAACCCTAATCGATCATATGAAAACAAGAAAACCCTAATAAACCCTAATCCTTCATATAAAAATTAGAAAACCCTAATAAACCCTAATCCATCATATGAAAGCTAGAAAACCCTAATAAACCCTAATCCATCCTATGAAAACTAGAAAACCCTAATAAACCCTAATTCAACATATGAAAACTAGAAACCCCTAATAACATCATTTGCAACATTCAAAAACCCTAATCCATCATATGAAAACTAGAAAATCCTAATAAACCCTAATCCATCATATGAAAACTAGAAAATCCTACTAAACCCTAATCCATCATATGAAAACTAGAAAACCCTAATCCATCATACGAAAACTAGAAAACCTAATAAACCCTAATCCATCATATGAAAACTAGAAAACCCTACTAAACCCTAATCCATCATATGAAAACTAGAAAACCCTAATCAACCCTAATCCATCATACGAAAACTAGAAAACCCTAATAAACCCTAATCCATCATATGAAAACTAGAAACCCCTAATAACATCATTTGCAACATTCAAAAGCCCTAATCCATCATATGAAAACTAGAAAATCCTAATAAACCCTAATCCATCATATGAAAACTAGAAAACCTAATAAACCCTAATCCATCATAACATAACTAGAAAACCCTATGAAACCCTAATCCATCATATGAAAACTAGAAAACCCTAATAAACCCTAATCCATCATATGAAAACTAAAAAACCTAATAAACCTTAATCCATCATATGAAAACTAGAAAACCCTACTAACCCCTAATCCATCATATGAAAACTACAAAAACCCCAATAAACCCTAATCCATCATATGAAAACTAGAAAACCCTAATAAACCCTAATCCATCATATGAAAACTAGAAAACCCTAATAAACCCTAATCCATCATATAAAAATTAGAAAAACCTAATAAACCCTAATCCATCCTATGAAAAGTAGAAAAACCTAATAAACCCTAATCCATCATATGAAAACTAGAAACCCCTAATAACATCATTTGCAACATTCAAAAGCCCTAATCCATCATATGAAAACTAGAAAAAATCCTAATCCATCATATGAAAACTAGAAAACCTAATAAACCCTAATTCATCATATGAAAACTAGAAAACCCTACTAAACCCTAATCCATCATATGAAAACTAGAAAACCCTACTAAACCCTAACCATCATATGAAAATTATAAAAACCCTAATAAACCCAAATCCATCATATGAAAACTAGAAAACCCTAATAAACCCTCATACATCATATGAAAACTAGAAAACCCTAATAAACCCAAATCCATCATATGAAAACCAGAAAACCCTACTAAACCCTAATCCATCATATGAAAACTAGAAAACCTTACTAAACCCTAATCCATCATATGAAAACTAGAAAACCCTAATAAACCCTAATCTATCATATGAAAACTAGAAAACCCTAACAAACCCTAATCGATCATATGAAAACAAGAAAACCCTAATAAACCCTAATCCATCATATAAAAATTAGAAAACCCTAATAAACCCTAATCCATCATATGAAAGCTAGAAAACCCTAATAAACCCTAATCCATCCTATGAAAACTAGAAAACCCTAATAAACCCTAATTCATCATATGAAAACTAAAAACCCCTAATAACATCATTTGCAACATTCAAAAACCCTAATCCATCATATGAAAACTAGAAAATCCTAATAAACCCTAATCCATCATATGAAAACTAGAAAATCCTACTAAACCCTAATCCATCATATGAAAACTAGAAAACCCTAATCCATCATACGAAAACTAGAAAACCTAATAAACCCTAATCCATCATATGAAAACTAGAAAACCCTACTAAACCCTAATCCATCATATGAAAACTAGAAAACCCTAATAAACCCTAATCCATCATATGAAAACTAGAAAACCCTAATAAACCCTAATCCATCATATGAAAACTAGAAAACCCTAATAAACCCTAATCCATCATATAAAAATTAGAAAACCCTAATAAACCCTAATCCATCATATGAAAGCTAGAAAACCCTAATAAACCCTAATCCATCCTATGAAAAGTAGAAAACCCTAATAAACCCTAATCCATCATATGAAAACTAGAAAACCCTAATAACATCATTTGCAACATTCAAAAGCCCTAATCCATCATATGAAAACTAGAAAAATCCTAATAAACCCTAATCCATCATATGAAAACTAGAAAACCTAATAAACCCTAATTCATCATATGAAAACTAGAAAACCCTACTAAACCCTAATCCATCATATGAAGACTAGAAAACCCTAATAAACCCTAATCCATCATATGAAAATTAGAAAAACCCTAATAAACCCAAATCCATCATATGAAAACTAGAAATCCCTAATAAACCCTCATACATCATATGAATACTAGAAAACCCTAATAAACCCTAATCCATCATATGAAAACTAGAAAACCCTACTAAACCCTAATCCATCATATGAAAACTAGAAAACCCTACTAAACCCTAATCCATCATATGAAAACTAGAAAACCCTAATAAACCGTAATCTATCATATACTAGAAAACCCTAATAAACCCTAATCCATCATATGAAAACCAGAAAACCCTAATAACATCGTTTGCAACATTTAAAAACCCTAATCCATCATATGAAAACTAGAAAACCCTAATAAACCCTAATCTATCATATGAAGACTAGAAAATCCTAATAAACCCTACTCCATCATCTGAAAACTAGAAAACCCTAATAAACCCTAATCCATCATATGAAAACTACAAAACGCTAATAAACCCTAATCCATCATATAAAATTAAAAAACCCTAATAAAATTAGAAGCAATGTGACTTAATCCTTCCTCACTTGGAGTGAGGAAGGATTAAGTCACATTGCTTCTAAAATTGGTAAGCCTCTTGCTATGGATTCTTATACTGCTAACATGTGTACTTATGCTGCGGGTAAGGCAGTTTATGCTCGTGTCCTTTTAGAAGTCCCAATTCGTCCCTCATGGGTTGACAAAATAAACATCCGTATCCCAGATCCTGAAACACATGAGTTTTCTTCCCATACGCTTAGAGTTGAGTATGAATGGAAACCACCTATGTGCTCTCATTGTAAGGTGTTTGGTCACGAAACACATGTTTGTATGCAAGATATTACTAAAAATAATGTTACTTCTATTGCTAAACATATGGATACTTCTAACATTAATGATACTTCTATTATATATAATATTGATGAATTTACTATTGTTTCTAATAAGAAAAATTCTTCTAAACATGTTTCAAATAAAGACAATAAAAATAATGAATCTTCTAAAAACAATACTAATAGCAAATACCAAAAAAATACCCAAGATTATTCTCTGTCCAAAAATAAGAACTATTTAAAAACAATTAGAAATAACAAACGTTTTGAGAAACATCCGGTTCTTATTAATAATGGCCCCCCTTTTTCCCCCATCCCTCCTAATCCCCCTTTGAAGGACAAGGCACCTTGTGTTGGTTTCCCTAGCCCTGTCATTCGTCTGTCTTCCTCCCAACCCCTTAATCAGTCTGAATCCTCCACACCTTTATTCAATGCCTTCTCCATTCTAGAGGGTTGTTCCTCTGACGTTACGGATATTCCCTCTACTTCTGTCCCCCTGCCTCATCCTGGTGCTCCTTCCCATTCTAGTCCTGAAGATTTTGATCTTGATGCTGATGACCTTATAGTTGAGGATAATAGTATTGAGGTTGATTCTGATGATGGTGAGACTGCCCAGTTCATTGTTAATGAATCTGGATCCTATAATGATCACCCTATGATAACTCAGGTTTCCGAGCAGATGGACTCCACCCCCCTCCAAGTTTCCATATGACGCACATCGTTGCATGGAATACTTGCGGTCTCTGTAAGCCTTCTCATCAGAAAGCCTTGAGAGATCTTATCCGCGATCAAAATCTTCATATTTGTGCTTCTCTTGAGACTCGTGCTTCCTTCCCTAACCTCCCTCTTATCGGTAGACGTACTTTTGGCTATTGGTCGTGGTCGTCCAACGGTCTTTTCTCCCCTAGAGGGACTAGAATCGTGGTTGCCTGGGATCCAATGGCCATTGATATGATGCTTATCGACTTAAATGATCAGGTTATGCATTTCAAAGTTAATATTCGTGATTCTAATAAATTCTTTTTCTGGTCCTTCGTCTATGCTCATAATGATCACATGATGCGTCGATCTCTCTGGCATTCTCTTGCGGCCCATAAGAATGTGGTTAGAGATTCCCCTTGGATTCTTTTGGGTGATTTCAATGTTGCTCTTGATATCAAAGATAGCACCTCTGGGTCGTCTGGGATTTCTCGTGCCATGGAGGACTTCAGGGACTGTGTCAATCTGATGGAAATGGAGGATCTTAACTATAAAGGTCTCTTCTACACATGGACCAAGTCTCCTAATGGTTCGGGTGGCATCCTCAAGAAGATCGATCGTGTCATGGGAAATACTCACTTCGTTGCTTCTTTCCCCTCCTCTACTGTCAATTTTCTCCCTTACCGTTCGTCCGATCATACTCCTGCTGTGCTTACTCTCCCCCATCGTGCCCCTTTCCAACCTAAGCCCTTCAAGTTCCCTAATTTCCTGACTTATAAGAACGATTTCAAGCAGATTGTTGCCTCCTCTTGGAACCCCAATATCACTGGATATCGGATGTATAAGGTTTTCAAAAACCTTAAAAATCTGAAGGTGTCGATACGTAAGATGCTTCGCAACCAAGGAAACCTCTTTTCTAAGGTTATCTCTCTTCGTAATGAGCTTGATAGAGTTTAGATTGCTTTGGATCGGGATCCATTCAATAAGGATCTTCGTGAAGAACAATGCATGTATCTCCTCGCTTATAACGAGGCTAGCCTGGATGAAGAGAGGTTCCTGAAACAAAAGGCTAAGGTTAACTGGCTGCGTGAGGGTGATAAAAATTCGGCTTTTTTCCACAAAGCGGTTAAAAGTCGTAAATCTCGCAATCGTATTAATTCTATCCAGGATGTTCATGGTAACTGGATCTCGGGGAACGATCTTCCTAATCTTTTTGTTTCTCACTTTCAAGCCTTCTTGGGTTCTGCCCAGCCTTCTACTGCTATTCGTGATCCTTCTTCCCTCTTCTCTAATAAGCTCTCCCCCCTCTAGTCTGCCGCCATGCTTACTCCTGTTACTGACGCGGAGGTTAAGTGTGTCCTGTTCCAGATGGGTGATGATAAAGCTCCTGGTTCTGATGGTTTCTCTGCTAAGTTCTTCAAGTGTGCTTGGGATATTGTGGGTCCTGATTTCTGTATGGCTGTTAAGGAATTCTTCTATTCTGGCAAACTTCTTAAGTCCTTCAACAGCACCATCCTTGCGCTCATTCCTAAAGTTGATTCCCCTTCCAAAGTCACTGATTTCTGCCCTATAGCTTGTTGTAACGTTGTTTACAAATGTATCAGCAAGCTTATTGCGGATCGTATCAAAAACCATCTTTCTTCTCTGGTTGATGAAAACCAGTCTGCTTTCATCCCTGGTCGTTTGATCACCGACAACGTCCTTCTTGTCCACGAGCTCATGCGTGATTATCATCGTCATCATGGTCCTCCTAGGTGTGCTTTTAAGGTTGATATTCAAAAAGCCTACGACACGGTTGACTGGACGTTTTTGCGGACCATCTTGTTTGGGTTTGGATTTCCCGATCGTATGATTGACTGGATCATGACATGTGTTTCCACGGTTGCTTACTCTGTGAGTATCAATGGGAATACTCATGGTTATTTTGACGGTAAAAGGGGGTTCGGTTAAACTCATATGTGACTCTCTTGAGGAATTCTCTGGGGTTTCTGGCCTCCATCCCAACATTGCGAAGAGTGAAGCTTTCTATTGTAATGTTGGTGAGAGGACCAGGGCTGCCATTGATCTTATTGTTAAGTTTCCGGAGGGCTCTTTTCCTGTTCGATACCTTGGCGTTCCTCTCATCACCACGATTCTTGCCCACAAAGACTGTAGAGGACTTGTTGCTAAAGTCAAATGCAGGATTAATGACTGGAAAAACAAGTCTCTTTCCTTTGCTGGTCGTCTCCAGCTGATCCTCTCTGTCCTTTCTTCTACTCAAATCTATTGGGCTTCTGTTTTTATTCTTCCTAAATCTATCTCTAACGATATTGAGAAGCTCATGAGAGGTTTCCTCTGGTGCCATGGTGAGTTGAAGCGTGGTAAAGCTAAAGTCTCCTGGAAAACTGTATGCCTTCCTAAGGAACATGGTGGGCTTGGCATACGTAACCTTGATATCTGGAATGTTGCCCTTATGGCTTCCCATGTTTGGAGACTCCTTTCCAAGAAAGAGTCCCTATGGGTTAAGTGGATCCACTCTTACCGTTTAAGTGGCCGTAACTTTTGGGATGCCCCCAAAAAATACGGTTCTGGATTTGCCTGGCGTAACATCCTGGATATGCGGGATAAGATAAGGGAGTATATAGTTTCCCAGATTGGTGATGGATGCTCTACTTCTGCTTGGTTCGATAACAAGCATCCCGCGGGCCCTCTTTCTAAATTCTTGTCTGTCCGTGACATCCATGATGCGGGTTTTACTCCTGATACAAAGGTTGCTGACCTGGTTCTTAACGGATCTTGGGTTCGGCCTCATTGTTGGAGAGATTCCCATTATGCTCTTCTTTCTCATAACCCCCCTACTCTTTCCACATTCGTCCCTGATAATCTCCTTTGGAGATCTAGAGACGGTCAACTCTCTCCTTTCTCTGTTCGTTCAGTTTGGCAGACTATTCGCCCCTATCATCAACCGGTCTTTTGGTTTCATCTTGTTTGGTTCTCCCAGAACATCCCCATACATGCTTTCATTCTTTGGGTTGCTCTTAAAAATCGCCTTAAGACTCATGATAAATCAAAATTTGGGACACTAATTCCAATCTCATTTGTGCGTTCTGCGAGGACTGTCTGGATTCCCTTTCCCATCTTTGCTTTGAATGTTCTTTCACTTCTTTGGTTTGGCATGACCTCCATCATGTCATGAATCTCCCCTTCTCTACTGATAGCTGGTCTGATATCATTAGTCAACTCAACCCCAGTAATAAGAACAAGACCATATGGTCCATCATTAGAAGACTTGTTTTTGCTGGAGCTGTATACCACATTTGGCGGGAAAGAAATTTACGCATTTTTGAAAACATAAAAAGATCCCATCATGCTGTCGTGAATAGTGTTAAAGATGATATCCGCTGTAGACTGCTGAGTCTATCTATGAAAACTTGCACTAATGTTGATTTGGCTAAAACTATTTGGACCCTCCCTTAATTTTCTTCCTTTGCGCTTTCTTTCTTTATCTGCTTGTTTTGGCTTGTATGGTTTGTTTGTTTTGCAGGTTGTTTTCCTTTATGTTCTTGTTTGCTTCTGGTTCCTTCTCTTGTTTTGGTTCCTAGTTTAGCTTGTTGTCCGTTGGGGCCTGTCCCGATGGATTTTCTGTTTTTTGGTGGGGAGTCCCCAGCCTTATATTTTATTTATTCTTTTTATTAATAAATTTGCCAGAGGTGCCGCCCTCTTTACCCAAAAAAAAAAGTTGAAAACCCAAATAAACCCTAATCCATCCTATGAAAACTAGAAAACCCTAATAAACCCTAATACATCATATGAAAACTAGAAACCCCTAATAACATCATTTGCAACATTCAAAAACCCTAATCCATCATATGAAAATTAGAAAATCCTAATAAACCCTAATTTATCATATGAAAACTAGAAAACCCTACTAAACCTTAATACATCATATGAAAACTAGAAAACCCTAATAACATCATTTGCAACATTCAAAAACCCTAATCCATCATATGAAAACTAGAAAACGCTAATAAACCCTAATCCATCATTTAAAAATTAGAAAATCGTAATAAACTCTAATCCATCATATGAAAGCTAGAAAACCCAAATAAACCCTAATCCAACCTATGAAAACTAGAAAACCCTAATGAACCCTAATCCATCATATGAAAACTAGAAAACCCTACTAAACCCTAATCCATCATATGAAAACTAGAAAACCCTAATAAACCCTCATACATCATATGAAAATTAGAAAACCCTAATAAACCCTTATCCATCATATGAAAACTAGAAAACCCTACTAAACCCTAATCCATCATATGAAAACTAGAAAACCCTACTAAACCCTAAACCATCTTATGAAAACTAGAAAACCCTAATAAACCCTAATCCATCATATGAAAACTAGAAAACCCTAACAAACCCAAATCGATCATATGAAAACTAGTAAACCCTAATAAACCCTAATCCATCATATAAAAATTAGAAAACCCTAATAAACCCTAATCCATCTTATGAAAGCTAGAAAACCCTAATAAACCCTAATCCATCCTATGAAAACTAGAAAACCCTAATAAACCCTAATTCATCATATGAAAACTAGAAACCCCTAATAACATCATTTGCAACATTCAAAAACCCTAATCCATCATATGAAAACTAGAAAATCCTAATAAACCCTAATCCATCATATGAAAACTAGAAAATCCTACTAAACCCTAATCCATCATATGAAAACTAGAAAACCCCAATAAACCCTAATCTATCATATTAAAACTAGAAAACCTAATAAACCCTAATCCATCATATGAAAACTAGAAAACCCTAATAAACCCTGATCCATCATATGAAAACTAGAAAACCCTAATAAACCCTAATCCATCATATGAAAACTAGAAAAATCTATCAAACCCTAATCCATCATATGAAAACTAGAAAACCCTATAAACCCTAATCCATCATATGAAAAATAGAAAACCGTAGTAAACCCTAATCCATCATATGAAAACAAGAAAACCCTAATAAACTCTAATCCATCATAAGAAAACTAGACAACCTTAATAAACCCTAATCCATCATATGAAAAATAGAAAACCCTAATCCATCATATGAAAAATAGAAAACCCTAATAAACCCTAATCCATCATATGAAAACTAGAAAACCCTAATAAACCCTAATCTATCATACGAAAACTAGAAAACCCTAATAAACCCTAATCCATCATATGAAAACTAGAAAACCCTAATAAACCCTAATCCATCATATGAAAACTAGCAAAACCCTAATAAACCCTAATCCATCATATGAAAACTAGAAAACCCTAATAAACTCTAATCCATCATATGAAAACTAGAAAAACCTAATAATATCATTTGCAACATTCAAAATCCTAATCCATCATATGAAAACTAGAAAACCCTAATAAACCCTAATCTATCATATGAAGACTAGAAAATCCTAATAAACCCAACTCCATCATATGAAAACTTGAAAACCCTAATAAACCCTAATCCATCATATGAAAACTACAAAACGCTAATAAACCCTAATCCATCATATAAAATTAGAAAACCCTAATAAACTCTAATCCATCATATGAAAAGCTAGAAAACCCAATAAACCCTAATCCATCCTATGAAAACTAGAAAACCCTAATAAACCCTAATACATCATATGAAAACTAGAAACCCCTAATAACATCATATGCAACATTCAAAAACCCTAATCCATCATATGAAAACTAGAAAATCCTAATAAACCCTAATTTATCATATGAAAAGTAGAAAACCCTACTAAACCCTAATACATCATATGAAAACTAGAAAACCCTAATAAACCCTAATCCATCATATGAAAACTAGAAAACGCTAATAACCCTAATCCATCATATAAAAATTAGAAAACCGTAATAAACTCTAATCCATCATATGAAAGCTAGAAAACCCAAATAAACCCTAATCCATCCTATGAAAACTAGAAAACCCTAATGAACCCTAATCCGTCATATGAAAATTAGAAACCCCTAATAACATCATTTGCAACATTCAAAAACCCTAATCCATCATATGAAAACTATAAAATCCTAATAAACCCTAATCCATCATATGAAAACTAGAAAACCGTACTAAACCCTAATACATCATTTGAAAACTAGAAAACCCTAATAAACCCTAATCCATCGTATGAAAACTAGAAAACCTAATAAACCCTAATCCATCATATGAAAACTAGAAAACCCTACTAAACCCTAATACGTCATATGAAAACTAGAAAACCCTAATAACCCCTAATCCATCATATGAAAACTAGAAAACCTAATAAACCCTAATCCATCATATGAAAACTAAAAAACGCTACTAAACCCTAATCCATCATATGAAAACTAGAAAACCCTAATAAACCCTAATCCATCATATGAAAACTAGAAAACCCTAATAAACCCTAATCCATCATATGAAAACTAGAAAACCCTAATAAACCCTAATCCATCATATAAAAATTAGAAAACCCTAATAAACCCTAATCCATCATATGAAAATGTTAATTTGGCTAAAAGGATATGGACCATCCCTTAACAAACCTCATATTACTTCTATTTCTCTCTGCTTGTTTGACTTGTTTTTTTGGCAGGTGATGTTCCTTTATGTTATTGTCATGTTCCTTTTCAAATGTATTGCTTTTGGTTTTTAGTTTAGCTTTGTTGTCCTTTGGGGCCTGTCCCGATGGATTTTCTGTTCTTTTCTTTGGTGGGGAGTCCCCAGCCTCTTATTGTATTTATTCTTTTTATTAATAAAATTTGCCTGAGGTACCGTCCTCTTTACCTAAAAAAAAAGCTAGAAAACCCTAATAAACGCTAATCCATCCTATGAAAAGTAGAAACCCTAATAAACCCTAATCCATCATATGAAAACTAGAAACCCCTAATAACATCATTTGCAACATTCAAAAGCCCTAATCCATCATTGGAAAACTAGAAAAATCCTAATAAACCCTAATCCATCATATGAAAACTAGAAAACCTAATAAACCCTAATTCATCATATGAAAACTAGAAAACCCTACTAAACCCTAATCCATCATATGAAAACTAGAAAACCCTAATAAACCCTAATCTATCATATGAAGACTAGAAAATCCTAATAAACCCTAATCCATCATATAAAAACTAGAAAAATCCTAATAAACCCTAATCCATCATATGAAAACTAGAAAAATCCTAATAAACCCTAGTCCATCATATGAAAACTAGAAAACCCTACTAAACCCTAATCCATCATATGAAAACTAGAAAACCCTACTAAACCCTAATCCATCATAAGAAAACTAGAAAACCCCAATAAACCCTAATCTATCATATGAAGACTAGAAAACCCTAATAAACCCTACTCCATCATATGAAAACTACAAAACGCTAATAAACCCTAATCCATCATATAAAATTAGAAAACCCTAATAAACTCTAATCCATCATATGAAAGCTAGAAAACCCAAATAAACCCTAATCCATCCTATGAAAACTAGAAACCCCTAATAAACCCTAATACATCATATGAAAACTAGAAACCCCTAATAACATCATTTGCAACATTCAAAAACCCTAATCCATCATATGAAAACTAGAAAATCCTAATAAACCCTAATTCATCATATGAAAACTAGAAAACCCTACTAAACCCTAATACATCATATGAAAACTAGAAAACCTTACTAAACCCTAATCCATCATATGAAAACTAGAAAACCTAATAAACACTAATCCATCATATGAAAACTAGAAAACCTAATAAACACTAATTCCTTTATTCCTTCATCAAGTGAGTATAATGATTCTTGTCCCCTAAGTGGTTCTCCTTTAAGAGAATCCTATGTTTCTTATGATTATTGTCCTCCTCTCTATAATTTTGACTTTCCTACTCTTTTGGCCAAGAAATCGGATCACCATAATAAGCCGATTACTTCTAAAGCTAGGATTGGATCATTCATTAATCACTTAGCCCATGATAAAACTATATCCTCTAGTTCTATTCTTGGACCAAGCCCACTACATGTAGCCCATAAAAATAATAATCAACCAATTGGAAATAATGTAGAAGCCCAAGAGTATATTATAGCCCAAAACTCTAGCCCTTTAACAAATATGAAAACCCATGGCACTAATGATAAAATTTCAAAGGCTTTTGAGTATAAATCCAATGACAAAAATTTTAATGTAAATCATCAAAATAAAAATAAAGACAAAAATGTTTGGACTCGCAAATTACCTTTTCTTAATAACTCTCATGCTAATATCATTACTGGTTCACATAAACACGCTAACGATAAGTTTCGTTTTATTACTAATTTATGTAATGATATTAATGTTCCAGTAGATATTCCTTTACAGTCCGTTACTAAAGTTTGTCAAACATTTGCTAGGACTATCTGTGGTTACTTTGTTGGAAAAAAATGAATTACTCTGATGTTCGTTATCTAGCTTCCAAAATGTGGTCTATTCATGGCCTTCAAGATGTCCTCCTAAATGGAAAAGGAGTTTATCTTTTTAAATTTAGTGACGACAATGGTCTGCATCATGTTATAACCCATGGACCCTGGACTTTTAAGGGTGTCCCGATGGTCATTCAAAAATGGCGTCCCGGTCTGAGTATTCATAAGAAAAATCACGACAAGCTTCCTCTCTGGATTAAAATTCATGATATTCCCTATGAGGCTTGGAGTGATAATGGACTTAGTCATATTGCATCTAAAATTGGTAAGCCTCTTGCTATGGACTCCTATACGGCTAATATGTGCAAATATGTGGCTGGTAAATCTGTATATGCCTGTGTCCTCCTTGAGGTTCCTACAAAATCTAATTGGGTGGATAAAGTTAATATACGTATTCCTGACCCGGATACGCTTGAATATTCCATCCATACTCTTAATATTGAATATGAATGGAAGGCCCCTATGTGCTCTCATTGCATGGTTTATGGACATGAAACTAACAATTGTATGCATGTCATCTCTAAGGCTAATGAAACTAAGCCCAAAGATAAAATGCCTATTGATCAGGTGATTGTTACCTCTCCTATGCAACTTGATGATAGATTTACGGTGGTTACTAAAAAGAAATCTTTAATGAAACAAGGGCCAAATTATGAAAATAGTAAAAAGGATATTTCACAAGGTAAGTCTATTAGAAATAACCAATCGGGTGTGAAGGATACTGAAATTGCTAAAAATTATGTCAATAATAAATATGTTAAAAGTAAAATTCAATCAAGAAAGGAAAATTACCATGTCCCTAAAAAATTAGTCCTTCAACTAGCCTTGTTCCTAACAAGAAACGCCCTCCAATTATCCCTCATTCTAGAGATGTTGTTGGATTCCCTAGCCCCATCCTCCGGCTCTCATCCTCTACACCTCCAAAAATATCTAAGCTATCCACTCCTATTTTCAACGCCTTTTCTATTCTAGAGTCTTGTTCCAACGATATGACGGATCCTCCTGCTCACTCTTCCCAACTACCTCCTAGTCATGCCCCATCCCCTCTTATTCCTGATGATTTTGATCCAGATTCTGTAGACCTTTCGGATGTGGATGAACTCATTGAGGTCGAATCTGATGATGGTGAAACGGCCAAGTTTATCAATGGTGATGATATGGAATCACCTAATGACCATATTAGAATAGCTCAGGCGTCCCAGCAGATCGATTCCACCAACAACCAAGTTTCCATATGACGCACATCGCTGCATGGAATACTCGCGGTCTCTGTAAGCCTTCGTATCAGAAAGCTTTAAGAGATCTTATTCGAGAACAAAATCTCAATATTTGTGCTTCATTAGAGACTCGTGCTGACTTCTCTAATCTTCCTCTTATATGTACGCGTGCTTTTGGGTCCTGGTCTTGGTCGTCTAACGGTGTTTTTAGCCCTAGGGGGACTAGAATTGTGGTAGCTTGGAACCCTATTGCTATTGATATGATGCTTACGGTTCAGGTTTTGCTTGGCGAAACATCCTCGATATGCGAAGTAAGATAAGAGATTTTATTGTTTCCCAGATTGGTGATGGGTCCTCTACATCCGCTTGGTTCGATAACTGGCATCCTGCTGGTCCCCTCTCTAAATTCATTTCTGCCCGTGCCATCAGTGCTGCGAGATTCAATCCTGATAGTAAGGTTGCTGACCTTGTAATCAACGGATCTTGGGTTCGGCCCGCTCAATGGAGGGACTCCCATCCTAATCTTCTTCCTCAAAACCCTCCTTCTCTATCCCCATCCCTTCCTGATAAACTCCAATGGAGAACTAGTGACGGTAATATTTCTGATTTTTCTGTGTATTCTGTTTGGCGGTCTATTCGGCCCTATGACCAGCCTGTTGATTGGTACCATCTGGTTTGGTTCTCCCAGAATATCCCTAGACATGCATTCATTCTTTGGGTTGCTCTTAAAAATCGTCTTAAGACTCATGATAAAATCAAATTCTGGGACACTAACTCCAATCTTATCTATGCCTTCTGCGGGAATTGTGCTGATTCACTTTCACATCTTTTTTTCGAGTGTTCTTACCCCTCTATGGTCTGGCATGATCTTCAACATGTCATGACTCTCTCCGTCCCCACTGATAGCTAGTCCGATATCATTAATCAACTCAAACTCGTGTCTAAGATTAAGACCATTTGGTCTATCATTAGAAGACTTGTGCTTGCTGGAGTAATTTACCACATCTGGCAGGAAAGAAATTTTCGAATTTTCAAAAAAACAAAAAAATCGTATCATGCAGTCGTGAATAGTATTAAGGATGATATCCGTTGTAGACTGCTGATTCTTTTTATGAAACCTTGCACTAATGTTAATTTGGCTAAATGGATATGGACCATCCCTTAACAAACCTCCTATTTGCTTCTATATTTCTCTTCTTGTATGGTTTGTTTTCTTTTGCAGGTGGTTTTCCTTTATGTTTTTGTTATGCTTATGTTTCCATGTACTGTTTTGGTTTCTAGTTTAGCTTTGTTTTTGTCCTTTGGGGCCTGTCCCGATAGATTTTGTGTTTTTTCCTTTGGTGGGGAGTCCCCAGCCTCTTATTGTATTTATTCTTTTTATTAATAAAATTTGCCAGAGGTACCGTCCTCTTTACCCAAAAAAAAACTAGAAACCCCTAATAACATCATTTGCAACATTCAAAAGCCCTAATCCATCATATAAAAACTAGAAAAATCCTAATAAACCATAATCCATCATATGAAAACTAGAAAACCTAATAAACCCAAATTCATCATATGAAAACTAGAAAACCCTACTAAACCCTAATCCATCATATGAAAACTAGAAAACCCCAATAAACCCTAATCCATCATATGAAAATTAGAAAAACCCTAATAAACCCAAATCCATCATATGAAAAATTTAAAACCCTAATAAACCCTCATACATCATATGAAAACTAGAAAACCCTAATAAACCCTAATCCATCATATGAAAACTAGAAAACCCTACTAAACCCTAATCCATCATATGAAAACTAGAAAACCCTACTAAACCCTAATCTATCATATGAACCCTAATCCATCATATGAAAACTAGAAAACCCTAATAAACCCTAACCATCATATGAAAACTAGAAAACCCTAATAAACCCTAATCCATCATATAAAAATTAGAAAACCCTAATAAATCCTAATCCATCATATGAAAATGTTAATTTGGCTAAAAGGATATGGACCATCCCTTAACAAACCTCATATTACTTCTATTTCTCTCTGCTTGTATGGCTTGTTTTTTTGGCAGGTGATGTTCCTTTATGTTATTGTTATGTTCCTTTTCAAATGTATTGCTTTTGGTTTTTAGTTTAGCTTTGTTTTCCTTTGGGGCCTGTCCCGATGGATTTTCTGTTCTTTTCTTTGGTGGGGAGTCCCCAGCCTCTTATTGTATTTATTCTTTTTATTAATAAAATTTGCCTGAGGTACCGTCCTTTTTACCCAAAAAAAAGCTAGAAAACCCTAATAAACCCTAATCCATCCTATGAGAAGTAGAAAACCCTAATAAACCCTAATCCATCATATGAAAACTAGAAACCCCTAATAACATCATTTGCAACATTCAAAAGGCCTAATCCATCATATGAAAACTAGAAAAATCCTAATAAACCCTAATCCATCATATGAATACTAGAAAACCTAATAAACCCTAATTCATCATATGAAAACTAGAAAACCCTACTAAACCCTAATCCATCATATGAAAACTAGAAAACCCCAATAAACCCTAATCCATCATATGAAAATTAGAAAAACCCTAATAAACCCAAATCCATCATATGAAAACTAGAAAACCCTAATAAACCCTCATACATCATATGAAAACTAGAAAACTCTAATAAACCCTAATCAATCATATGAAAACTAGAAAACCCTACTAAACCCTAATCCATCATATGAAAACTAGAAAACCCTACTAAACCCTAATCTATCATATGAAAACTAGAAAACCCTAATAAACCCTAATCCATCATATGAAAACTAGAAAACCCTAACAAACCCTAATCGATCATATGAAAACTAGAAAACCCTAATAAACCCTAATTCATCATATAAAAATTAGAAAACCCTAATAAAACCTAATCCATCATATGAAAGCTAGAAAACCCTAATAAACCCTAATGCGTCCTATGAAAACTAGAAAACCCTAATAAACCCTAATTCATCATTTGAAAACTAGAAACCCCTAATAACATCATTTGCAACATTCAAAAACCCTAATTCATCATATGAAAACTAGAAAATCCTAATAAACCCTAATCCATCATATGAAAACTAGAAAATCCTACTAAACCCTAATCCATCATATGAAAACTAGAAAACCCTAATCCGTCATATGAAAACTAGAAAACCAACCGTCACCCTGATGGCCTAGTGGATAAGGCTTAGGACTCTTTCTCTTCCCCATAAAGAGGTTCCAAGTTCTAATCTCACTCCCTCCCTTTCCCCATAGGGAGTGTTAGGTTTCAATCAGGGGATGGCCACTGGCCACCTCTCTACCCCCGTAGGTGATTGACCCGGACCACCCTGCTGCCAGGTGTGCGTGGGCCCCGAGGTTGCTTCATCAGGGTCATCCAAAGGATGAGTCGGGTGGGGTCCACGGTTACCAAAAAAAAAAAAAAAAAACTAGAAAACCTAATAAACACTAATCTATCATATGAAAACTAGAAAACCCTACTAAACCCTAATCCATCATATGAAAACTAGAAAACCCTAATAAAGCCTAATCCATCATATAAAAATTAGAAAACCCTAATAAACTCTAATCCATCATATGAAAGCTAGAAAACCCAAATAAACCCGAATCCATCCTATGAAAACTAGAAAACCCTAATAAACCCTAATCCATCATATGAAAACTAGAAACCCCTAATAACATCATTTGCAACATTCAAAAACCCTAATCCATCATATGACAACTAGAAAATCCTAATAAACCCTAATCCATCATATGAAAACTAGAAAACCCTACTAAACCCTAATACATCATATGAAAACTAGAAAACCCTAATAAACCCTAATCCATCATATGAAAACTAGAAAACCTAATAAACCCTAATCCATCATATGAAAACTAGAAAAACCTACTAAACCCTAATCCATCATATGAAAACTAGAAAACCCTAATAAACCCTAATCCATCATATGAAAACTAGAAAACCCTAATAAACCCTAATCCATCATATGAAAACTAGAAAACCCTAATAAACCCTAATCCATCATATAAAAATTAGAAAACCCTAATAAACCCTAATCCATCATATGAAAGCCAGAAAACCCTCATAAACCCTAATCCATCCAATGAAAAGTAGAAAACCCTAATAAACCCTAATCCATCATATGAAAACTAGAAACCCCTAATAACATCATTTAAAATATTCAAAAGCCCTAATCCATCATATGAAAACTAGAAAAATCCTAATAAACCCTAATCCATCATATGAAAACTAGAAAACCTAATAAACCCTAATCCATCATATGAAAACTAGAAAACCCTACTAAACCCTAATCCATCATATGAAAACTAGAAAACCCTAATAAACCCTAATCCATCATATGAAAATTAGAAAAACCCTAATAAACCCAAATCCATCATATGTAAACTAGAAAACCCTAATAAACCCTCATACATCATATGAAAACTAGAAAACCCTAATAAACCCTAATCCATCATATGAAAACTAGAAACCCTACTAAACCCTAATCCATCGTATGAAAACTAGAAAGCCCTACTAAACCCTAATCCATCATATGAAAACTAGAAAACCCTAATAAACCCTAATCCATCATATGAAAACTAGAAAACCCTAACAAACCCTAATCGATCATATGAAAACTAGAAAACCCTAATAACCCCTAATCCATCATATAAAAATTAGAAAAGCCTAATAAACACTAATCCATCATATGAAAGCTAGAAAACCCTAATAAACCCTAATCCATCCTATGAAAACTAGAAAACCCTAATAAACCCTAATTCATCATATGAAAACTAGAAACCCCTAATAACATCATTTGCACATTTAAAAACCCTAATCCATCATATGAAAACTAGAAAATCCTAATAAACCCAAATCCATCATATGAAAAATAGAAAATCCTACTAAACCCTAATCCATCATATGAAAACTAGGAAACCCTAATAAACCCTAATCCATCATATGAAAACTAGAAAACCTAATAAACACTAATCCATCATATGAAAACTAGAAAAACGCTAATAAACCCTAATCCATCATATGAAAACTGGAAAACCCTAATAAACCCTAATCCATCATATGAAAACTAGAAAACGCTAATAAACCCTAATCCATCATATAAAAATTAGAAAACCCTAATAAACTCTAATCCATCATATGAACGCTAGAAAACCCAAATAAACCTAATCCATCCTATGAAAACTAGAAAACCCTAATAAACCCTAATCCATCATATGAAAACTAGAAACCCCTAATAACATCATTTGCAACATTCAAAAACCCTAATCCATCATATGAAAACTAGAAAATCCTAATAAACCCTAATCCATCATATGAAAACTAGAAAACCCTACTAAACCCTAATACATCATATGAAAACTAGAAAACCCTACTAAACCCTAATCCATCATATGAAAACTAGAAAACCCTAATAAACCCTAATCCATCATATGAAAATTAGAAAATCCCTAATAAACCCAAATCCATCATATGCAAACTAGAAAACCCTAATAAACCCTCATACATCATATGAAAACTAGAAAACCCTAATAAACCCTAATCCATCATATGAAAACTAGAAAACCCTACTAAACCCTAATACATCATATGAAAACTAGAAAACCCTACTAAACCCTAATCCACCATATGAAAACTAGAAAACCCTAATAAACCCTAATCGATCATTTGAAAACTAGAAAACCCTAACAAACCCTAATCGATCATATGAAAACTAGAAAACTCTAATAAACCCTAATCCATCATATAAAAATTAGAAAACCCTAATAAACCCTAATCCATCATATGAAAGCTAGAAAACCCTAATAAACCCTAATCCATCCTATGAAAACTAGAAAACCCTAATAAACCCTAATTCATCATATGAAAACTAGAAACCCCTAATAACATCATTTGCAACATTCAAAAACCCTAATCCATCATATGAAAACTAGAAAATCCTAATAAATCCTAATCCATCATATGAAAACTAGAAAATCCTACTAAACCCTAATCCAACATTTGAAAACTAGAAAACCCTAATCCATCATATGAAAACTAAAAAACCTAATAAACCCTAATCCATCATATGAAAACTAGAAAACCCTACTAAACCCTAATCCATCATATGAAAACTAGAAAACCCTAATAAACCCTAATCCATCCTATAAAAATTAGAAAACCCTAGTAAACTCTAATCCATCATATGAAAGCTAGAAAACCCAAATAAACCCTAATCCATCCTATGAAAACTAGAAAACCCTAATAAACCCTAATCCATCATATGAAAACTAGAAACCCCTAATAACATCATTTGCAACATTCAAAAACCCTAATCCATCATATGAAAACTAGAAAATCCTAAAAAACCCTAATCCATCATATGAAAACTATAAAACCCTACTAAACCCTAATACATCATGTGAAAACTAGAAAACCCTAATAAACCCTAATCCATCATATGAAAACTAGAAAACATAATACACCCTAATCCATCATATGAAAACTAGAAAACCCTAATAAACCCTAATCCATCATATGAAAACTAGAAAACCCTAATAAACCCTAATCCATCATATGAAAACTAGAAAACCCTAATAAACCCTAATCCATCATATGAAAACTAGAAAACCCTAATAAACCCTAATCCATCATATAAAAATCAGAAAACCTTAATAAACCCTAATCCATCATATGAAAACTAGAAAACCCTAATAAACCCTAATCCATCCTTTGAAAAGTAGAAAACCCTAATAAACCATAATCCATCATATGAAAACTAGAAACCCCTAATAACATCATTTGCAACATTCAAAAGCCCTAATCCATCATATGAAAACTAGAAAAAATCCTAATAAACCCTAATCCATCATATGAAAACTAGAAAACCTAATAAACCCTAATCCATCATTTGAAAACTAGAAAACCGTACTAAACCCTAATCCATCATATGAAAACTAGAAAACCCTAATAAACCCTAATCCATCATATGAAAATTAGAAAAACCCTAATAAACCCAAATCCATCATATGAAAACTAGAAAACCCTAATAAACCCTTATCCATCATATGAAAACTAGAAAACCCTACTAAAGCCTAATCCATCATATGAAAACTAGAAAACCCTACTAAACCCTAATCCATCATATGAAAACTTGAAAACCCTAATAAACTCTAATCCATCATATGAAAACTAGAAAACCCTAATAAACCCTAATCCATCATATGAAAATTAGAAAAACCCTAATAAACCCAAATCCATCATATGTAAACTAGAAAACACTAATAAACCCTCATACATCATATGAAAACTAGAAAACCCTAATAAACCCTAATCCATCATATGAAAACTAGAAACCCTACTAAACCCTAATCCATCGTATGAAAACTAGAAAACCCTACTAAACCCTAATCCATCATATGAAAACTAGAAAACCCTAATAAACCCTAATCCATCATATGAGAACTAGAAAACCCTAACAAACCCTAATCGATCATAGGAAAACTAGAAAACCCTAATAATCCCTAATCCATCATATGAAAACTAGAAAACCTAATAAACACTAATCCATCATATGAAAACTAGAAAAACGCTAATAAACCCTAATCCATCATATGAAAACTAGAAAACCCTAATAAACCCTAATCCATCATATGAAAACTAGAAAACGCTAATAAACCCTAATCCATCATATAAAAATTTGAAAACCCTAATAAACTCTAATCCATCATATGAAAGCTAGAAAACCCAAATAAACCTAATCCATCCTATGAAAACTAGAAAACCCTAATAAACCCTAATCCATCATATGAAAACTAGAAACCCCTAATAACATCATTTGCAACATTCAAAAACCCTAATCCATCATATGAAAACTAGAAAACCCTAATAAACCCTAATCCATCATATGAAAGCTAGAAAACCCTAATAAACCTAATCCATCATATGAAAACTAGAAAACCCTAATAAACCCTAATCCATCATATGAAAACTACGAAACCCTAATAAACCCTAATCCATCATAGGAAAACTAGAAAACCCTAATAAACCCTAATCCATCATATGAAAACTAGAAAACCCTAATAAACCCTAATCCATCATATGAAAGCTAGAAAACCCTAATAAACCCTAATCCATCATATGAAAACTTGAAAACCCTAATAAACCCTAATCCATCATATGAAAACTAGAAAACCCTAATAAACCCTAATCAATCATATGAAAACTAGAAAACCCTAATAAACCCTAATCCATCATATGAAAACTTGAAAACCCTAATAACATCATTTGCAACATTCAAAAACCCTAATCCATCATATGAAAACTAGAATACCCTAATAAACCCTAATCCATCATATGAAAACTAGAAAACCCTAATAAACCCTAATCCATCATATGAAAACTGGAAAACCCTAATAAACCCTAATCTATCATATGAAAACTAGAAAACCCTAATAACATCATTTGCAACATTCAAAAACCTTAATCCATCATATGAAAGCTAGAAAACCCTAATAAACCCTAATCCATCATATGAAAACTAGAAAACCCTAATAAACCCTAATCCATTATAGGGAAACTAGAAAACCCTAATAAACCCTAATCCATCATAGGAAAACTAGAAAACCCTAATAAACCCTAATCCATCATATGAAAGCTAGAAAACTCTAATAAACCCTAATCCATCATATGAAAACTTGAAAACCCTAATAAACCCTAATCCATCATATGAAAACTAGAAAAACCAACCATCACCCTGATGGCCTAGTGGATAAGGCTTTGGACTCTTTCTCTTCCCCCACTAAGAGGTTCCAAGTTCTAATCCCACTCCATCCCTTTCCCCATAGGGAGTGTTAGGTTTCAATCAGGGGGATGGCCACTGGCCACCTCTCTACCCTCGTAGGTGATTGACCCGGACCACCCTGCTGCCAGGTGTGCGTGGGCCCTGAGGTTGCTTCATCAGGGTTATCCAAAGGATGGGTCGGGTGGGGTCCTCGGTTACCAAAAAAAAAAAAAAAAAAAAAACTAGAAAACCCTAATAAACCTTAATCCATCATATGAAAACTAGAAAACCCTAATAAACCCTAATCCATCATAGGAAAACTAGAAAACCCTAATAAACCCTAATCCATCATATGAAAGCTGGAAAACCCTAATAAACCCTAATCCATCATATGAAAACTAGAAAACCCTAATAAACCCTAATCCATCATATGAAAACTAGAAAACCCTAATAAACCCTAATCCATCATATGAAAACTAGAAAACCCTAATAAAACCTAATCCATCATAAAAAAACTAGAAAACCCTAATAAACCCTAATCCATCATATGAAAACTAGAAAACCCTAATAAACCCTCATCCATCATATGAAAGCTAGAAAACCCTAATAAACCCAAATCCATCATATGAAAACTAGAAAACCCTAATAAACCCTAACCCACCATATGAAAACTAGAAAACCCTAATAAACCCTAATCCATCATATGAAAACTAGAAAACCCTAATAAACCCTAATCCATTATATGAAAACTAGAAAACCCTAATAACATCATTTGCAACATTCAAAAACCCTAATCCATCATATGAAAACTAGAAAACCCTAATAAACCCTCATACATCATATGAAAACTAGAAAACCCTAATAAACCCTAATCCATCATATGTAAACTAGAAAACCCTAATAAACCCTCATACATCATATGAAAACTAGAAAACCCTAATAAACCCTAATCCATCATATGAAAACTAGAAAACCCTACTAAACCCTAATCCATCATATGAAAACTAGAAAACCCTAATAAACCCTAATCCATCATATGAAAACTAGAAAACCCTAACAAACCCTAATCGATCATATGAAAACTAGAAAACCCTAATAAACCCTAATCCATCATATAAAAATTAGAAAAGCCTAATAAACACTAATCCATCATATGAAAGCTAGAAAACCCTAATAAACCCTAATCCATCCTATGAAAACTAGAAAACCCTAATAAACCCTAATTCATCATATGAAAACTAGAAACCCCTAATAACATCATTTGCACATTCAAAAACCCTTATCCATCATATGAAAACTAGAAAATCCTAATAAACCCTAATCCATCATATGAAAACTAGGAAACCCTAATAATCCCTAATCCATCATATGAAAACTAGAAAACCTAATAAACACTAATCCATCATATGAAAACTAGAAAAACGCTAATAAACCCTAATCCATCATATGAAAACTAGAAAACCCTAATAAACCCTAATCCATCATATGAAAACTAGAAAACGCTAATAAACCCTAATCCATCATATAAAAATTAGAAAACCCTAATAAACTCTAATCCATCATATGAAAGCTAGAAAACCCAAATAAACCTAATCCATCCTATGAAAACTAGAAAACCCTAATAAACCCTAATCCATCATATGAAAACTAGAAACCCCTAATAACATCATTTGCAACATTCAAAAACCCTAATCCATCATATGAAAACTAGGAAACCCTAATAAACCCTAATCCATCATATGAAAGCTAGAAAACCCTAATAAACCTAATCCATCATATGAAAACTAGAAAACCCTAATAAACCCTAATCCATCATATGAAAACTACGAAACCCTAATAAACCCTAATCCATCATAGGAAAACTAGAAAACCCTAATAAACCCTAATCCATCATATGAAAACTAGAAAACCCTAATAAACCCTAATCCATCATATGAAAGCTAGAAAACCCTAATAAACCCTAATCCATCATATGAAAACTTGAAAACCCTAATAAACCCTAATCCATCATATGAAAACTAGAAAACCCTAATAAACCCTAATCAATCATATGAAAACTAGAAAACCCTAATAAACCCTAATCCATCATATGAAAACTAGAAAACCCTAATAACATCATTTGCAACATTCAAAAACCCTAATCCATCATATGAAAACTAGAATACCCTAATAAACCCTAATCCATCATATGAAAACTAGAAAACCCTAATAAACCCTCATACATCATATGAAAACTAGAAAACCCTAATAAACCCTAATCCATCATATGAAAACTAGAAAACCCTACTAAACCCTAATCCATCATATGAAAACTAGAAAACCCTAATAAACCCTAATCCATCATATGAAAACTAGAAAACCCTAACAAACCCTAATCGATCATATGAAAACTAGAAAACCCTAATAAACCCTAATCCATCATATAAAAATTAGAAAAGCCTAATAAACACTAATCCATCATATGAAAGCTAGAAAACCCTAATAAACCCTAATCCATCCTATGAAAACTAGAAAACCCTAATAAACCCTAATTCATCATATGAAAACTAGAAACCCCTAATAACATCATTTGCACATTCAAAAACCCTTATCCATCATATGAAAACTAGAAAATCCTAATAAACCGTAATCCATCATATGAAAACTAGGAAACCCTAATAATCCCTAATCCATCATATGAAAACTAGAAAACCTAATAAACACTAATCCATCATATGAAAACTAGAAAAACGCTAATAAACCCTAATCCATCATATGAAAACTAGAAAACCCTAATAAACCCTAATCCATCATATGAAAACTAGAAAACGCTAATAAACCCTAATCCATCATATACAAATTAGAAAACCCTAATAAACTCTAATCCATCATATGAAAGCTAGAAAACCCAAATAAACCTAATCCATCCTATGAAAACTAGAAAACCCTAATAAACCCTAATCCATCATATGAAAACTAGAAACCCCTAATAACATCATTTGCAACATTCAAAAACCCTAATCCATCATATGAAAACTAGAAAACCCTAATAAACCCTAATCCATCATATGAAAGCTAGAAAACCCTAATAAACCCTAATCCATCATATGAAAACTAGAAAACCCTACTAAACCCTAATCCATCATATGAAAACTAGAAAACCCTAATAAACCCTAATCCATCATATGAAAACTAGAAAACCCTAACAAACCCTAATCGATCATATGAAAACTAGAAAACCCTAATAAACCCTAATCCATCATATAAAAATTAGAAAAGCCTAATAAACACTAATCCATCATATGAAAGCTAGAAAACCCTAATAAACCCTAATCCATCCTATGAAAACTAGAAAACCCTAATAAACCCTAATTCATCATATGAAAACTAGAAACCCCTAATAACATCATTTGCACATTCAAAAACCCTTATCCATCATATGAAAACTAGAAAATCCTAATAAACCGTAATCCATCATATGAAAACTAGGAAACCCTAATAATCCCTAATCCATCATATGAAAACTAGAAAACCTAATAAACACTAATCCATCATATGAAAACTAGAAAAACGCTAATAAACCCTAATCCATCATATGAAAACTAGAAAACCCTAATAAACCCTAATCCATCATATGAAAACTAGAAAACGCTAATAAACCCTAATCCATCATATACAAATTAGAAAACCCTAATAAACTCTAATCCATCATATGAAAGCTAGAAAACCCAAATAAACCTAATCCATCCTATGAAAACTAGAAAACCCTAATAAACCCTAATCCATCATATGAAAACTAGAAACCCCTAATAACATCATTTGCAACATTCAAAAACCCTAATCCATCATATGAAAACTAGAAAACCCTAATAAACCCTAATCCATCATATGAAAGCTAGAAAACCCTAATAAACCCTAATCCATCATATGAAAACTAGAAAACCCTACTAAACCCTAATCCATCATATGAAAACTAGAAAACCCTAATAAACCCTAATCCATCATATGAAAACTAGAAAACCCTAACAAACCCTAATCGATCATATGAAAACTAGAAAACCCTAATAAACCCTAATCCATCATATAAAAATTAGAAAAGCCTAATAAACACTAATCCATCATATGAAAGCTAGAAAACCCTAATAAACCCTAATCCATCCTATGAAAACTAGAAAACCCTAATAAACCCTAATCCATCATATGTAAACTAGAAAACCCTAATAAACCCTCATACATCATATGAAAACTAGAAAACCCTAATAAACCCTCATACATCATATGAAAACTAGAAAACCCTACTAAACCCTAATCCATCATATGAAAACTAGAAAACCCTAATAAACCCTAATCCATCATATGTAAACTAGAAAACCCTAATAAACCCTAATCCATCATATGTAAACTAGAAAACCCTCATACATCATATGAAAACTAGAAAACCCTAATAAACCCTAATCCATCATATGTAAACTAGAAAACCCTAATAAACCCTCATACATCATATGAAAACTAGAAAACCCTAATAAACCCTAATCCATCATATGAAAACTAGAAAACCCTAACAAACCCTAATCGATCATATGAAAACTAGAAAACCCTAATAAACCCTAATCCATCATATGAAAACTAGAAAACCCTAACAAACCCTAATCGATCATATGAAAACTAGAAAACCCTAATAAACCCTAATCCATCATATAAAAATTAGAAAAGCCTAATAAACACTAATCCATCATATGAAAGCTAGAAAACCCTAATAAACCCTAATCCATCCTATGAAAACTAGAAAACCCTAATAAACCCTAATTCATCATATGTAAACTAGAAAACCCTAATAAACCCTCATACATCATATGAAAACTAGAAAACCCTAATAAACCCTAATCCATCATATGAAAACTAGAAAACCCTACTAAACCGTAATCCATCTTATGAAAACTAGGAAACCCTAATAATCCCTAATCCATCATATGAAAACTAGAAAACCTAATAAACACTAATCCATCATATGAAAACTAGAAAAACGCTAATAAACCCTAATCCATCATATGAAAACTAGAAAACCCTAATAAACCCTAATCCATCATATGAAAACTAGAAAACGCTAATAAACCCTAATCCATCATATAAAAATTAGAAAACCCTAATAAACTCTAATCCATCATATGAAAGCTAGAAAACCCAAATAAACCTAATCCATCCTATGAAAACTAGAAAACCCTAATAAACCCTAATCCATCATATGAAAACTAGAAACCCCTAATAACATCATTTGCAACATTCAAAAACCCTAATCCATCATATGAAAACTAGAAAATCCTAATAAACCCTAATCCATCATATGAAAACTAGAAAACCGTACTAAACCCTAATACATCATATGAAAACTAGAAAACCCTACTAAACCCTAATCCATCATATGAAAACTAGAAAACCCTAATAAACCCAAATCCATCATATGAAAACTAGAAAACCCTAATAAACCCTCATACATCATATGAAAACTAGAAAACCCTAATAAACCCAAATCCATCATATGAAAACTAGAAAACCCTAATAAACCCTCATACATCATATGAAAACTAGAAAACCCTAATAAACCCTAATCCATCATATGAAAACTAGAACACCCTACTAAACCCTAATCCATCATATGAAAACTAGAAAACCCTACTAAACCCTAATCCATCATATGAAAACTAGAAAACCCTACTAAACCCTAATCCATCATATGAAAACTAGAAAACGCTAATAAACCCTAATCCATCATATAAAAATTAAAAAACCCTAATAAACTCTAATCCATCATATGAAAGCTAGAAAACCCAAATAAACCTAATCCATCCTATGAAAACTAGAAAACCCCAATAAACCCTAATCCATCATATGAAAACTAGAAACCCCTAATAACATCATTTGCAACATTCAAAAACCCTAATCCATCATATGAAAACTAGAAAATCCTAATAAACCCTAATCCATCATATGAAAACTATAAAACCCTACTAAACCCTAATACATCATGTGAAAACTAGAAAACCCTAATAAACCCTAATCCATCATATGAAAACTAGAAAACATAATAAACCCTAATCCATCATATGAAAACTAGAAAACCCTAATAAACCCTAATCCATCATATGAAAACTAGAAAACCCTAATAAACCCTAATCCATCATATGAAAACTAGAAAACCCTAATAAACCCTAATCCATCATATGAAAACTAGAAAACCCTAATAAACCCTAATCCATCATATAAAAATTAGAAAACCTTAATAAACCCTAATCCATCATATGAAAACTAGAAAACCCTAATAAACCCTAATCCATCCTTAGAAAAGTAGAAAACCCTAATAAACCATAATCCATCATATGAAAACTAGAAGCCCCTAATAACATCATTTGCAACATTCAAAAGCCCTAAGCCATCATATGAAAACTAGAAAAAATCCTAATAAACCCTAATCCATCATATGAAAACTAGAAAACCTAATTAACCCTAATCCATCATATGAAAACTAGAAAACCGTACTAAACCCTAATCCATCATATGAAAACTAGAAAACCCTAATAAACCCAAATCCATCATATGAAAACTAGAAAACCCTAATAAACCCTCATACATCATATGAAAACTAGAAAACCCTAATAAACCCTCATACATCATATGAAAACTAGAAAACCCTAATAAACCCTTATCCATCATATGAAAACTAGAAAACCCTACTAAACCCTAATCCATCATATGAAAACTTGAAAACCCTAATAAACTCTAATCCATCATATGAAAACTAGAAAACCCTAACAAACCCTAATCGATCATATGAAAACTAGAAAACCCTAATAAACCCTAATCCATCATATAAAAATTAGAAAACCCTAATAAACCCTAATCCATCTTATGAAAGCTAGAAAACCCTAATAAACCCTAATCCATCATATGAAAACTTGAAAACCCTAATAAACCCTAATCCATCATATGAAAACTAGAAAACCCTAATAAACCCTAATCAATCATATGAAAACTAGAAAACAATAAACCCTAATCCATCATATGAAAACTAGAAAACCCTAATAACATCATTTGCAACATTCAAAAACCCTAATCCATCATATGAAAACTAGAATACCCTAATAAACCCTAATCCATCATATGAAAACTAGAAAACCCATATAAACCCTAATCTATCATATGAAAACTAGAAAACCCTAATAACATCATTTGCAACATTCAAAAACCTTAATCCATCATATGAAAGCTACAAAACCCTAATAAACCCTAATCCATCATATGAAAACTAGAAAACCCTAATAAACCCTAATCCATCATAGGAAAACTAGAAAACCCTAATAAACCCTAATCCATCATAGGAAAACTAGAAAACCCTAATAAACCCTAATCCATCATATGAAAGCTAGAAAACCCTAATAAACCCTAATCCATCATATGAAAACTAGAAAACCCTAATAAACCCTAATCCATCATATGAAAACTAGAAAACCCAACCATCACCATGATGGCCTAGTGGATAAGGCTTTGGACTCTTTCTTTTCCCCCATAAAGAGGTTCCAAGTTCTAATCCCACTCCCTCCCTTTCCCCATAGGGAGTGTTAGGTTTCAATCAGGGGGATGGCCACTGGCCACCTCTCTACCCTCGTCGGTGATTGACCCGGACCACCCTGCTGCCAGGTGTTCGTGGGCCCCGAGGTTGCTTCATCAGGGTTATCCAAAGGATGGGTCTGGTGGGGTCCTGGGTTACCACAAAAAAAAAAAAAAAACTAGAAAACCCTAATAAACCCTAATCCATCATATGAAAACTAGAAAACCCTAATAAACCCTAATCCATCATAGGAAAACTAGAAAACCCTCCTAATCCATCATATGAAAGCTGGAAAACCCTAATAAACCCTAATCCGTCATACGAAAACTAGAAAACCCTTATAAACCCTAATCCATCATATGAAAACTAGAAAACCCTAATAAACCCTAATCCATCATATGAAAACTAGAAAACCCTAATAAAACCTAATCCATCATAAAAAAACTAGAAAACCCTAATAAACCCTAATCCATCATATGAAAACTAGAAAACCCTAATAAACCCTCATCCATAATATGAAAGCTAGAAAACCCTAATAAACCCAAATCCATCATATGAAAACTAGAAAACCCTAATAAACCCTAACCCACCATATGAAAACTAGAAAACCCTAGAAAACCCTAATCCATCATATGAAAACTAGAAAACCCTAATAAACCCTAATCCATTATATGAAAACTAGAAAACCCTAATAACATCATTTGCAACATTCAAAAACCCTAATCCATCATATGAAAACTAGAAAACCCTAATAAACCCTAATCCATCATATGAAAATTAGAAAAACCCTAATAAACCCAAATCCATCATATGTAAACTAGAAAACCCTAATAAACCATCATACATCATATGAAAACTAGAAAACCCTAATAAACCCTAATCCATCATATGAAAACTAGAAACCCTACTAAACCCTAATCCATCGTATGAAAACTAGAAAACCCTACTAAACCCTAATCCATCATATGAAAACTAGAAAACCTTAATAAACCCTAATCCATCATATGAAAACTAGAAAACCCTAACAAACCCTAATCGATCATATGATAACTAGAAAACCCTAATAAACCCTAATCCATCATATAAAAATTAGAAAAGCCTAATAAACACTAATCCATCATATGAAAGCTAGAAAACCCTAATAAACCCTAATCCATCCTATGAAAACTAGAAAACCCTAATAAACCCTAATTCATCATATGAAAACTAGAAACCCCTAATAACATCATTTGCACATTCAAAAACCCTAATCCATCATATGAAAACTAGAAAATCCTAATAAACCCTAATCCATCATATGAAAACTAGAAAATCCTACTAAACCCTAATCCATCATATGAAAACTAGGAAACCCTAATAAACCCTAATCCATCATATGAAAACTAGAAAACCTAATAAACACTAATCCATCATATGAAAACTAGAAAAACGCTAATAAACCCTAATCCATCATATGAAAACTAGAAAACCCTAATAAACCCTAATCCAGCATATGAAAACTAGAAAACGCTAATAAACCCTAATCCATCATATAAAAATTAGAAAACCCTAATAAACTCTAATCCATCATATGAAAGCTAGAAACCCCAAATAAACCTAATCCATCCTATGAAAACTAGAAAACCCTAATAAACCCTAATCCATCATATGAAAACTAGAAACCCCTAATAACATCATTTGCAACATTCAAAAACCCTAATCCATCATATGAAAACTAGAAAATCCTAATAAACCCTAATCCATCATATGAAAACTAGAAAACCCTACTAAACCCTAATACATCATATGAAAACTAGAAAACCCTACTAAACCCTAATCCATCATATGAAAACTAGAAAACCCTAATAAACCCTAATCCATCATATGAAAATTAGAAAATCCCTAATAAACCCAAATCCATCATATGAAAACTAGAAAACCCTAATAAACCCTCATACATCATATGAAAACTAGAAAACCCTAACAAACCCTAATCCATCATATGAAAACTAGAAAACCCTACTAAACCCTAATCCATCATATGAAAACTAGAAAACCCTACTAAACCCTAATCCATCATATGAAAACTAGAAAACCCTAATAAACCCTAATCGATCATTTGAAAACTAGAAAACCCTAACAAACCCTAATCGATCATATGAAAACTAGAAAACTCTAATAAACCCTAATCCATCATATAAAAATTAGAAAACCCTAATAAACCCTAATCCATCATATGAAAGCTAGAAAGCCCTAATAAACCCTAATCCATCCTATGAAAACTAGAAAACCCTAATAAACCCTAATCCATCATATGAAAGCTGGAAAACCCTAATAAACCCTAATCCATCATATGAAAACTAGAAAACCCTAATAAACCCTAATCCATCATATGAAAACTAGAAAACCCTAATAAACCCTAATCCATCATATGAAAACTAGAAAACCCTAATAAAACCTAATCCATCATAAAAAAACTAGAAAACCCTAATAAACCCTAATCCATCATATGAAAACTAGAAAACCCTAATAAACCCTCATCCATCATATGAAAGCTAGAAAACCCTAATAAACCCAAATCCATCATATGAAAACTAGAAAACCCTAATAAACCCTAACCCACCATATGAAAACTAGAAAACCCTAAAAAACCCTAATCCATCATATGAAAACTAGAAAACCCTAATAAACCCTAATCCATTATATGAAAACTAGAAAACCCTAATAACATCATTTGCAACATTCAAAAACCCTTATCCATCATATGAAAACTAGAAAACCCTAATAAACCCTAATCCATCGTATGAAAATTAGAAAAACCCTAATAAACCCAAATCCATCATATGTAAACTAGAAAACCCTAATAAACCCTCATACATCATATGAAAACTAGAAAACCCTAATAAACCCTAATCCATCATATGAAAACTAGAAACCCTACTAAACCCTAATCCATCGTATGAAAACTAGAAAACCCTACTAAACCCTAATCTATCATATGAAAACTAGAAAACCCTAATAAACCCTAATCCATCATATGAAAACTAGAAAACCCTAACAAACCCTAATCGATCATATGAAAACTAGAAAACCCTAATAAACCCTAATCCATCATATAAAAATTAGAAAAGCCTAATAAACACTAATCCATCATATGAAAGCTAGAAAACCCTAATAAACCCTAATCCATCCTATGAAAACTAGAAAACCCTAATAAACCCTAATTCATCATATGAAAACTAGAAACCCCTAATAACATCATTTGCACATTCAAAAACCCTAATCCATCATATGAAAACTAGAAAATCCTAATAAACCCTAATCCATCATATGAAAACTAGACAATCCTACTAAACCCTAATCCATCATATGAAAACTAGGAAACCCTAATAAACCCTAATCCATCATATGAAAACTAGAAAACCTAATAAACACTAATCCATCATATGAAAACTAGAAAAACGCTAATAAACCCTAATCCATCATATGAAAACTAGAAAACCCTAATAAACCCTAATCCAGCATATGAAAACTAGAAAAAACTAATAAACCCTAATCCATCATATAAAAATTAGAAAACCCTAATAAACTCTAATCCATCATATGAAAGCTAGAAAACCCAAATAAACCTAATCCATCCTATGAAAACTAGAAAACCCTAATAAACCCTAATCCATCATATGAAAACTAGAAACCCCTAATAACATCATTTGCAACATTCAAAAACCCTAATCCATCATATGAAAACTAGAAAATCCTAATAATCCCTAATCCATCATATGAAAACTAGAAAACCCTACTAAACCCTAATACATCATATGAAAACTAGAAAACCCTACTAAACCCTAATCCATCATATGAAAACTAGAAAACCCTAATAAACCCTAATCCATCATATGAAAATTAGAAAATCCCTAATAAACCCAAATCCATCATATGAAAACTAGAAAACCCTAATAAACCCTCATACATCATATGAAAACTAGAAAACCCTAATAAACCCTAATCCATCATATGAAAACTAGAAAACCCTACTAAACCCTAATCCATCATATGAAAACTAGAAAACCCTACTAAAGCCTAATCCATCATATGAAAACTAGAAAACCCTAATAAACCCTAATCGATCATTTGAAAACTAGAAAACCCTAACAAACCCTAATCGATCATATGAAAACTAGAAAACTCTAATAAACCCTAATCCATCATATAAAAATTAGAAAACCCTAATAAACCCTAATCCATCATATGAAAGTTAGAAAGCCCTAATAAACCCTAATCCATCCTATGAAAACTAGAAAACCCTAATAAACCCTAATTCATCATATGAAAACTAGAAACCCCTAATAACATCATTTGCAACATTCAAAAACCCTAATCTATCATATGAAAACTAGAAAATCCTAATAAATCCTAATCCATCATATGAAAACTAGAAAATCCTACTAAACCCTAATCCATCATTTGAAAACTAGAAAACCCTAATCCATCATATGAAAACTAGAAAACCTAATAAACCCTAATCCATCATATGAAAACTAGAAAACCCTACTAAACCCTAATCCATCATATGAAAACTAGAAAACCCTAATAAACCCTAATCCATCATATAAAAATTAGAAAACCCTAGTAAACTCTAATCCATCATATGAAAGCTAGAAAACCCAAATAAACCCTAATCCATCATATGAAAACTAGAAAACCCTAATAAACCCTAATCCATCATATGAAAACTAGAAACCCCTAATAACATCATTTGCAACATTCAAAAACCCTAATCCATCATATGAAAACTAGAAAATCCTAATAAACCCTAATCCATCATATGAAAACTATAAAACCCTACTAAACCCTAATACATCATGTGAAAACTAGAAAACCCTAATAAACCCTAATCCATCATATGAAAACTAGAAAACATAATAAACCATAATCCATCATATGAAAACTAGAAAACCCTAATAAACCCTAATCCATCATATGAAAACTAGAAAACCCTAATAAACCCTAATCCATCATATGAAAACTAGAAAACACTAATAAACCCTAATCCATCATATGAAAACTAGAAAACCCTAATAAACCCTAATCCATCATATAAAAATTAGAAAACCTTAATAAACCCTAATCCATCATATGAAAACTAGAAAACCCTAATAAACCCTAATCCATCCTTTGAAAAGTAGAAAACCCTAATAAACCATAATCCATCATATGAAAACTAGAAGCCCCTAATAACATCATTTGCAACATTCAAAAGCCCTAATCCATCATATGAAAACTAGAAAAAATCCTAATAAACCCTAATCCATCATATGAAAACTAGAAAACCTAATAAACCCTAATTCATCATATGAAAACTAGAAAACCGTACTAAACCCTAATCAATCATATGAAATCTAGAAAACCCTAATAAACCCTAATCCATCATATGAAAATTAGAAAAACCCTAATAAGCCCAAATCCATCATATGAAAAACTAGAAAACCCTAATAAACCCTCATACATCATATGAAAACTAGAAAACCCTAATAAACCCTTATCCATCATATGAAAACTAGAAAACCCTACTAAACCCTAATCCATCATATGAAAACTAGAAAACCCTACTAAACCCTAATCCATCATATGAAAACTTGAAAACCCTAATAAACTCTAATCCATCATATGAAAACTAGAAAAACCTAACAAACCCTAATCGATCATATGAAAACTAGAATACCCTAATAAACCCTAATCCATCATATAAAAATTAGAAAACCCTAATAAACCCTAATCCATCTTATGAAAGCTAGAAAACCCTAATAAACCCTAATCCATCCTATGAAAACTAGAAAACCCTAATAAACCCTAATCCATCATATGAAAACTAGAAACCCCTAATAACATCATTTGCAACATTCAAAAACCCTAATCCATCATATGAAAACTAGAAAATCCTAATAAACACTAATCCATCATATGAAAACTAGAAAATCCTACTAAACCCTAATCCATCAAATGAAAACTAGAAAACCCCAATAAACCCTAATCCATCATATTAAAACTAGAAAACCTAATAAACCCTAATCCATCATATGAAAACTAGAAAACCCTAATAAACCCTGATCCATCATATGAAAACTAGAAAACCCTAATAAACCCTAATCCATCATATGAAAACTAGAAAACTCTAACAAACCCTAATCCATCATATGAAAACTAGAAAACCCTAATAAACCCTAATCCATCATATCAAAAATAGAAAACCCTAGTAAAACCTAATCCATCATATGAAAACAAGAAAACCCTAATAAACCCTAATCCATCATATGAAAACTAGAAAACCTTAATAAACCCTAATCCATCATATGAAAAATAGAAAACCCTAATAAACCCTAATCCATCATATGAAAACTAGAAAACCCTAATAAACCCTAATCCATCATACGAAAACTAGAAAACCCTCCATCATACGAAAACTAGAAAACCCTAATAAACCCTAATCCATCATATCAAAAATAGAAAACCCTAGTAAAACCTAATCCATCATATGAAAACAAGAAAACCCTAATAAACCCTAATCCATCATATGAAAACTAGAAAACCTTAATAAACCCTAATCCATCATATGAAAAATAGAAAACCCTAATAAACCCTAATCCATCATATGAAAACTAGAAAACCCTAATAAACCCTAATCCATCATATGAAAACTAGCAAAACCCTAATAAACCCTAATCCATCATATGAAAACTAGAAAACCCTAATAAACTCTAATCCATTATATGAAACTAGAAAACCCTAATAACATCATTTGCAACATTCAAAAACCCTAATCCATCATATGAAAACTAGAAAACCCTAATAAACCCTAATCCATCATATGAAAACTAGAAAACCCTAATAAACTCTAATCCATTATATGAAAACTAGAAAACCCTAATAACATCATTTGCAACATTCAAAAACCCTAATCCATCATATGAAAACCAGAAAACCCTAATAACATCATTTGCAACATTCAAAAACCCTAATCCATCATATGAAAACTAGAAAACCCTAAAAAACCCTAATCTATCATATGAATACTAGAAAATCCTAATAAACCCTACTCCATCATATGAAAACTAGAAAACCCTAATAAACCCGAATCCATCATATGAAAACTAGAAAAACGCTAATAAACCCTAATCCATCATATGAAAACTAGAAAACCCTAATAACTAGAAAACCCAAATAAACCCTAATCGATCATTTGAAAACTAGAAAACCCTAACAAACCCTAATCGATCATATGAAAACTAGAAAACTCTAATAAACCCTAATCCATCATATAAAAAATAGAAAACCCTAATAAACCCTAATCCATCATATGAAAGCTAGAAAACCCTAATAAACCCTAATCCATCCTTTGAAAACTAGAAAACCCTAATAAACCCTAATTCATCATATGAAAACTAGAAACCCCTAATAACATCATTTGCAACATTCAAAAACCCTAATCCATCGTATGAAAACTAGAAAATCCTAATAAATCCTAATCCATCATATGAAAACTAGAAAATCCTACTAAACCCTAATCCATCATATGAAAACTAGAAAACCCTAATCCATCATATGAAAACTAGAAAACCTAATAAACCCTAATCCATCATATGAAAACTAGAAAACCCTACTAAACCCTAATCCATCATATGAAAACTAGAAAACCCTAATAAACCCTAATCCATCATATAAAAATTAGAAACCCCTAGTAAACTCTAATCCATCATATGAAAGCTAGAAAACCAAATAAACCCTAATCCATCCTATGAAAACTAGAAAACCCTAATAAACCCTAATCCATCATATGAAAACTAGAAACCCCTAATAACATCATTTGCAACATTCAAAACCCTCATACATCATATGAAAACTAGAAAACCCTAATAAACCCTTATCCATCATATGAAAACTAGAAAACCCTACTAAACCCTAATCCATCATATGAAAACTAGAAAACCTTAATAAACCCTAATCCATCATATGAAAACTAGAAAACCCTAATAAACCCTAATCCATCCTTTGAAAAGTAGAAAACCCTAATAAACCATAATCCATCATATGAAAACTAGAAACCCCTAATAACATCATTTGCAACATTCAAAAACCCTAATCCATCATATGAAAATTAGAAAATCCTAATAAACCCTAATCCATCATATGAAAACTAGAAAACCCTACTAAACCCTAATACATCATATGAAAACTAGAAAACCCTAATAAACCCTAATCCATTATATGAAAACTAGAAAACCCTACTAAACCCTAATCCATCATATGAAAACTAGAAAACCCTACTAAACCCTAATCCATCATATGAAAACTAGAAAACCCATATAAACCCTAATCGATCATTTGAAAACTAGAAAACCCTAACAAACCCTAATCGATCATATGAAAACTAGAAAACTCTAATAAACCCTAATCCATCATATAAAAAATAGAAAACCCTAATAAACCCTAATCCATCATATGAAAGCTAGAAAACCCTAATAAACCCTAATCCATCCTTTGAAAACTAGAAAACCCTAATAAACCCTAATTCATCATATGAAAACTAGAAACCCCTAATAACATCATTTGCAACATTCAAAAACCCTAATCCATCGTATGAAAACTAGAAAATCCTAATAAATCCTAATCCATCATATGAAAACTAGAAAATCCTACTAAACCCTAATCCATCATATGAAAACTAGAAAACCCTAATCCATCATATGAAAACTAGAAAACCTAATAAACCCTAATCCATCATATGAAAACTAGAAAACCCTACTAAACCCTAATCCATCATATGAAAACTAGAAAACCCTAATAAACCCTAATCCATCATATAAAAATTAGAAAACCCTAGTAAACTCTAATCCATCATATGAAAGCTAGAAAACCAAATAAACCCTAATCCATCCTATGAAAACTAGAAAACCCTAATAAACCCTAATCCATCATATGAAAACTAGAAACCCCTAATAACATCATTTGCAACATTCAAAACCCTCATACATCATATGAAAACTAGAAAACCCTAATAAACCCTTATCCATCATATGAAAACTAGAAAACCCTACTAAACCCTAATCCATCATATGAAAACTAGAAAACCTTAATAAACCCTAATCCATCATATGAAAACTAGAAAACCCTAATAAACCCTAATCCATCCTTTGAAAAGTAGAAAACCCTAATAAACCATAATCCATCATATGAAAACTAGAAGCCCCTAATAACATCATTTGCAACATTCAAAAGCCCTAATCCATCATATGAAAACTAGAAAAAATCCTAATAAACCCTAATCCATCATATGAAAACTAGAAAACCTAATAAACCCTAATTCATCATATGAAAACTAGAAAACCGTACTAAACCCTAATCAATCATATGAAAACTAGAAAACCCTAATAAACCCTAATCCATCATATGAAAATTAGAAAAACCCTAATAAGCCCAAATCCATCATATGAAAACTAGAAAACCCTAATAAACCCTTATACATCATATGAAAACTAGAAAACCCTAATAAACCCTTATCCATCATATGAAAACTAGAAAACCCTACTAAACCCTAATCCATCATATGAAAACTAGAAAACCCTACTAAACCCTAATCCATCATATGAAAATTTGAAAACCCTAATAAACTCTAATCCATCATATGAAAACTAGAAAAACCTAACAAACCCTAATCGATCATATGAAAACTAGAAAACCCTAATAAACCCTAATCCATCATATAAAAATTAGAAAACCCTAATAAACCCTAATCCATGTTATGAAAGCTAGAAAACCCTAATAAACCCTAATCCATCCTATGAAAACTAGAAAACCCTAATAAACCCTAATCTATCATATGAAAACTAGAAACCCCTAATAACATCATTTGCAACATTCAAAAACCCTAATCCATCATATGAAAACTAGAAAATCCTAATAAACACTAATCCATCATATGAAAACTAGAAAATCCTACTAAACCCTAATCCATCAAATGATAACTAGAAAACCCCAATAAACCCTAATCCATCATATTAAAACTAGAAAACCTAATAAACCCTAATCCATCATATGAAAACTAGAAAACCCTAATAAACCCTGATCCATCATATGAAAACTAGAAAACCCTAATAAACCCTAATCCATCATATGAAAACTAGAAAACTCTAACAAACCCTAATCCATCATATGAAAACTAGAAAACCCTAATAAACCCTAATCCATCATATCAAAAATAGAAAACCCTAGTAAAACCTAATCCATCATATGAAAACAAGAAAACCCTAATAAACGCTAATCCATCATATGAAAACTAGAAAACCTTAATAAACCCTAATCCATCATATGAAAACTAGAAAACCCTAATAAACCCTAATCCATCATACGAAAACTAGAAAACCCTCCATCATACGAAAACTAGAAAACCCTAATAAACCCTAATCCATCATATCAAAAATAGAAAACCCTAGTAAAACCTAATCCATCATATGAAAACAAGAAAACCCTAATAAACCCTAATCCATCATATGAAAACTAGAAAACCTTAATAAACCCTAATCCATCATATGAAAAATAGAAAACCCTAATAAACCCTAATCCATCATATGAAAACTAGAAAACCCTAATAAACCCTAATCCATCATATGAAAACTGGCAAAACCCTAATAAACCCTAATCCATCATATGAAAACTAGAAAACCCTAATAAACTCTAATCCATTATATGAAAACTAGATAACCCTAATAACATCATTTGCAACATTCAAAAACCCTAATCCATCATATGAAAACTAGAAAACCCTAATAAACCCTAATCCATCATATAAAATTAGAAAACCCTAATAAACTCTAATCCATAATATGAAAGCTAGAAAACCCAAATAAACCCTAATCCATCCTATGAAAACTAGAAAACCCTAATAAACCCTAATACATCATATGAAAACTAGAAACCCCTAATAACATCATTTTCAACATTCAAAAACCCTAATCCATCATATGAAAACTAGAAAATCCGAATAAACCCTAATACATCATATGAAAACTAGAAAACCCTACTAAACCCTAATACATCATATGAAAACTAGAAAACCCTAATAAACCCTAATCCATCATATGAAAACTAAAAAACCCTACTAAACCCTAATCCATCATATGAAAACTAGAAAACCCTACTAAACCCTAATCCATCATATGAAAACTAGAAAACCCTAATAAACCCTAATCGATCATTTGAAAACTAGAAAACCCTAACAAACCCTAATCGATCATATGAAAACTAGAAAACTCTAATAAACCCTAATCCATCATATAAAAATTAGAAAACCCTAATAAACCCTAATCCATCATATGAAAGCTAGAAAACCCTAATAAACCCTAATCCATCCTATGAAAACTAGAAAACCCTAATAAACCCTAATTCATCGTATGGAAACTAGAAACCCCTAATAACATCATTTGCAACATTCAAAAACCCTAATCCATCATATGAAAACTAGAAAATCCTAATAAATCCTAATCCATCATATGAAAGCTAGAAAATCCTACTAAACCCTAATCCATCATATGAAAACTAGAAAACCCTAATCCATCATATGAAAACTAGAAAACCTAATAAACCCTAATCCATCATATGAAAACTAGAAAACCCTACTAAACCCTAATCCATCATATGAAAACTAGAAAACCCTAATAAACCCTAATCCATCATATAAAATTAGAAAACCCAAATAAACTCTAATCCATAATATGAAAGCTAGAAAACCCAAATAAACCCTAATCCATCCTATGAAAACTAGAAAACCCTAATAAACCCTAATACATCATATGAAAACTAGAAACCCCTAATAACATCATTTGCAACATTCAAAAACCCTAATCCATCATATGAAAATTAGAAAATCCTAATAAACCCTAATCCATCATATGAAAACTAGAAAACCCTACTAAACCCTAATACATCATATGAAAACTAGAAAACCCTAATAAACCCTAATCCATCATATGAAAACTAGAAAACCCTACTAAACCCTAATCCATCATATGAAAACTAGAAAACCCTACTAAACCCTAATCCATCACATGAAAACTAGAAAACCCAAATAAACCCTAATCGATCATTTGAAAACTAGAAAACCCTAACAAACCCTAATCGATCATATGAAAACTAGAAAACTCTAATAAACCCTAATCCATCATATAAAAAATAGAAAACCCTAATAAACCCTAATCCATCATATGAAAGCTAGAAAACCCTAATAAACCCTAATCCATCCTTTGAAAACTAGAAAACCCTAATAAACCCTAATTCATCATATGAAAACTAGAAACCCCTAATAACATCATTTGCAACATTCAAAAACCCTAATCCATCGTATGAAAACTAGAAAATCCTAATAAATCCTAATCCATCATATGAAAACTAGAAAATCCTACTAAACCCTAATCCATCATATGAAAACTAGAAAACCGTAATCCATCATATGAAAACTAGAAAACCTAATAAACCCTAATCCATCATATGAAAACTAGAAAACCCTACTAAACCCTAATCCATCATATGAAAACTAGAAAACCCTAATAAACCCTAATCCATCATATAAAAATTAGAAAACCCTAGTAAACTCTAATCCATCATATGAAAGCTAGAAAACCAAATAAACCCTAATCCATCCTATGAAAACTAGAAAACCCTAATAAACCCTAATCCATCATATGAAAACTAGAAAACCCTAATAACATCATTTGCAACATTCAAAACCCTCATACATCATATGAAAATTAGAAAATCCTAATAAACCCTAATCCATCATATGAAAACTAGAAAACCCTACTAAACCCTAATACATCATATGAAAACTAGAAAACCCTAATAAACCCTAATCCATCATATGAAAACTAGAAAACCCTACTAAACCCTAATCCATCATATGAAAACTAGAAAACCCTACTAAACCCTAATCCATCACATGAAAACTAGAAAACCCAAATAAACCCTAATCGATCATTTGAAAACTAGAAAACCCTAACAAACCCTAATCGATCATATGAAAACTAGAAAACTCTAATAAACCCTAATCCATCATATAAAAAATAGAAAACCCTAATAAACCCTAATCCATCATATGAAAGCTAGAAAACCCTAATAAACCCTAATCCATCCTTTGAAAACTAGAAAACCCTAATAAACCCTAATTCATCATATGAAAACTAGAAACCCCTAATAACATCATTTGCAACATTCAAAAACCCTAATCCATCGTATGAAAACTAGAAAATCCTAATAAATCCTAATCCATCATATGAAAACTAGAAAATCCTACTAAACCCTAATCCATCATATGAAAACTAGAAAACCCTAATCCATCATATGAAAACTAGAAAACCTAATAAACCCTAATCCATCATATGAAAACTAGAAAACCCTACTAAACCCTAATCCATCATATGAAAACTAGAAAACCCTAATAAACCCTAATCCATCATATAAAAATTAGAAAACCCTAGTAAACTCTAATCCATCATATGAAAGCTAGAAAACCAAATAAACCCTAATCCATCCTATGAAAACTAGAAAACCCTAATAAACCCTAATCCATCATATGAAAACTAGAAAACCCTAATAACATCATTTGCAACATTCAAAACCCTCATACATCATATGAAAACTAGAAAACCCTAATAAACCCTTATCCATCATATGAAAACTAGAAAACCCTACCAAACCCTAATCCATCATATGAAAACTAGAAAACCCTACTAAACCCTAATCCATCATATGAAAACTAGAAAACCCTAATAAACCCTAATCCATCATATGAAAAGTAGAAAACCCTAACAAACTCTAATCGATCATATGAAAACTAGAAAACCCTAATAAACCCTAATCCATCATATAAAAATTAGAAAACCCTAATAAACCCTAATCCATCTTATGAAAGCTAGAAAACCCTAATAAACCCTAATCCATCCTATGAAAACTAGAAAACCCTAATAAACCCTAATTCATCATATGAAAACTAGAAACCCCTAATAACATCATTTGCAACATACAAAAACCCTAATCCATCATATGAAAACTAGAAAATCCTAATAAACCCTAATCCATCATATGAAAACTAGAAAATCCTACTAAACCCTAATCCATCATATGAAAACTAGAAAACCCCAATAAACCCTAATCTATCATATTAAAACTAGAAAACCTAATAAACCCTAATCCATCATATGAAAACTAGAAAACCCTAATAAACCCTGATCCATCATATGAAAACTAGAAAACCCTAATAAACCCTAATCCATCATATGAAAACTAGAAAATTCTAACAAACCCTAATCCATCATATGAAAACTAGAAAACCCTAATAAACCCTAATCCATCATATCAAAAATAGAAAACCCTAGTAAACCCTAATCCATCATATGAAAACAAGAAAATCCTAATAAACCCTAGTCCATCATATGAAAACTAGAAAACCTTAATAAACCCTAATCCATCATATGAAAAATAGAAAACCCTAATAAACCCTCATACATCATATGAAAACTAGAAAACCCTAATAAACTCTAATCCATCATACGAAAACTAGAAAACCCTAATAAACCCTAATCCATCATATGAAAACTAGAAAACCCTAATAAACCCTAATCCATCATATGAAAACTAGCAAAACCCTAATAAACCCTAATCCATCATATGAAAACTAGAAAACCCTAATAAACTCTAATCCATCATATGAAAACTAGAAAACCCTAATAACATCATTTGCAACATTCAAAAACCCTAATCCATCATATGAAAACTAGAAAACCCTAATAAACCGTAATCCATCATATACTAGAAAACCCTAATAAACCCTAATCCATCATATGAAAACCAGAAAACCCTAATAACATCATTTGCAACATTCAAAAACCCTAATCCATCATATGAAAACTAGAAAACCCTAATAAACCCTAATCTATCATATGAAGACTAGAAAATCCTAATAAACCCTACTCCATCATATGAAAACTAGAAACCCTAATAAACCCGAATCCATCATATGAAAACTAGAAAAACGCTAATAAACCCTAATCCATCATATAAAATCTAGAAAACCCTAATAAACCCTAATCCATCATATGAAAACTACAAAACGCTAATAAACGCTTATCCATCATACAAAATTAGAAAACCCTAATAAACTCTAATCCATAATATGAAAGCTAGAAAACCCAAATAAACCCTAATCCATCCTATGAAAACTAGAAAACCCTAATAAACCCTAATACATCATATGAAAACTAGAAACCCCTAATAACATCATTTGCAACATTCAAAAACCCTAATCCATCATATGAAAACTAGAAAATCCTATTAAACCCTAATTTATCATATAAAAACTAGAAAACCCTACTAAACCCTAATACATCATATGAAAACTAGAAAACCCTAATAAACCCTAATCCATCATTTGAAAACTAGAAAACGCTAATAAACCCTAATCCATCATATAAAAATTAGAAAACCGTAATAAACTCTAATCCATCATATGAAAGCTTGAAAACCCAAATAAACCCTAATCCATCCTATGAAAACTAGAAAACCCTAATAAACCCTAATCCATCATATGAAAACTAGAAACCCTTAATAACATCATTTGCAACATTCAAAAACCCTAATCCATCATATGAAAACTAGAAAATCCTAATAAACCCTAATCCATCATATGAAAACTAGAAAACCCTACTAAACCCTAATACATCATATGAAAACTAGAAAACCCTAATAAACCCTAATCCATCATATGAAAACTAGAAAACCTAATAAAACCTAATCCATCATATGAAAAATAAAAAACCCTAGTAAACCCTAATCCATCATATGAAAATGTTAATTTGGCTAAAAGGATATGGACCATCCCTTAACAAACCTCATATTACTTCTATTTCTCTCTGCTTGTATGGCTTGTTTTTTTGGCAGGTGATGTTCCTTTATGTTATTTTTATGTTCCTTTTCAAATGTATTACTTTTGGTTTTTAGTTTAGCTTTGTTGTCCTTTGGGGCATGTCCCGATGGATTTTCTGTTCTTTTCTTTGGTGGGGAGTCCCCAGCCTCTTATTGTATTTATTCTTTTTATTAATAAAATTTGCCTGAGGTACCGTCCTCTTTACCCAAAAAAAAGCTAGAAAACCCTAATAAACCCTAATCCATCCTATGAAAACTAGAAAACCCTAATAAACCCTAATCCATCATATGAAAACTAGAAACCCCTAATAACATCATTTGCAACATTCAAAAGCCCTAATCCATCATATGAAAACTAGAAAAATCTTAATAAACCCTAATCCATCATATGAAAACTAGAAAACCTAATAAACCCTAATTCATCATATGAAAACTAGAAAACCCTACTAAACCCTAATCCATCATATGAAAACTAGAAAACCCTAATAAACCCTAATCCATCATATTAAAATTATAAAAACCCTAATAAACCCAAATCCATCATATGAAAACTAGAAAACCCTAATAAACCCTCATACATCATATGAAAACTAGAAAACCCTAATAAACTCTAATCCATCATATGAAAACTAGAAAACCCTACTAAACCCTAATCTATCATATGAAAACTAGAAAACCCTACTAAACCCTAATCTATCATATGAAAACTAGAAAACCCTAATAAACCCTAATCCATCATATGAAAAGTAGAAAACCCTAACAAACCCTAATCGATCATATGAAAACTAGAAAACCCTAATAAACCCTAATCCATCATATAAAAATTAGAAAACCCTAATAAAACCTAATCCATCATATGAAAGCTAGAAAACCCTAATAAACCCTAATCCATCCTATGAAAACTAGAAAACCCTAATAAACCCTAATTCATCATTTGAAAACTAGAAACCCCTAATAACATCATTTGCAACATTCAAAAACCCTAATCCATCATATGAAAACTAGAAAATCCTAATAAACCCTAATCCATCATATGAAAACTAGAAAATCCTACTAAACCCTAATCCATCATATGAAAACTAGAAAACCCTAATCCATCATATGCAAACTAGAAAACCTAATAAATGCTAATCCATTATATGAAAACTAGAAAACCCTACTAAACCCTAATCCATCATATGAAAACTAGAAAACCCTAATAAACCCTAATCCATCATATAAAAATTAGAAAACCCTAATAAAGTCTAATCCATCATATGAAAGCTAGAAAACCCAAATAAACCCGAATCCATCCTATGAAAACTAGAAAACCTTAATAAACCCTAATCCATCATATGAAAACTAGAAACCCCTAATAACATCATTTGCAACATTCGAAAACCCTAATCCATCATATGAAAACTAGAAAATCCTAATAAACCCTAATCCATCATATGAAAACTAGAAAACCCTACTAAACCCTAATACATCATATGAAACTAGAAAACCCTAATAAACCCTAATCCATCATATGAAAACTAGAAAACCTAATAAACCCTAATCCATCATATGAAAACTAGAAAACCCTACTAAACCCTAATCCATCATATGAAAACTAGAAAACCCTAATAAACCCTAAACCATCATATAAAAACTAGAAAACCCTAATAAACCCTAATCCATCATATGAAAACTAGAAAACCCAAATAAACCCTAATCCATCATATAAAAATTAGAAAACCCTAATAAACCCTAATCAATCATATGAAAGCTAGAAAACCCTAATAAACCCTAATCCATCATATGAAAAGTAGAAAACCCTAATAAACCCTCATCCATCATATGAAAACTAGAAACCCCTAATAACATCATTTGCAACATTCAAAAGCCCTAATCCATCATATGAAAACTAGAAAAATCCTGATAAACCCTAATCCATCATATGAAAACTAGAAAACCTAATAAACCTTAATCTATCATATGAAAACTAGAAAACCCTTCTAAACCCTAATCCATCATATGAAAACTAGAAAACCCTAATAAACCCTAATCCATCATATGAAAATTAGAAAAACCCTAATAAACCCAAATCCATCATATGAAAACTAGAAAACCCTAATAAACCCTCATACATCATATGAAAACTAGAAAACCCTAAGAAACCCTAATCCATCATATGAAAACTAGAAAACCCTACTAAACCCTAATACATCGTATGAAAACTAGAAAACCCTACTAAACCCTAATCCATCATATGAAAACTAGAAAACGCTAATAAAGCCTAATCCATCATATGAAAACTAGAAAACCCTAACAAACCCTAATCGATCATATGAAAACTAGAAAACCCTAATAAACCCTAATCCATCATATAAAAATTAGAAAACCCTAATAAACCCTAATCCATCTTATGAAAGCTAGAAAACCCTAATAAACCCTAATCCATCCTATGAAAACTAGAAAACCCTAATAAACCCTAATTCATCATATGAAAACTAGAAACCCCTAATAACATCATTTGCAAGATTCAAAAACCCTAATCCATCATATGAAAACTAGAAAACCCTAATAAACCCTAATCCATCATATCAAAAATAGAAAACCCTAGTAAACCCTAATCCATCATATGAAAACAAGAAAACCCTAATAAACCCTAATCCATCATATGAAAACTAGAAAACCTTAATAAACCCTAATCCATCATATGAAAAATAGAAAACCCTAATAAACCCTCATACATCATATGAAAACTAGAAAACCCTAATAAACCCTAATCCATCATACGAAAACTAGAAAACCCTAATAAACCCTAATCCATCATATGAAAACTAGAAAACCCTAATAAACCCTAATCCATCATATGAAAACTAGCAAAACCCTAATAAACCCTAATCCATCATATGAAAACTAGAAAACCCTAATAAACTCTAATCCATCATATGAAAACTAGAAAACCCTAATAACATCATTTGCAACATTCAAAAACCCTAATCCATCATATGAAAACTAGAAAACCCTAATAAACCGTAATCCATCATATACTAGAAAACCCTAATAAACCCTAATCCATCATATGAAAACTAGAAAACCCTAATAACATCATTTGCAACATTCAAAAACCCTAATCCATCATATGAAAACTAGAAAACCCTAATAAACCCTAATCTATCATATGAAGACTAGAAAATCCTAATAAACCCTACTCCATCATATGAAAACTAGAAAACCCTAATAAACCCGAATGCATCATATGAAAACTAGAAAAACGCTAATAAACCCTAATCCATCATATGAAAACTAGAAAACCCTAATAAACCCTAATCCATCATATAAAAATTAGAAAACCCTAATAAAGTCTAATCCATCATATGAAAGCTAGAAAACCCAAATAAACCCGAATCCATCCTATGAAAACTAGAAAACCTTAATAAACCCTAATCCATCATATGAAAACTAGAAACCCCTAATAACATCATTTGCAACATTCAAAAACCCTAATCCATCATATGAAAACTAGAAAATCCTAATAAACCCTAATCCATCATATGAAAACTAGAAAACCCTACTAAACCCTAATACATCATATGAAACTAGAAAACCCTAATAAACCCTAATCCATCATATGAAAACTAGAAAACCTAATAAACCCTAATCCATCTTATGAAAACTAGAAAACCCTACTAAACCCTAATCCATCATATGAAAACTAGAAAACCCTAATAAACCCTAAACCATCATATAAAAACTAGAAAACCCTAACAAACCCTAATCCATCATATGAAAACTAGAAAACCCAAATAAACCCTAATCCATCATATAAAAATTAGAAAACCCTAATAAACCCTAATCAATCATATGAAAGCTAGAAAACCCTAATAAACCCTAATCCATCATATGAAAAGTAGAAAACCCTAATAAACCCTCATCCATCATATGAAAACTAGAAACCCCTAATAACATCATTTGCAACATTCAAAAGCCCTAATCCATCATATGAAAACTAGAAAAATCCTGATAAGCCCTAATCCATCATATGAAAACTAGAAAACCTAATAAACCCTAATCTATCATATGAAAACTAGAAAACCCTTCTAAACCCTAATCCATCATATGAAAACTAGAAAACCCTAATAAACCCTAATCCATCATATGAAAATTAGAAAAACCCTAATAAACCCAAATCCATCATATGAAAACTAGAAAACCCTAATAAACCCTCATACATCATATGAAAACTAGAAAACCCTACTAAACCCTAATCCATCGTATGAAAACTAGAAAACCCTACTAAACCCTAATCCATCATATGAAAACTAGAAAACGCTAATAAACCCTAATCCATCATATGAAAACTAGAAAACCCTAACAAACCCTAATCGATCATATGAAAACTAGAAAACCCTAATAAACCCTAATCCATCATATAAAAATTAGAAAACCCTAATAAACCCTAATCCATCATATGAAAGCTAGAAAACCCTAATAAACCCTAATCCATCCTATGAAAACTAGAAAACCATAATAAACCCTAATTCATCATATGAAAACTAGAAACCCCTAATAACATCATTTGCAAGATTCAAAAACCCTAATCCATCATATGAAAACTAGAAAACCCTAATAAACCCTAATCCATCATATCAAAAATAGAAAACCCTGGTAAACCCTAATCCATCATATGAAAACAAGAAAACCCTAATAAACCCTAATCCATCATATGAAAACTAGAAAACCTTAATAAACCCTAATACATCATATGAAAAATAGTAAACGCTAATAAACCCTCATACATCATATGAAAACTAGAAAACCCTAATAAACCCTAATCCATCATACGAAAACTAGAAAACCCTAATAAACCCTAATCCATCATATGAAAACTAGAAAACCCTAATAAACCCTAATCCATCATATGAAAACTAGCAAAACCCTAATAAACCCTAATCCATCATATGAAAACTAGAAAACCCTAATAAACTCTAATCCATCATATGAAAACTAGAAAACCCTAATAACATCATTTGCAACATTCAAAAACCCTAATCCATCATATGAAAACTAGAAAACCCTAATAAACCGTAATCCATCATATACTAGAAAACCCTAATAAACCCTAATCCATCATATGAAAACTAGAAAACCCTAATAACATCATTTGCAACATTCAAAAACCCTAATCCATCATATGAAAACTAGAAAACCCTAATAAACCCTAATCTATCATATGAAGACTAGAAAATCCTAATAAACCCTACTCCATCATATGAAAACTAGAAAACCCTAATAAACCCGAATCCATCATATGAAAACTAGAAAAACGCTAATAAACCCTAATCCATCATATAAAAACTAGAAAACCCTAATAAACCCTAATCCATCATATGAAAACTACAAAACGCTAATAAACCCTTATCCATCATATAAAATTATAAAACCCTAATAAACTCTAATCCATAATATGAAAGCTAGAAAACCCAAATAAACCCTAATCCATCCTATGAAAACTAGAAAACCCTAATAAACCCTAATACATCATATGAAAACTAGAAACCCCTAATAACATCATTTGCAACATTCAAAAACCCTAATCCATCATATGAAAACTAGAAAATCCTATTAAACCCTAATTTATCATATAAAAACTAGAAAACCCTACTAAACCCTAATACATCATATGAAAACTAGAAAACCCTAAGAAACCCTAATCTATCATTTGAAAACTAGAAAACGCTAATAAACCCTAATCCATCATATAAAAATTAGAAAACCGTAATAAACTCTAATCCATCATATGAAAGCTTGAAAACCCAAATAAACCCTAATCCATCCTATGAAAACTAGAAAACCCTAATAAACCCTAATCCATCATATGAAAAGTAGAAAACCCTAATAAACCCTCATCCATCATATGAAAACTAGAAACCCCTAATAACATCATTTGCAACATTCAAAAGCCCTAATCCATCATATGAAAACTAGAAAAATCCTGATAAACCCTAATCCATCATATGAAAACTAGAAAACCTAATAAACCCTAATCTATCATATGAAAACTAGAAAACCCTTCTAAACCCTAATCCATCATATGAAAACTAGAAAACCCTAATAAACCCTAATCCATCATATGAAAATTAGAAAAACCCTAATAAACCCAAATCCATCATATGAAAACTAGAAAACCCTAATAAACCCTCATACATCATATGAAAACTAGAAAACCCTAAGAAACCCTAATCCATCATATGAAAACTAGAAAACCCTACTAAACCCTAATCCATCGTATGAAAACTAGAAAACCCTACTAAACCCTAATCCATCATATGAAAACTAGAAAACGCTAATAAAGCCTAATCCATCATATGAAAACTAGAAAACCCTAACAAACCCTAATCGATCATATGAAAACTAGAAAACCCTAATAAACCCTAATCCATCATATAAAAATTAGAAAACCCTAATAAACCCTAATCCATCTTATGAAAGCTAGAAAACCCTAATAAACCCTAATCCATCCTATGAAAACTAGAAAACCCTAATAAACCCTAATTCATCATATGAAAACTAGAAACCCCTAATAACATCATTTGCAAGATTCAAAAACCCTAATCCATCATATGAAAACTAGAAAACCCTAATAAACCCTAATCCATCATATCAAAAATAGAAAACCCTAGTAAACCCTAATCCATCATATGAAAACAAGAAAACCCTAATAAACCCTAATCCATCATATGAAAACTAGAAAACCTTAATAAACCCTAATCCATCATATGAAAAATAGAAAACCCTAATAAACCCTCATACATCATATGAAAACTAGAAAACCCTAATAAACCCTAATCCATCATACGAAAACTAGAAAACCCTAATAAACCCTAATCCATCATATGAAAACTAGAAAACCCTAATAAACCCTAATCCATCATATGAAAACTAGCAAAACCCTAATAAACCCTAATCCATCATATGAAAACTAGAAAACCCTAATAAACTCTAATCCATCATATGAAAACTAGAAAACCCTAATAACATCATTTGCAACATTCAAAAACCCTAATCCATCATATGAAAACTAGAAAACCCTAACAAACCGTAATCCATCATATACTAGAAAACCCTAATAAACCCTAATCCATCATATGAAAACTAGAAAACCCTAATAACATCATTTGCAACATTCAAAAACCCTAATCCATCATATGAAAACTAGAAAACCCTAATAAACCCTAATCTATCATATGAAGACTAGAAAATCCTAATAAACCCTACTCCATCATATGAAAACTAGAAAACCCTAATAAACCCGAATCCATCATATGAAAACTAGAAAAACGCTAATAAACCCTAATCCATCATATGAAAACTAGAAAACCCTAATAAACCCTAATCCATCATATAAAAATTAGAAAACCCTAATAAAGTCTAATCCATCATATGAAAGCTAGAAAACCCAAATAAACCCGAATCCATCCTATGAAAACTAGAAAACCTTAATAAACCCTAATCCATCATATGAAAACTAGAAACCCCTAATAACATCATTTGCAACATTCAAAAACCCTAATCCATCATATGAAAACTAGAAAATCCTAATAAACCCTAATCCATCATATGAAAACTAGAAAACCCTACTAAACCCTAATACATCATATGAAACTAGAAAACCCTAATAAACCCTAATCCATCATATGAAAACTAGAAAACCTAATAAACCCTAATCCATCTTATGAAAACTAGAAAACCCTACTAAACCCTAATCCATCATATGAAAACTAGAAAACCCTAATAAACCCTAAACCATCATATAAAAACTAGAAAACCCTAACAAACCCTAATCCATCATATGAAAACTAGAAAACCCAAATAAACCCTAATCCATCATATAAAAATTAGAAAACCCTAATAAACCCTAATCAATCATATGAAAGCTAGAAAACCCTAATAAACCCTAATCCATCATATGAAAAGTAGAAAACCCTAATAAACCCTCATCCATCATATGAAAACTAGAAACCCCTAATAACATCATTTGCAACATTCAAAAGCCCTAATCCATCATATGAAAACTAGAAAAATCCTGATAAGCCCTAATCCATCATATGAAAACTAGAAAACCTAATAAACCCTAATCTATCATATGAAAACTAGAAAACCCTTCTAAACCCTAATCCATCATATGAAAACTAGAAAACCCTAATAAACCCTAATCCATCATATGAAAATTAGAAAAACCCTAATAAACCCAAATCCATCATATGAAAACTAGAAAACCCTAATAAACCCTCATACATCATATGAAAACTAGAAAACCCTAATAAACCCTAATCCATCATATGAAAACTAGAAAACCCTACTAAACCCTAATCCATCGTATGAAAACTAGAAAACCCTACTAAACCCTAATCCATCATATGAAAACTAGAAAACTCTAATAAACCCTAATCCATCATATGAAAACTAGAAAACCCTAACAAACCCTAATCGATCATATGAAAACTAGAAAACCCTAATAAACCCTAATCCATCATATAAAAATTAGAAAACCCTAATAAACCCTAATCCATCATATGAAAGCTAGAAAACCCTAATAAACCCTAATCCATCCTATGAAAACTAGAAAACCATAATAAACCCTAATTCATCATATGAAAACTAGAAACCCCTAATAACATCATTTGCAAGATTCAAAAACCCTAATCCATCATATGAAAACTAGAAAACCCTAATAAACCCTAATCCATCATATCAAAAATAGAAAACCCTAGTAAACCCTAATCCATCATATGAAAACAAGAAAACCCTAATAAACCCTAATCCATCATATGAAAACTAGAAAACCTTAATAAACCCTAATCCATCATATGAAAAATAGTAAACCCTAATAAACCCTCATACATCATATGAAAACTAGAAAACCCTAATAAACCCTAATCCATCATACGAAAACTAGAAAACCCTAATAAACCCTAATCCATCATATGAAAACTAGAAAACCCTAATAAACCCTAATCCATCATATGAAAACTAGCAAAACCCTAATAAACCCTAATCCATCATATGAAAACTAGAAAACCCTAATAAACTCTAATCCATCATATGAAAACTAGAAAACCCTAATAACATCATATGAAAACTAGAAAACCCTAATAAACCGTAATCCATCATATACTAGAAAACCCTAATAAACCCTAATCCATCATATGAAAACTAGAAAACCCTAATAACATTATTTGCAACATTCAAAAACCCTAATCCATCATATGAAAACTAGAAAACCCTAATAAACCCTAATCTATCATATGAAGACTAGAAAATCCTAATAAACCCTACTCCATCATATGAAAACTAGAAAACCCTAATAAACCCGAATCCATCATATGAAAACTAGAAAAACGCTAATAAACCCTAATCCATCATATAAAAACTAGAAAACCCTAATAAACCCTAATCCATCATATGAAAACTACAAAACGCTAATAAACCCTTATCCATCATATAAAATTAGAAAACCCTAATAAACTCTAATCCATAATATGAAAGCTAGAAAACCCAAATAAACCCTAATCCATCCTATGAAAACTAGAAAACCCTAATAAACCCTAATACATCATATGAAAACTAGAAACCCCTAATAACATCATTTGCAACATTCAAAAACCCTAATCCATCATATGAAAACTAGAAAACCCTAATAAACCGTAATCCATCATATACTAGAAAACCCTAATAAACCCTAATCCATCATATGAAAACTAGAAAACCCTAATAACATCATTTGCAACATTCAAAAACCCTAATCCATCATATGAAAACTAGAAAACCCTAATAAACCCTAATCTATCATATGAAGACTAGAAAATCCTAATAAACCCTACTCCATCATATGAAAACTAGAAAACCCTAATAAACCCGAATCCATCATATGAAAACTAGAAAAACGCTAATAAACCCTAATCCATCATATAAAAACTAGAAAACCCTAATAAACCCTAATCCATCATATGAAAACTACAAAACGCTAATAAACCCTTATCCATCATATAAAATTAGAAAACCCTAATAAACTCTAATCCATAATATGAAAGCTAGAAAACCCAAATAAACCCTAATCCATCCTATGAAAACTAGAAAACCCTAATAAACCCTAATACATCATATGAAAACTAGAAACCCCTAATAACATCATTTGCAACATTCAAAAACCCTAATCCATCATATGAAAACTAGAAAATCCTATTAAACCCTAATTTATCATATAAAAACTAGAAAACCCTACTAAACCCTAATACATCATATGAAAACTAGAAAACCCTAAGAAACCCTAATCCATCATTTGAAAACTAGAAAACGCTAATAAACCCTAATCCATCATATAAAAATTAGAAAACCGTAATAAACCCTAATCCATCATATGAAAGCTTGAAAACCCAAATAAACCCTAATCCATCCTATGAAAACTAGAAAACCCTAATAAACCCTAATCCATCATATGAAAACTAGAAACCCTTAATAACATCATTTGCAACATTCAAAAACCCTAATCCATCATATGAAAACTAGAAAATCCTAATAAACCCTAATCCATCATATGAAAACTAGAAAACCCTACTAAACCCTAATACATCATATGAAAACTAGAAAACCCTAATAAACCCTAATCCATCATATGAAAACTAGAAAACCCTACTAAACCCTAATCCATCATATGAAAACTAGAAAACCCTACTAAACCCTAATCCATCATATGAAAACTAGAAAACCCAAATAAACCCTAATCGATCATTTGAAAACTAGAAAACCCTAACAAACCCTAATCGATCATATGAAAACTAGAAAACTCTAATAAACCCTAATCCATCATATAAAAATTAGAAAACCCTAATAAACCCTAATTCATCATTTGAAAACTAGAAATCCCTCATAACATCATTTGCAACATTCAAAAACCCTAATCCATCATATGAAAACTAGAAAATCCTAATGAACCCTAATCCATCATATGAAAACTAGAAAATCCTACTAAACCCTAATCCATCATATGAAAACTAGAAAACCCTAATCCATCATATGCAAACTAGAAAACCTAATAAACGCTAATCCATTATATGAAAACTAGAAAACCCTACTAAACCCTAATCCATCATATGAAAACTAGAAAACCCTAATAAAACCTAATCCATCATATAAAAATTAGAAAACCCTAATAAAGTCTAATCCATCATATGAAAGCTAGAAAACCCAAATAAACCCGAATCCATCCTATGAAAACTAGAAAACCTTAATAAACCCTAATCCATCATATGAAAACTAGAAACCCCTAATAACATCATTTGCAATATTCAAAAACCCTAATCCATCATATGAAAACTAGAAAATCCTAATAAACACTAATCCATCATATGAAAACTAGAAAACCCTACTAAACCCTAATACATCATATGAAACTAGAAAACCCTAATAAACCCTAATCCATCATATGAAAACTAGAAAACCTAATAAACCCTAATCCATCATATGAAAACTAGAAAACCCTACTAAACCCTAATCCATCATATGAAAACTAGAAAACCCTAATAAACCCTAAACCATCATATAAAAACTAGAAAACCCTAATAAACCCTAATCCATCATATGAAAACTAGAAAACCCAAATAAACCCTAATTCATCATATAAAAATTAGAAAACCCTAATAAACCCTAATCAATCACATGAAAGCTAGAAAACCCTAATAAACCCTAATCCTTCCTATGAAAAGTTGAAAAACCTAATAAACCCTCATCCATCATATGAAAACTAGAAACCCCTAATAACATCATTTGCAACATTCAAAAGCCCTAATCCATCATATGAAAACTAGAAAAATCCTGATAAACCCTAATCCATCATATGAAAACTAGAAAACCTAATAAACCCTAATCTATCATATGAAAACTAGAAAAACCTTCTAAACCCTAATCCATCATATGAAAACTAGAAAACCCTAATAAACCCTAATCCATCATATGAAAATTAGAAAAACCCTAATAAACCCAAATCCATCATATGAAAACTAGAAAACCCTAATAAACCCTAATCCATCATATGAAAACTAGAAAACCCTACTAAACCCTAATCCATCGTATGAAAACTAGAAAACCCTACTAAACCCTAATCCATCATATGAAAACTAGAAAACGCTAATAAACCCTAATCCATCATATGAAAACTAGAAAACCCTAACAAACCCTAATCGATCATATGAAAACTAGAAAACCCTAATAAACCCTAATCCATCATATAAAAATTAGAAAACCCTAATAAACCCTAATCCATCATATGAAAGCTAGAAAACCCTAATAAACCCTAATCCATCCTATGAAAACTAGAAAACCCTAATAAACCCTAATTCATCATATGAAAACTAGAAACCCCTAATAACATCATTTGCAAGATTCAAAAACCCTAATCCATCATATGAAAACTAGAAAATCCTAAGAAACCCTAATCCATCATATGAAAACTAGAAAATCCAAAAACCCCAGAAAACCCCAGAAAACCCACACAACCCTAGAAAACCACTCTCTCAAGAAATACTCTCTCAAGAATTATTTTCTCAAGCATTATTTACGTTTTTCCTTTTTTGTTTCAATTATTTATTTTTATTTCCATTATGGCTGATGTATCACCAGGTATAATTCCTGGTCCACATTTATCTGAGAAATGTGAAAATATACTATCAAATCATAATGATATTATTTCTACAAAATGTTTTACAGATCCTCAATTTACATTCAAAATTGTTGAAAAAAGATTAAAAAACATAAAAAAAACAGGCATGTATGTTCAAACAACTTGATAGAAACATACAAAAAAGATCTACCAAAACAAAAAAACAAAATTTTAATGTAAAAGCTACAGATTTTATTTCTAAACATTTTCTAGGAAAAGATAAAACCCATGGAATCTATGTTGATGCTTTAGCTCATACACATGAAGATGAATCTGTTATACAACCGATTGAAGATGGTGGCATACATATGATCACTCGAATACCACCTAATGGAGATGATGATATCAACTTAACATTGAAAACTTCTGGAGAGGCTTTGGATCGGGATGCTGATTGTAAAGATGGTATGATCACGGACTATACTTAATCTGAATCTTATGATGAAGATAATACTGAATTTAATGAAAACGAATCTGATGATGACGATGATGATACTATGCGTATACAACAAGAAGATGATAAACAAGAGCAACAACCTAACCCAAGGCCTAAAAACACCAGTGACCACATGATCCACATGAAAGAATCAACATATGATGGAAATGTTATAGCAATTCCACACGGTCAAGAAGTTGCAGGAAAAAAGAATCAAAATAATCACGGGAAACAACAAGCAGCGAGTGAACTTCACACCAACAACAATTTGCATCGAGTCAACATGCAGCAAAACGGATTGAAAACATCACACGATCAAGATATGGCAGCGTCTGAATATCACGCTCCTCATGGTCATGAAAAGGCTCCTACGGTCTACGAGAAGAATGGAACAACCGGCGATCAAAGCTCCAAGATTGGAGATGCAACGGATGTGTCTCCTCAAGATCACGCTTTCTTGAAAGAAATATGGGGTAATAACTTATTTAATTCTCCTAGTGCTTTACATAATCATAGTTGTCTCCCTAATGCCCTTCAACTAGGAGAATCCTATGAGTGTTATGAGCATTGTCCCCCTAGTGGTATTGACTTTCCACATCACTTGTCCAACTCTACGGTTTCTACTCCAAAGCCGATGCTAACCTCTTCTATTCTTGGGCTTCACCCAAATAAATTAGCCCTTATCAAACCTAAGCCCATTTCCTCTATTCTTGGACAACCCATAACACAATTAGCCCATAATACTAATTATCAGCCCAACCAATATAATGTAGAAGCCCATAAGTCTTCCAAGGTTTATATGCATTCTAATAATAAAAAAAATCGAAAACCTAAGGCCGATATTCCTAATAATATTATTCGTGATTTTATTGAAGAACCTAATTCTAATAAACAAAAAAAATTTATAGATAACAAAGTCATAGAAAACAAAATAAATAATGCTTGGTCTCGTAAACTCCCTTTACTCGTTAATTCTCAAGCGAACATCTTGAGCGGTTCGCATAAACACTCAAGTAACAATTTTCGCTTCATTCCGAATCTTAGTAATGATGTTGAAGTCCCTGTTGACATCCCCGTCACGGTAGTTAATAAGATATGTGAAACTCATGCTCGTACCATATGTGGTTATTTTGTTGGATGTAAAATGAATTACTGTGATGTTCGTTTTCTAGCATCTAAGATGTGGTCTCAACATGGTCTAGAGGACGTTTTGTTAAATGGAAATGGTATCTATCTATTTAAATTTAACAATGACCAAGGTCTTCAACATGTTATAACTCACGGCCCATGGACTTTTAGGGGTGCCCCAATTGTCATGCAAAAATGGAGACCAGGTCTTAGCATTCATAGAAAAAATCATGACAAACTTCCTCTTTGGATAAAATACATGACATTCCTTATGAGACTTGGAGTGAGGAAGGGTTAAGCCACATTGCTTCTAAAATTGGTAAGCCGCTTGCCATGGACTCTTATACGGCTAATATGTGCACTTATGCTGCGGGAAAATCTGTTTATGCTCGTGTCCTTCTTGAAGTTCCAAGTCGTCCCTCTTGGGTGGATAAAGTTATCATACGTTTCCCAGATCCTGAAACACTTGAGTTCTCTACTCATACGCTTAGAGTGGAGTATGAATGGAAACCGCCTATGTGCTCTCATTGTAAGGTTTTTGGACACGATTCCCATGTTTGTATGCATGTTATTGTTAAAAATAATGCTACTTCTATTGCTAAACCTATGGATTCTCCTTCCATTACTATGGAAAAACTTGAAGAACCAATTATACATAAAAATGATGATTTTACTAGGGTTTCAAATAAGAAAAATACATCAAAACATGCTCCTAATAATGACAATAAAAATAATGAAACTTCTAAAAGCAATTCAAGTAGAAATTACAATAACAAGAACCATCATAACTCTTTTTCCAAAAATATTATAAATTTAAAAACAATTAGAAATAAAAAACATTCTGAGAACTGCTAGGTTAATGATATTAATCGTAAACCCACTTCCCACCTTTCTCATAATCCCCCCTTCAAGGGTAAGGAGGCTATAGTTGGATTCCCTAGCCCTATTCTTCACATTTCTTCATCCCAGCAACGAAATCAGTTTGACCTCCCCACTCCTATATTCAACGCCTTTTCCCTTCTAGAGGTTTGTTCTAATGAAGTCACAGATATTCCTTCTACTTCTTTCCCCCTTCCTGCTGTTAACATAATAGAAAAGGAAAACTGTTTTGAGGTCGATTCTGATAATGGTGACACTGCCCAGTTCATTGTTAATGATGGTGACACTGCCCAGTTCATTGTTAATGAGTCTGGATCCTATAATGATCAACCTATGATAGCTCCGGTGTCCGAGCAGATGGACTCCACCCCCTCAAAGTTTCCATATGACGCACATCGCTGCTTGGAATACTCGCGGTCTCTGTAAGCCTTCTCATCAGAAAGCCTTGAGAGATCTTATCTGCGATCAAAATCTTCATTTTTGTGCTTCTCTTGAGACTCGTGCTTCTTTCCATAACCTTCCTCTTATCTGTAGTCGTACTTTTGACTCTTGGTCGTGGTCGTCCAACGGTCTCTTCTCCCCTAGAGGGACTAGAATTGTGGTTGCCTGGGATCCGCTTGCCATTGATATGATGCTTATCGACTTAAATGATCAGGTTATGCATTTCAAAGTTAATATTCGTGATTCTAATAAATCCTTTTTCTGCTCTTTCGTCTATGCTCATAATGATCATATGATGCGTCGCTCTCTCTGGCATTCTCTTGTGGCCCATAAGAATATGGTTAAAGATTCCCCTTGGATTCTTTTGGGTGATTTCAATGTTGCTCTTGATATTAAAGATAGCACCTCCGGGTCCTCTGGGATTTCTCGTGCCATGGAGGACTTCTGGGACTGTGTTAATCTGATGGAAATGGAGGATCTTAACTATAAAGGTCTCTTCTACACATGGACCAAGTCTCCTAATGGTTCGGGTGGCATCCTCAAAAAGATCGATCGTGTCATGGGAAATACTCACTTCGTTGCTTCTTTCACCTCCTCTACTGTCAATTTTCTCCCTTACCGTTCGTCCGATCGTACTCCTGCTGTGCTTTCTCTACCCCATCGTGCCCCTTTCCAACCTAAACCTTTCAAGTTCCCTAATTTCCTGACTTATAAGAACGATTTCAAACAGATTGTTGCCTCTTCTTGGAACCCCAATATCACTGGATATCGGATGTATAAGGTTTTCAAAAACCTTAAAAATCTGAAAGTGCCTATACGTAAGATGCTGCGCAACCAGGGAAACCTCTTTTCTAAGGTTATCTCTCTTCGTAATGAGCTTGATAGAGTTCAGATTGCTTTGGATCGGGATCCTTTCAATAAGGATCTTCGTGAAGAACAATGCAGGTATCTCCTCGCTTATAACGAGGCTAGCCTGGATGAAGAGAGGTTCCTCAAACAAAAGGCTAAGGTTAACTGGCTGCGTGAGGGTGATAAAAATTCAGCTTTTTTCCACAAAGCGGTTAAAAGTCGTAAATCTCGCAATCGTATTAATTCTATCCAGGATGCTCAAGGTAACTGGATATCGGGGAATGATCTTCCTAATCTATTTGTTTCTCACTTTCAAGCCTTCTTGGGTTCTGCCCAGCCTTCCACTGCTATTCGTGATCCTTCTTCCCTCTTCTCTAATAAGCTCTCCCCTATCCAGTCTGCCGCCATGCTTACTCCTGTTACTGATTCGGAGGTTAAGTGTGTTCTGTTCCAAATGGGTGATGATAAAGCTCCTGGTTCTGATGGTTTCTCTGCTAAGTTCTTCAAGTCTGTTTGGGATATTGTGGGTCCTGATTTCTGTATGGCTGTTAAGGAATTCTTCTATTCGGGCAAACTTCGTAAGTCTTTCAACAGCACCATCCTTGCGCTCATCCCTAAAGTTGATTCCCCTTCCAAAGTCACTGATTTCCGCCCTATAGCTTGTTGTAACGTTGTTTACAAATGTATCAGCAAGATTATTGCGGATCGTATCAAAAACCATCTTTCTTCTCTGGTTGATGAAAACCAGTATGCTTTCATCCATGGTCGTTTGATCACCGACAACGTCCTTCTTGTCCATGAGCTCATGCGTGATTATCATCGTCATCGTGGTCCTCCTAGGTGTGCTTTTAAGGTTGATATTCAAAAAGCCTACGACACAGTCGACTGGTCGTTTCTGCGGACCATCTTGTTTGGGTTTGGTTTCCCTGATCGTATGATTGACTGGATCATGACATGTGTTTCCACGGTTGCTTACTCGGTGAGTATCAATGGGAATACTCACGGATATTTTGACGGTAAAGGGGCCTTCGGCAGGGTGACCCCCTTTCTCCTTATCTCTTCACTCTTGTCATGGAAGTGCTTAACCTTATGATCAAGAGAAATATCCATGATTCTGACTCTTTTAAATTCCATAGACAATGTGATGATCAAAGTATTACCCATCTCTGCTTTGCCGACGATCTCCTTGTCTTCTGTCATGGTGATAGCTCTTCGGTTAGATTCATCTGTGATTCTCTTGAAGAATTCTCTGGGGTTTCTGGCCTCCATCCAAATATTGCTAAGAGTGAAGCTTTCTACTGTAATGTTGGTGAGAGGACCAGGGCTGCCATTGATCTTATTGTTAAGTTTCCTGAGGGCTCTTTCCCTGTCCGATACCTTGGCGTTCCTCTCATCACCACGCGTCTTGCCCACAAAGACTGTAAAGGCCTTGTTGATAAAGTCAAATGCAATATTAATGACTGGAAAAACAAGTCTCTTTCCTTTGCTGGTCGTCTCCAGCTCATCCTCTTTGTCCTTTCTTCTACTCAAATCTATTGGGCTTCTGTTTTTATTCTTCCTAAATCTATCTCTAACGATATTGAGAAGCTCATGAGAGGTTTCCTATGGTGCCATGGTGAGTTAAAGCGTGGTAAAGCTAAAGTCTCCTGGAAAACTGTATGCCTTCCTAAGGAACATGGTGGTCTTGGCATACGTAACCTTGCTATCTGGAATGTTGCCCTTATGGCTTCCCATGTTTGGAGACTCCTTTCCAAGAAAGAGTCCCTATGGATTAAGTGGATCCACTCATACCGTTTATGTGGCCGTAACTTTTGGGATGCCCCCAAAACATACGGGACCATATTTGCTTGGCGTAACATCCTGGATATGCGGGATAAGATAAGGGAGTATATAGTTTCCCAGATAGGTGATGGATGCTCTACTTCTGCTTGGTTCGACAATTGGCACCCTGCGGGCCCTATTTCTAAATTATTGTCTGTCCGTGACATCCATGATGCGGGTTTCACTCCTGATAATAAGGTTGCTGACCTGGTTCTTAACGGATCTTGGGTTCGGCCTCATTGTTGGAGAGATTCCCATGGTGCTCTTCTTTCTCATAACCCTCCTACTATTTCCACGTCCGTCCCTGATAAACTCCTTTGGAGATCTAGAGACGGTCAACTCTCCCCTTTCTCTGTTCGATATGTGTGGCAGTCTATTTGCCCCTATCACCAACCGGTATTTTGGTTTCATCTTGTTTGGTTCTCCCAGAACATCCCCAGACATGCTTTCATTCTTTGGGTTGCTCTTAAAGATCGTCTCAAGACTCATGATAAAATCAAAATCTGGGACACAAATTCCAATCTCATTTGTGCGTTCTGCGGGGACTGTCCGGATTCCCTTTCCCATCTCTTCTTTGAATGCTGTTTCACTTCTTTGGTTTGGCAAGACCTCCATCATGTCATGAACCTCTCCTTCTCTACTGATAGCTGGTCAGATATCATTAGTCATCTCAACCCCATTAATAAGAACAAGACCATTTGGTCTATCATTAGAAGACTTGTTTTTGCTGGAGCGGTCTACGACATCTGGCGGGAAAGAAATTTACGCATTTTTAAAAAAATAAAAAGATCTCATCATGCTGTCGTGAATATTGTTAAGGATGTTATCCGCTGTAGACTGCTGAGTCTTTCTTTGAAAACTTGCACTAATGTTGAATTGGCTAAAACTATTTGGACCCTCCCTTAATTTTCTTCCTCTGCGCTTTCTTTTTTCTCTGCTTGTTTTGGCTTGTATGGTTTGTTTGTTTTGCAGGTTGCTCTCCTTGATGTTCTTGTTTGCTTATGGTTCCTTCTCTTGTTTTGGTTCCTAGTTTAGCTTGTTGTCCGTTAGGGCCTATCCCGATGGATTTTCTGTTTTTTGGTGGGGAGTCCCCAGCCTTATATTGTATTTATTCTTTTTATTAATAAAATTTGCCAGAGGTGCCGCCCTCTTTACCCAAAAAAAAAACTAGAAAATCCTACTAAACCCTAATCCATCATATGAAAACTAGAAAACCCAAATAAACCCTAATCCATCATATGAAAACTAGAAAACCTAATAAACCCTAATCCATCATTTGAAAACTAGAAAACCCTAATAAACCCTAATCCATCATATGAAAACCAGAAAACCCTAATAAACCCTAATCCATCAAATGAAAACTAGAAAACTCTAACAAACCCTAATCCATCATATGAAAACTAGAAAACCCTAATAAACCCTAATCCATCATATGAAAAATAGAAAACCCTAATAAACCCTAATCCATCATATGAAAACTAGAAAACCCTAATAAACCCTAATCCATCATATGAAAACTAGAAAACCTTAATAAACCCTAATCCATCATATGAAAAATAGAAAACCCTAATAAACCCTAATCTATCATATGAAAACTAGAAAACCCTAATAAACCCTAATCCATCATACGAAAACTAGAAAACCCTAATAAACCCTAATCCATCATATGAAAACTAGAAAACCCTAATAAACCCTAATCCATCAAATCAGGAAACCTTACGTTTTGCTTATTATTTTGGGAATTTCATCATGGCCGGTGTATCACCGGGTATGACTCCTGGTCCAACTTCATCAAAGGAATCCGATGAGGTAATTCACAACCAAAATCATTCTTTTTCTGTGCAAACTGTTCTAAATTCTGAATGTACATTCAATATGGTTGAAAAAGGAATAAGAAATATTAAGAACAAACAGCCACGTATTTTTAAAGAACCATCTGTTAAAAATACAATGTTGAATATCTCAATGAACAGAAGTTTACATGAAAGGAATTCTGTTATTAACCATAAACGGTTTACAGTAGTTGAAGGAAAAGAAAACCATAAAAATTCTGAAACTAATCTAGAAAAAAATGGAAACTATGATGTTGCTTCAACTGAATTTAGTGAAATCTTGGAAAAATGTGCATCAACCACATATCGTGAGATGTGGCTTGATAATCTTTCTCGAAAAATAACTCATCTGGGTGATACTATCAACTTGATTCCCATATCTTATGGAAATGGTTCTGAAGTCTATGATCAAAACGGGAACTATAATCTCCATTATACACTTCTGTTGACGGGTTCCTCACATTCTGAAGTTAATGATGTTTACAAAGATGGTTCCAAATATAGTATGATCATCGACTACAATTCCTCGGATTATAATAAAGGAGAAGATGCTGATGATGAAGATGATGGTGAAGATAAGGAAAATCAGAAAAAACATGATTTTATGTTGCCCAAAATCGTGTCTGTGGATGGAATTTCAGCTACATGTCATGGAGAAGATGATGATGAAGATAAAGAATGTCCGAACCCAATGGCCACCAACAAACCTATTCAGTTATCAATTGGAAAAAATTCTCCTTCGGTTACCAACAACTCATCATTAGGAATAGAAGTGAAGAAAGCTACGATAAACAGCCATGCACATCTTCTATCCCACGATAAATATCCATGCATGAGTGAAGAAAGCTCCGATAAACAGCCATGCACATCTTCAAAAATCGCTACTGTAGTTGGCGGGGATAATCAAGACATTACCGTTACCTCTTCTTTTCTGGTTGCTGCTTCAATTGCCAACAATGAAGGCTTCTCATCAAAGGGTTTGCTTCAAGATTCTTCTCAAATGAAAGAACATGGGGATAAGACTTTTATCTCTCCTAATCCTAGCTTTAACTTTTATCATGATGCCACCTCTTTTGATCTATGCTTTAAGGAATCCTACGATGACCAAGACCACACACATACTAAATCTTGTCTAGTTGACCATACTTTGCCTAGTTCAAAATGCATTCAGCCGAAATCTTCACAAATATCTTCAATTTTGGGCCACTTCCTAATACATTGTATTCTAAAGAGGTTCATATACACCCGGCAAATTTATCCAATTTTAAAGCAATTCTTGGATCAAAATTCCCCCCTCTACCTAAAACTAAGCCCATCTTTCCTAATAAAAAAGCCCTAAGATCTTTAAATACCCAATTTAAACCCCAACACCTTAACCCAAGCCCAAATGTTTTTGAGTCTAAAAAACATGAACAACATTTAAATTTTGATAATATAAATCATGGAAATAATAATAAAGACAAAAATGTTTGGGATAGATCATTACCTTATCTTAATAATTCTCATGCTAATATCATTACCGGATCACAAAAACACGCAAACGATGAGTTTCGTTTTATTCCTAATCTAAGTAATGATATTAATGTGCCCGTGGATATCCCTTTAATGGCTGTTACTAAAGTTTGTGAAACTTTTGCACGGACTATTTGTGGGTATTTTGTCGGAATAAATATGAATTATTCAGATGTTCGTTATCTAGCATCAAAAATGTGGGCTATCCATGGTCTTCAAGATGTTCTTCTAAATGGAAAAGGTGTTTACCTATTTAAATTTAGTGATGACAAAGGTCTTCATCATGTTATCACTCATGGACCATGGACTTTTAAGGGTGTCCCCATTGTCATGCAAAAATGGCGTCCTGGTCTCACTATTCATAAGAATAATCACGACAAACTTCCTCTCTGGATTAAATTCCATGATATTCCTTATGAGGCCTGGAGTGATGATAGCCTTAGCCACATTGCTTCAAAAATTGGAAAGCCACTTGCAATGGACTCATATACGGCTAATATGTGCAAGTATGCAGCAGGGAAATCTGTTTATGCTCGTGTCCTTCTAGAAATCCCCACTAAATCTACATGGGTTGATAAAGTTATCATCCGCATTCCGGATCCTAATACTCTTGAGTTTTCTACTCATACTTTACGTATTGAATATGAATGGAAACCCCCTATGTGATCTCATTGCATGATTTATGGACATGAAACTAAAAAATGTGTGCAAGCCATCTCTAAAACTAATGAAGTTAACCCAAAAGATAAAATTCCTCTTAATCATGGGAGAGTTAATACCCCGATGCAACTTGATGATGGATTTACGCGTGTGTCTAAAAAGAAAAATTGTCCTAAACAAAGGTCAAACTTGGAAAGCACTACTAATGATATTAACCAAAGTTTAACTAATACAAATACCGGAACGATTAAGACGACTAAAGATGTTTCAAATAAAATTGTCTTTAATAAAGTTAATAAAAGTAATAATAAATCGCGTTTCGAATTGCTACCTGTTCATAACAAGTTCCCCCTACTTCTCATCAACCTCGTTATCCCCCCCGTAAGAAAAATGTTGATCCAGTAGGTTTTCCAAGCCCCATCCTTCACTTTTCTTCATCCGTGCAACCGATAGAATCTAAGTGCGCCACTCCTATCTCCAATGCTTTTTCGGTTCTTGAGTCATGTTCCAATGACATTTCGTATCCCACCACTTCCTCTTCCCCCCTCCCTCATTTACATGACCCCTCCACTTCTATCCCTAATGATTTTGAGCTGGAGTCTCATGTCATCAACGAGGAAGACGACCTCATTGAGGTCGAATATGATGAAGGCAACACTGCACAGTTCATTATTGATGAAATCGGATCACAACTTGATAAACCTATGATACCTCTGACGTCCGAGCGAATGGACTCCACCCCCCTCCCAGTTTCCATATGACTCACATCGCTGCATGGAATACTAGAGGTCTATGTAAGCCCTCTCATCAAAAAGCCATGAGAGATCTAATTCGCGATCAAAATCTCCAAATATGTGCCTCTCTCGAAACTCGTGCTTCTTTCCCTAATCTTTCTCATATTTGTAGTCGTGCTTTTGGAACCTGGTCCTAGGCTTCTAATGGCCTTTTCAGCCCTCGGGGGATTAGAATTGTGGTTGCCAGGGATCCAATTGCTGTTGATATGATGCTTCTCGACTTAAATGATCAGGTTATGCATTTTAGAGTTAATATTCGTGCCTCTAATAAATCTTTTTTCTGCTCGTTCATCTATGCTCATAATAATCACATGATGCGTCGCTCTCTGTGGGACTCCCTTGCGTCCCATAAGAATGTGGTTAAAAATAACCCTTGGATTATTTTGGGTGATTTCAATGTTGCTCTTGACATGAAAGATAGCACTTCCGGGACGTCTGTTATCTCTCGTGCCATGGAGGATTTCAGGGATTGTGTGAATCAGATGGAAATGGAAGACATTAACTATAAAGGTCTCTTCTACACATGGACTAAATCCCCTAATGGTACTGGTGGCACACTCAAGAAAATCGACCGTGTCATGGGTAATCCTCATTTTGTTGCTTCTTTCGCTTCTGCTTCTGTCAATTTTCTTCCATACCGTTCATCCGATCATACTCCTGCTGTGCTTTCTCTCCCTCATCGTTCCCCTTTCAAGCCTAAACCGTTCAAGTTCCCTAATTTTCTGACCTATAAGACCGAGTTCAAACAGATTGTTGCTTCTTCTTGGAATCCTAATATCCCTGGCTATCGGATGTTTAAGGTTTTTCAAAACCTTAAACATCTAAAATTGCCACTGCGTCATCTGTTACGCAGTCAGGGCAACCTTTTCACTAAGGTTATCTCCCTTCGTACTGAGCTTGATAGAATTCAGATTGCTATGGACCGGGAGCCTTTCAATAAAGATCTTCGTGAAGAACAATGCAGATATCTCACCGCTTACAATGAAGCTAGCTTGGATGAAGAGAGGTTCCTAAAACAAAAGACTAAGGTTGACTGGCTTCGTGAAGGAGATGAAAACTATGCTTTTTTCCACAAGTCGGTTAAGAGCCGTAAGTCACGCAACCGTATCGATTCTATCCAGGATGCTAACGGAAATTAGATCTCGGGGAATGACCTTCCCAATCTTTTTGTCTCCCACTTTCATAATTTCTTGGGTTCTGCACATCCCTCCCTTGCTATTCGTGACCCTTGTTCCCTTTCCTCTAATAAGCTCTCCTCTATCCAGTCTGCAGCCATGCTTACTCCTATTACGGATGAGGAGGTTAAGTGCGTCATGTTCCAGATAGGAGATGATAAGGCTCCTGGGCCTGATGTTACTCGGCTAAGTTCTTCAAGTCTACTTGGGATATTGTGGGTCACGATGTCTGTTTGGCGGTCAAAGAGTTCTTCTCTTCAGGAAAACTCCTTAAGTCTTTCAACAACACCATTCTTGCTCTCATCCCTAAGGTTGACTCTCCTTCCAAAGTCACTGATTTCCGCCCTATAGCTTGCTGTAATGTTATTTACAAATGTATCAGCAAGATTATTGCGGAACGGATCAAAAACCATCTCTCTTATCTGGTTGATGATAACCAATCTGCTTTCATCCCTGGTCGTTTGATTTCAGACAACGTTCTTCTTGTTCACGAGCTGATGCGGGATTATCATCGTCATCGTGGAACTCCTAGATGTGCTTTTAAGGTCGATATCCAAAAAGCGTATGACACAGTTGACTGATTTCCACTACTGCTTACTCACTGAGTATCAATGGTAACATTCATGGTTTTTTCAACGGTAAACGGGGCCTTCGCCAAGGGGACCCCCTCTCTCCCTATCTTTTCACTCTTGTTATGGAGGTGCTTAACCTTATGATCAAGAGAAAAATATCTGAATCCGATTCGTTTAAATTCCACCGCCAATGTGAGGAACAAAGTATCACCCATCTCTGCTTTGCCGATGATCTTCTCCTCTTCTCTCATGGGGATAGATCTTCGGTAAGCCTCATCTGTGATTCACTTGCTGAATTCTCTGGGGTCTTTGGGCTCCATCCTAATGTTGTGAAAAGCGAAGCGTTTTACTGCAATGTTGGTGAGAGGAATAGGGCTGACATAGACCGTATTGTTAGGTTTCCTGAGGGATCCTTACCTGTCCGATACCTTGGCATCCCTCTTATCACCACTCGTCTTGCCCACAAGGACTGTAAAGGACTTGTTGATAAAGTCAATTGCAGGGTTAATGACTGGAAGAACAAGACTCTCTCCTTTGCTGGACGTCTACAGCTAAACCTCTCTGTTCTTTCTTCTATGCAAATATATTGGGCTTCTGTTTTTATTCTTCCTAAATCTATTTCTAACGAAATTCAGAAACTCATGAGGGGTTTCCTCTGGTGCCATGGTGAGTTGAAACGTGGTAAAGCCAAAGTCTCCTGGAAAACTGTCTGTCTCCCTAAGGAACATGGTGGACTTGGTATCCGTAATCTTGCTGTTTGGAATGTTGCCCTTATGGCTTCTCACGTCTGGAGAATCCTTTCTAAGAAGGAGTCCCTTTGGGTCAAGTGGATCCACTCTTACCGTCTCGGTGGCCGTAACTTTTGGGATGCCCTAAAACAATGCGGTTCAGGTTTTGCTTGGCGAAACATCCTCGATATGCGAGTTAAGATAAGAGAGTATATTGTTTCCCAGATTGGTGATGGGTGCTCTACGTCTGCATGGTTCGATAACTGGCATCCTGCTGGTCCCCTCTCTAAATTCTTGTCTGCTCGTGACATCAGGGCTGCGGGTTTCAATCCTGATAGTAAGGTTCATGACCTTGTCCTCAACGGATCTTGGGTTAGGGCCGGTCAATGGAGGGACTCCCATCCTAATCTTCTTCCTCATAATCCTCCTTCCCTATCCCCCTCCGTTCCTGATAAACTCCAATGGAGATCTAGTGATGGTAATCTTTCTGATTTTTCTATCCGTTTCGTTTGGCAGTCTATTCGTCCCTATGACCAGCCTGTTGATTGGTATCATCTGGTTTGGTTCTCCCAGAATATCCCTAGACATGCATTCATTCTATGGGTTGCTCTTAAAAATCGGCTTAAGACTCATGATAAAATTCAAATCTGGGATACTAACTCCAATCTCATTTGTGCATACTGTGGGGATTGTGCAGATTCACTTTCCCATCTTTTCTTTGAATGTTCTTTCCTTTCAATGGTTTGGCATGACCTTCAACATGTCATGAATATCTCCGTCCACACTGATAGCTGGTCCGATATCATTAATCAACTCAAGCCCGTGTCTAAGATTAAGACCATTTGGTCCATCATTAGAAGACTTGTGCTTGCTGGAGCTGTTTACCACATTTGGCAGGAAAGAAATTTTAGAATTTTCAAAAAAAACAAAAAGATCGTATCATGCAGTGGTGAATAGTGTTAAGGATGATATACGCTGTAGACTGCTGAGTCTTTCTATGAAACCTTGCACTAATGTTAATTTGGCTAAAAGGATATGGACAATCCCTTAACAAACCCCCTATTGCTTCTATTTCTCTATGGTTGTATGGTTTGTTTTTTTGCAGGTTGGGTTCCTTTATGTTATTGTTATGTTTCTGTTTCCATGTATTGTTTTTGGTTCATAGTTTAGCTTAGTTGTCCTTTGGGGACTGCCCCGATGGATTTTCTGGTTTTTCCTTTGGTGGGGAGTCTCCAGCCTCTTATTGTATTTATTCTTTTTATTAATAAAATTTGCCAGAGGTACCGTCCTTTTTACCCAAAAAAAAAACTAGCAAAACCCTAATAAACCCTAATCCATCATATGAAAACTAGAAAACCCTAATAAACTCTAATCCATCATATGAAAACTAGAAAACCCTAACAACATCATTTGGAACATTCAAAAACCCTAATCCATCATATGAAAACTAGAAAACCCTAATAAACCGTAATCCATCATATACTAGAAAACCCTAATAAACCCTAATCTATCATATGAAAACCAGAAAACCCTAGTAACATCATTTGCAACATTCAAAAACCCTAATCCATCATATGAAAACTAGAAAACCCTAATAAACCCTAATCTATCATATGAAGACTAGAAAATCCTAGTTAACCCTACTCCATCATATGAAAACTAGAAAACCCTAATAAACCCTAATCCATCATATGAAAACTAGAAAAATGCTAATAAACCCTAATCCATCATATGAAAACTAGAAAACCCTAATAAACCCTAATCCATCATATGAAAACTAGAAAACGCTAATAAACCCTAATCCATCATATAAAAATTAGAAAACCCTAATATACTCTAATCCATCATATGAAAGCTAGAAAACCCAAATAAACCCTAATCCATCCTATGAAAACTAGAAAACCCTAATAAACCCTAATCCATCATATGAAAACTAGAAACCCCTAGTAACATCATTTGCAACATTCAAAAACCCTAATCCATCATATGAAAACTAGAAAATCCTAATAAACCCTAATCCAACATATGAAAACTAGAAAACCCTACTAAACCCTAATACATCATATGAAAACTAGAAAACCCTACTAAACCCTAATACATCATATGAAAACTAGAAAACCCTAATAAACCCTAATCCATCATATGAAAACTAAAAAACCTAATAAACCCTAATCCATCATATGAAAACTAGAAAACCCTACTAAACCCTAATCCATCATATGAAAACTAGAAAACCCTAATAAACCCTAATCCATCATATGAAAACTAGAAAACCCTAATAAACCCTAATCCATCATATGAAAACTAGAAAACCCTAATAAACCTTAATCCATCATATAAAAATTAGAAAACCCTAATAAACCCTAATCCATCATATGAAAGCTAGAAAACCCTAATAAACCCTAATCCATCCTATGAAAAGTAGAAAACCCTAATAAACCCTAATCCATCATATGAAAACTAGAAACCCCTAATAACATCATTTGCAACATTCAAAAGCCTTAATCCATCATATGAAAACTAGAAAAATCCTAATAAACCCTAATCCATCATATGAAAACTAGAAAACCTAATAAACCCTAATTCATCATATGAAAACTAGAAAACCCTACTAAACCCTAATCCATCATATGAAAACTAGATAACCCTAATAAACCCTAATCCATCATATGAAAATTAGAAAAACCCTAATAAACCCAAATCCATCATATGAAAACTAGAAAACCCTAATAAACCCTCATACATCATATGAAAACTAGAAAACCCTAATAAACCCAAATCTATCATATGAAAACTACAAAACCCTACTAAACCCTAATCCGTCATATGAAAACTAGAAAACCTTACTAAACCCTAATCCATCATATGAAAACTAGAAAACCCTAATAAACCCTAATCCATCATATGAAAACTAGAAAACCCTAACAAACCCTAATCGATCATATGAAAACTAGAAAACCCTAATAAACCCTAATCCATCATATAAAAATTAGAAAACCCTAATAAACCCTAATCCATCATATGAAAGCTAGAAAACGCTAATAAACCCTAATCCATCCTATGAAAACTAGAAAACCCTAATAAACCCTAATTCATCATATGAAAACTAGAAACCCCTAATAACATCATTTGCAACATTCAAAAACCCTAATCTATCATATGTAAACTAGAAAATCCTAATAAACCCTAATCCATCATATGAAAACTAGAAAATCCTACTAAACCCTAATCCATCATATGAAAACTAGAAAACACTAATCCATCATATCAAAACTAGAAAACCTAATAAACCCTAATCCATCATATGAAAACTAGAAAACCCTACAAAAACCTAATCCATCATATGAAAACTAGAAAACCCTAATAAACCCTAATCCTTCATATGAAAACTAGAAAACCCTAATAAACCCTAATCCAACATATGAAAACTAGAAAACCCTAATAAACCCTAATCCATCATATAAAAATTAGAAAACCCTAATAAACCCTAATCCATCATGTCAAAGCTAGAAAACCCTAATAAACCCTAATCCATCCTATGAAAAGTAAAAAACCCTAATAAACCCTAATCCATCATATGAAAACTAGAAACCCCTAATAACATCATTTGCAACATTCAAAAGCCCTAATCCATCATATGAAAACTAGAAAAATCCTAATAAACCCTAATCCATCATATGAAAACTAGAAAACCTAATAAACCCTAATTCATCATATGAAAACTAGAAAACCCTACTAAACCCTAATCCATCATATGAAAACTAGAAAACCCTAATAAACCCTAATCCATTATATGAAAATTAGAAAAACCCTAATAAACCCAAATCCATCATATGAAAACTAGAAATCCCTAATAAACCCTCATACATCATATGAAAACTTGAAAACCCTAATAAACCCTAATCCATCATATGAAAACTAGAAAACCCTACTAAACCCTAATCCATCATATGAAAACTAGAAAACCCTACTAAACCCTAATCCATCATATGAAAACTAGAAAACCCTAATAAACCCTAATCCATCATATGAAAACTAGAAAACCCTAATAAACCCTAATCCATCATATGAAAGCTAGAAAACCCTAATACACCCTAATCCATCCTATGAAAACTAGAAAACCCTAATTCATCATATGAAAACTAGAAACCCCTAATAACATCATTTGCAACATTCAAAAACCCTAATCCATCATATGAAAACTAGAAAATCCTAATAAACCCTAATCCATCATATGAAAACTAGAAAATCCTACTAAACCCTAATCCATCATATGAAAACTAGAAAACCCTAATCCATCATATGATAACTAGAAAACCTAATAAACCCTAATCCATCATATGAAAACTAGAAAACCCTAATAAACCCTAATCCTTCATATGAAAACTAGAAAACCCTAATAAACCCTAATCCATCATATGAAAACTAGAAAACCCTAAAAAACCCTAATCCATCATATGAAAACTAGAAAACCTTAATAAACCCGAATCCATCATATAAAAATTAGAAAACCCTAATAAACCCTAATCCATCATATGAAAGTTAGAAAACCCTAATAAAACATAATCAATCATATAAAAGTAGAAAACCCTAATAAACCCTAATCTATCTTATGAAAACTAGAAAACCCTAATAAACCCTAATCCATAATATGAAAACTAGAAAACCCTAATAACATCATTTGCAACACTCAAAAACCGTAATCCATCATATGAAAACTAGAAAACCCTAATAAACCCTAATCCATCATATGAAAACTAGAAAAATGCTAATAAACCCTAATCCATCATATGAAAACTAGAAAACCCTAATAAACCCTAATCCATCATATGAAAACTAGAAAACGCTAATAAACCCTAATCCATCATATAAAAATTAGAAAACCCTAATATACTCTAATCCATCATATGAAAGCTAGAAAACCCAAATAAACCCTAATCCATCCTATGAAAACTAGAAAACCCTAATAAACCCTAATCCATCATATGAAAACTAGAAACCCCTAATAACATCATTTGCAACATTCAAAAACCCTAATCCATCATATGAAAACTAGAAAATCCTAATAAACCCTAATCCATCATATGAAAGTTAGAAAACCCTAATAAAACATAATCAATCATATAAAAGTAGAAAACCCTAATAAACCCTAATCTATCTTATGAAAACTAGAAAACCCTAATAAACCCTAATCCATAATATGAAAACTAGAAAACCCTAATAACATCATTTGCAACACTCAAAAACCGTAATCCATCATATGAAAACTAGAAAACCCTAATAAACCCTAATCCATCATATGAAAACTAGAAAAATGCTAATAAACCCTAATCCATCATATGAAAACTAGAAAACCCTAATAAACCCTAATCCATCATATGAAAACTAGAAAACGCTAATAAACCCTAATCCATCATATAAAAATTAGAAAACCCTAATATACTCTAATCCATCATATGAAAGCTAGAAAACCCAAATAAACCCTAATCCATCCTATGAAAACTAGAAAACCCTAATAAACCCTAATCCATCATATGAAAACTAGAAACCCCTAATAACATCATTTGCAACATTCAAAAACCCTAATCCATCATATGAAAACTAGAAAATCCTAATAAACCCTAATCCATCATATGAAAACTAGAAAACCCTAATAAACCCTAATCCATCATATGAAAACTAAAAAACCTAATAAACCCTAATCCATCATATGAAAACTAGAAAACCCTACTAAACCCTAATCCATCATATGAAAACTAGAAAACCCTAATAAACCCTAATCCATCATATGAAAACTAGAAAACCCTAATAAACCCTAATCCATCATATGAAAACTAGAAAACCCTAATAAACCCTAATCCATCATATAAAAATTAGAAAACCCTAATAAACCCTAATCCATCATATGAAAGCTAGAAAACTCTAATAAACCCTAATCCATCCTATGAAAAGTAGAAAACCCTAATAAACCCTAATCCATCATATGAAAACTAGAAGCCCCTAATAACATCATTTGCAACATTCAAAAGCCCTAATCCATCATATGAAAACTAGAAAAATCCTAATAAACCCTAATCCATCATATGAAAACTAGAAAACCTAATAAACCCTAATTCATCATATGAAAACTAGAAAACCCTACTAAACCCTAATCCATCATATGAAAACTAGAAAACCCTAATCCATCATATGAAAATTAGAAAAACCCTAATAAACCCAAATCCATCATATGAAAACTAGAAAACCCTAATAAGCCCTCATACATCATATGAAAACTAGAAAACCCTAATAAACCCAAATCTATCATATGAAAACTAGAAAACCCTACTAAACCCTAATCCTTCATATGAAAACTAGAAAACCTAACTAAACCCTAATCCATCATATGAAAACTAGAAAACCCTAATAAACCCTAATCCATCATATGAAAACTAGAAAACCCTAACAAACCCTAATCGATCATATGAAAACTAGAAAACCCTAATAAACCCTAATCCATCATATAAAAATTAGAAAACCCTAATAAACCCTAATCCATCATATGAAAGCTAGAAAACGCTAATAAACCCTAATCCATCCTATGAAAACTAGAAAACCCTAATAAACCCTAATTCACCATATGAGAACTAGAAACCCCTAATAACATCATTTGCAACATTCAAAAACCCTAATCCGTCATATGTAAACTAGAAAATCCTAATAAACCCTAATCCATCATATGAAAACTAGAAAATCCTACTAAACCCTAATCCATCATATGATAACTAGAAAACCCTAATCCATCATACGAAAACTAGAAAACCTAATAAACCCTAATCCGTCATATGAAAACTAGAAAACCCTACTAAAACCTAATCCATCATATGAAAACTAGAAAACCCTAATAAACCCTAATCCATCATATGAAAACTAGAAAACCCTAATAAACCCTAATCCAACATATGAAAACTAGAAAACCCTAATAAACCCTAATCCATCATATAAAAATAAGAAAACCCTAATAAACCCTAATCCATCATGTCAAAGCTAGAAAACCCTAATAAACCCTAATCCATCCTATGAAAAGTAAAAAACCCTAATAAACCCTAATCCATCATATGAAAACTAGAAACCCCTAATAACATCATTTGCAACATTCAAAAGCCCTAATCCATCATATGAAAACTAGAAAAATCCTAATAAACCCTAATCCATCATATGAAAACCAGAAAACCTAATAAACCCTAATTCATCATATGAAAACTAGAAAACCCTACTAAACCCTAATCCATCATATGAAAACTAGAAAACCCTAACAAACCCTAATCCATTATATGAAAATTAGAGAAACCCTAATAAACCCAAATCCATCATATGAAAACTAGAAATCCCTAATAAACCCTCATACATCATATGAAAACTAGAAAACCCTAATAAACCCTAATCCATCATATGAAAACTAGAAAACCCTACTAAACCCTAATCCATCATATGAAAACTAGAAAACCCTACTAAACCCTAATCCATCATATGAAAACTAGAAAACCCTAATAAACCCTAATCCATCATATGAAAACTAGAAAACCCTAACAAACCCTAATCGATCAGATGAAAACTAGAAAACCCTAATAAACCCTAATTCATCATATAAAAATTAGAAAACCCTAATAAACCCTAATCCATCATATGAAAGCTAGAAAACCCTAATACACCCTAATCTATCCTATGAAAACAAGAAAACCCTAATAAACCCTAATGCATCATATGAAAACTAGAAACCCCTAATAACATCATTTGCAACATTCAAAAACCCTAATCCATCATATGAAAACTAGAAAATCCTAATAAACCCTAATCCATCATATGAAAACTAGAAAATCCTACTAAACCCTAATCCATCATATGAAAACTAGAAAACCCTAATCCATCATATGATAACTAGAAAACCTAATAAACCCTAATCCATCATACGAAAACTAGAAAACCCTAATAAACCCTAATCCATCATATGAAAACTAGAAAACCCTAATAAACCCTAATCCATCATATGAAAACTAGAAAACCTTAACAAACCCGAATCCATCATATAAAAATTAGAAAACCCTAATGAACCCTAATCCATCATATGAAAGTTAGAAAACCCTAATAAAACATAATCCATCATATAAAACTAGAAAACCCTAATAAACCCTAATCTATCTTATGAAAACTAGAAAACCCTATTAAACCCTAATCCATCATATGAAAACTAGAAAAATCCTAATAAACCCTAATCCATCATATGAAAAATAGAAAACCCTAATAAACCCTAATCCATCATATGAAAACTAGAAAACGCTAATAAACCCTAATCCATCATATAAAAATTAGAAAACCCTAATATACTCTAATCCATCATATGAAAGCTAGAAAACCCAAATAAACCCTAATCCATCCTATGAAAACTAGAAAACCCTAATAAACCCTAATCCATCATATGAAAACTAGAAACCCCAAATAACATCATTTGCAACATTCAAAAACCCTAATCCATCATATGAAAACTAGAAAATCCTAATAAACCCTAATCCATCATATGAAAACTAGAAAACCCTACTAAACCCTAATACATCATATGAAAACTAGAAAACCCTAATAAACCCTAATCCATCATATGAAAACTAAAGAACCTAATAAACCCTAATCCATCATATGAAAACTAGAAAACCCTACTAAACCCTAATCCATCATATGAAAACTAGAAAACCCTAATAAACCCTAATCCATCATATGAAAACTAGAAAACCCTAATAAACCCTAATCCATCATATGAAAACTAGAAAACCCTAATAAACCCTAATCCATCATATAAAAATTAGAAAACCCTAATAAACCCTAATCCATCATATGAAAGCTAGAAAACTCTAATAAACCCTAATCCATCCTATGAAAAGTAGAAAACCCTAATAAACCCTAATCCATCATATGAAAACTAGAAACCCCTAATAACATCATTTGCAACATTCAAAAGCCCTAATCCATCAAATGAAAACTAGAAAAATCCTAATAAACCCTAATCCATCATATGAAAACTAGAAAACCTAATAAACCCTAATTCATCATATGAAAACTAGAAAACCCTACTAAACCCTAATCCATCATATGAAAACTATAAAACCCTAATAAACCCTAATCCATCATATGAAAATTAGAAAAACCCTAATAAACCCAAATCCATCATATGAAAACTAGAAAACCCTAATAAACCCTCATACATCATATGAAAACTAGAAAACCCTAATAAACCCAAATCTATCATATGAAAACTAGAAAACCCTACTAAACCCTAATCCGTCATATGAAAACTAGAAAACCTTACTAAACCCTAATCCCTCATATGAAAACTAGAAAACCCTAATAAACCCTAATCCATCATATAAAAACTAGAAACCCCTAACAAACCCTAATCGATCATATGAAAACTAGAAAACCCTAATAAACCCTAATCCATCATATAAAAATTAGAAAACCCTAATAAACCCTAATCCATCATATGAAAGCTAGAAAACGCTAATAAACCCTAATTCATCATATGAAAACTAGAAACCCCTAATAACATCATTTGCAACATTCAAAAACCCTAATCCATCATATGTAAACTAGAAAATCCTAATAAACCCTAATCCATCATATAAAAACTAGAAAATCCTACTAAACCCTAATCCATCATACGAAAACTAGAAAACCTAATAAACCCTAATCCATCATATGAAAACTAGAAAACCCTACTAAAACCTAATCCATCATATGAAAACTAGAAAACCCTAATAAACCCTAATCCATCATATGAAAACTAGAAAACCCTAATAAACCCTAATCCAACATATGAAAACTAGAAAACCCTAATAAACCCTAATCCATCATATAAAAATTAGAAAACCCTAATAAACCCTAATCCATCATGTCAAAGCTAGAAAACCCTAATAAACCCTAATCCATCCTATGAAAAGTAAAAAACCCTAATAAACCCTAATCCATCGTATGAAAACTAGAAACCCCTAATAACATCATTTGCAACATTCAAAAGCCCTAATCCATCATATGAAAACTAGAAAAATCCTAATAAACCCTAATCCATCATATGAAAACTAGAAAACCTAATAAACCCTAATTCATCATATGAAAACTAGAAAACCCTACTAAACCCTAATCCATCATATGAAAACTAGAAAACCGTAATAAACCCTAATCCATTATATGAAAATTAGAGAAACCCTAATAAACCCAAATCCATCATATGAAAACTAGAAATCCTTAATAAACCCTCATACATCATATGAAAACTAGAAAACCCTAATAAACCCTAATCCATCATATGAAAACTAGAAAACCCTACTAAACCCTAATCCATCATATGAAAACTAGAAAACCCTAATAAACCCTAATCCATCATATGAAAACTAGAAAACCCTAACAAACCCTAATCGATCAGATGAAAACTAGAAAACCCTAATAAACCCTAATTCATCATATAAAAATTAGAAAACCCTAATAAACCCTAATCCATCATATGAAAGCTAGAAAACCCTAATACACCCTAATGCATCCTATGAAAACTAGAAAACCCTAATAAACCCTAATTCATCATATGAAAACTAGAAACCCCTAATAACATTATTTGCAACATTCAAAAACCCTAATCCATCATATGAAAACTAGAAAACCCTAATAAACCCCTAATAACATCATTTGCAACATTCAAAAACCCTAATCCATCATATGAAAACTAGAAAATCCTAATAAACCCTAATCCATCATATGAAAACTAGAAAATCCTACTAAACCCTAATCCATCATATGAAAACTAGAAAACCCTAATCCATCATATGATAACTAGAAAACCTAATAAACCCTAATCCATCATACGAAAACTAGAAAACCCTAATAAACCCTAATCCATCATATGAAAACTAGAAAACCCTAATAAACCCTAATCCATCATATGAAAACTAGAAAACCCTAATAAACCCTAATCCATCATATGAAAACTAGAAAACCTTAATAAACCCGAATCCATCATATAAAAATTAGAAAACCCTAATAAACCCTAATCCATCATATGAAAGTTAGAAAACCCTAATAAAACATAATCAATCATATAAAAGTAGAAAACCCTAATAAACCCTAATCTATCTTATGAAAACTAGAAAACCCTATTAAACCCTAATCCATCATATGAAAACTAGAAAAATGCTAATAAACCCTAATCCATCATATGAAAACTAGAAAACCTAATAAACCCTAATTCATCATATGAAAACTAGAAAACCCTACTAAACCCTAATCCATCATATGAAAACTATAAAACCCTAATAAACCATAATCCATCATATGAAAATTAGAAAAACCCTAATAAACCCAAATCCATCATATGAAAACTAGAAAACCCTAATAAACCCTCATACATCATATGAAAACTAGAAAACCCTAATAAACCCAAATCTATCATATGAAAACTAGAAAACCCTACTAAACCCTAATCCGTCATATGAAAACTAGAAAACCTTACTAAACCCTAATCCATCATATGAAAACTAGAAAACCCTAATAAACCCTAATCCATCATATAAAAACTAGAAACCCCTAACAAACCCTAATCGATCATATGAAAACTAGAAAACCCTAATAAACCCTAATCCATCATATAAAAATTAGAAAACCCTAATAAACCCTAATCCATCATATGAAAGCTAGAAAACGCTAATAAACCCTAATTCATCATATGAAAACTAGAAACCCCTAATAACATCATTTGCAACATTCAAAAACCCTAATCCATCATATGTAAACTAGAAAATCCTAATAAACCCTAATCCATCATATAAAAACTAGAAAATCCTACTAAACCCTAATCCATCATACGAAAACTAGAAAACCTAATAAACCCTAATCCATCATATGAAAACTAGAAAACCCTACTAAAACCTAATCCATCATATGAAAACTAGAAAACCCTAATAAACCCTAATCCATCATATGAAAACTAGAAAACCCTAATAAACCCTAATCCAACATATGAAAACTAGAAAACCCTAATAAACCCTAATCCATCATATAAAAATTAGAAAACCCTAATAAACCCTAATCCATCATGTCAAAGCTAGAAAACCCTAATAAACCCTAATCCATCCTATGAAAAGTAAAAAACCCTAATAAACCCTAATCCATCGTATGAAAACTAGAAACCCTTAATAACATCATTTGCAACATTCAAAAGCCCTAATCCATCATATGAAAACTAGAAAAATCCTAATAAACCCTAATCCATCATATGAAAACTAGAAAACCTAATAAACCCTAATTCATCATATGAAAACTAGAAAACCCTACTAAACCCTAATCCATCATATGAAAACTAGAAAACCCTAATAAACCCTAATCCATTATATGAAAATTAGAGAAACCCTAATAAACCCAAATCCATCATATGAAAACTAGAAATCCTTAATAAACCCTCATACATCATATGAAAACTAGAAAACCCTAATAAACCCTAATCCATCATATGAAAACTAGAAAACCCTACTAAACCCTAATCCATCATATGAAAACTAGAAAACCCTAATAAACCCTAATCCATCATATGAAAACTAGAAAACCCTAACAAACCCTAATCGATCAGATGAAAACTAGAAAACCCTAATAAACCCTAATTCATCATATAAAAATTAGAAAACCCTAATAAACCCTAATCCATCATATGAAAGCTAGAAAACCCTAATACACCCTAATCCATCCTATGAAAACTAGAAAACCCTAATAAACCCTAATTCATCATATGAAAACTAGAAACCCCTAATAACATTATTTGCAACATTCAAAAACCCTAATCCATCATATGAAAACTAGAAAACCCTAATAAACCCCTAATAACATCATTTGCAACATTCAAAAACCCTAATCCATCATATGAAAACTAGAAAATCCTAATAAACCCTAATCCATCATATGAAAACTAGAAAATCCTACTAAACCCTAATCCATCATATGAAAACTAGAAAACCCTAATCCATCATATGATAACTAGAAAACCTAATAAACCCTAATCCATCATACGAAAACTAGAAAACCCTAATAAACCCTAATCCATCATATGAAAACTAGAAAACCCTAATAAACCCTAATCCATCATATGAAAACTAGAAAACCCTAATAAACCCTAATCCATCATATGAAAACTAGAAAACCTTAATAAACCCGAATCCATCATATAAAAATTAGAAAACCCTAATAAACCCTAATCCATCATATGAAAGTTAGAAAACCTAATAAAACATAATCAATCATATAAAAGTAGAAAACCCTAATAAACCCTAATCTATCTTATGAAAACTAGAAAACCCTATTAAACCCTAATCCATCATATGAAAACTAGAAAAATGCTAATAAACCCTAATCCATCATATGAAAAATAGAAAACCCTAATAAACCCTAATCCATCATATGAAAACTAGAAAACGCTAATAAACCCTAATCCATCATATAAAAATTAGAAAACCCTAATATACTCTAATCCATCATATGAAAGCTAGAAAACCCAAATAAACCCTAATCCATCCTATGAAAACTAGAAAACCCTAATAAACCCTAATCCATCATATGAAAACTAGAAACCCCAAATAACATCATTTGCAACATTCAAAAACCCTAATCCATCATATGAAAACTAGAAAATCCTAATAAACCCTAATCCATCATATGAAAACTAGAAAACCCTACTAAACCCTAATACATCATATGAAAACTAGAAAACCCTAATAAACCCTAATCCATCATATGAAAACTAAAGAACCTAATAAACCCTAATCCATCATATGAAAACTAGAAAACCCTACTAAACCCTAATCCATCATATGAAAACTAGAAAACCCTAATAAACCCTAATCCATCATATGAAAACTAGAAAACCCTAATAAACCCTAATCCATCATATGAAAACTAGAAAACCCTAATAAACCCTAATCCATCATATAAAAATTAGAAAACCCTAATAAACCCTAATCCATCATGTCAAAGCTAGAAAACCCTAATAAACCCTAATCCATCCTATGAAAAGTAAAAAACCCTAATAAACCCTAATCCATCGTATGAAAACTAGAAACCCCTAATAACATCATTTGCAACATTCAAAAGCCCTAATCCATCATATGAAAACTAGAAAAATCCTAATAAACCCTAATCCATCATATGAAAACTAGAAAACCTAATAAACCCTAATTCATCATATGAAAACTAGAAAACCCTACTAAACCCTAATCCATCATATGAAAACTAGAAAACCCTAATAAACCCTAATCCATTATATGAAAATTAGAGAAACCCTAATAAACCCAAATCCATCATATGAAAACTAGAAATCCTTAATAAACCCTCATACATCATATGAAAACTAGAAAACCCTAATAAACCCTAATCCATCATATGAAAACTAGAAAACCCTACTAAACCCTAATCCATCATATGAAAACTAGAAAACCCTAATAAACCCTAATCCATCATATGAAAACTAGAAAACCCTAACAAACCCTAATCGATCAGATGAAAACTAGAAAACCCTAATAAACCCTAATTCATCATATAAAAATTAGAAAACCCTAATAAACCCTAATCCATCATATGAAAGTTAGAAAACCCTAATACACCCTAATCCATCCTATGAAAACTAGAAAACCCTAATAAACCCTAATTCATCATATGAAAACTAGAAACCCCTAATAACATTATTTGCAACATTCAAAAACCCTAATCCATCATATGAAAACTAGAAAACCCTAATAAACCCCTAATAACATCATTTGCAACATTCAAAAACCCTAATCCATCATATGAAAACTAGAAAATCCTAATAAACCCTAATCCATCATATGAAAACTAGAAAATCCTACTAAACCCTAATCCATCATATGAAAACTAGAAAACCCTAATCCATCATATGATAACTAGAAAACCTAATAAACCCTAATCCATCATACGAAAACTAGAAAACCCTAATAAACCCTAATCCATCATATGAAAACTAGAAAACCCTAATAAACCCTAATCCATCATATGAAAACTAGAAAACCCTAATAAACCCTAATCCATCATATGAAAACTAGAAAACCTTAATAAACCCGAATCCATCATATAAAAATTAGAAAACCCTAATAAACCCTAATCCATCATATGAAAGTTAGAAAACCCTAATAAAACATAATCAATCATATAAAAGTAGAAAACCCTAATAAACCCTAATCTATCTTATGAAAACTAGAAAACCCTATTAAACCCTAATCCATCATATGAAAACTAGAAAAATGCTAATAAACCCTAATCCATCATATGAAAACTAGAAAACCTAATAAACCCTAATTCATCATATGAAAACTAGAAAACCCTACTAAACCCTAATCCATCATATGAAAACTATAAAACCCTAATAAACCCTAATCCATCATATGAAAATTAGAAAAACCCTAATAAACCCAAATCCATCATATGAAAACTAGAAAACCCTAATAAACCCTCATACATCATATGAAAACTAGAAAACCCTAATAAACCCAAATCTATCATATGAAAACTAGAAAACCCTACTAAACCCTAATCCGTCATATGAAAACTAGAAAACCTTACTAAACCCTAATCCATCATATGAAAACTAGAAAACCCTAATAAACCCTAATCCATCATATAAAAACTAGAAACCCCTAACAAACCCTAATCGATCATATGAAAACTAGAAAACCCTAATAAACCCTAATCCATCATATAAAAATTAGAAAACCCTAATAAACCCTAATCCATCATATGAAAGCTAGAAAACGCTAATAAACCCTAATTCATCATATGAAAACTAGAAACCCCTAATAACATCATTTGCAACATTCAAAAACCCTAATCCATCATATGTAAACTAGAAAATCCTAATAAACCCTAATCCATCATATAAAAACTAGAAAATCCTACTAAACCCTAATCCATCATACGAAAACTAGAAAACCTAATAAACCCTAATCCATCATATGAAAACTAGAAAACCCTACTAAAACCTAATCCATCATATGAAAACTAGAAAACCCTAATAAACCCTAATCCATCATATGAAAACTAGAAAACCCTAATAAACCCTAATCCAACATATGAAAACTAGAAAACCCTAATAAACCCTAATCCATCATATAAAAATTAGAAAACCCTAATAAACCCTAATCCATCATGTCAAAGCTAGAAAACCCTAATAAACCCTAATCCATCCTATGAAAAGTAAAAAACCCTAATAAACCCTAATCCATCGTATGAAAACTAGAAACCCCTAATAACATCATTTGCAACATTCAAAAGCCCTAATCCATCATATGAAAACTAGAAAAATCCTAATAAACCCTAATCCATCATATGAAAACTAGAAAACCTAATAAACCCTAATTCATCATATGAAAACTAGAAAACCCTACTAAACCCTAATCCATCATATGAAAACTAGAAAACCCTAATAAACCCTAATCCATTATATGAAAATTAGAGAAACCCTAATAAACCCAAATCCATCATATGAAAACTAGAAATCCTTAATAAACCCTCATACATCATATGAAAACTAGAAAACCCTAATAAACCCTAATCCATCATATGAAAACTAGAAAACCCCACTAAACCCTAATCCATCATATGAAAACTAGAAAACCCTAATAAACCCTAATCCATCATATGAAAACTAGAAAACCCTAACAAACCCTAATCGATCAGATGAAAACTAGAAAACCCTAATAAACCCTAATTCATCATATAAAAATTAGAAAACCCTAATAAACCCTAATCCATCATATGAAAGCTAGAAAACCCTAATACACCCTAATCCATCCTATGAAAACTAGAAAACCCTAATAAACCCTAATTCATCATATGAAAACTAGAAACCCCTAATAACATTATTTGCAACATTCAAAAACCCTAATCCATCATATGAAAACTAGAAAACCCTAATAAACCCCTAATAACATCATTTGCAACATTCAAAACCCCTAATCCATCATATGAAAACTAGAAAATCCTAATAAACCCTAATCCATCATATGAAAACTAGAAAATCCTACTAAACCCTAATCCATCATATGAAAACTAGAAAACCCTAATCCATCATATGATAACTAGAAAACCTAATAAACCCTAATCCATCATACGAAAACTAGAAAACCCTAATAAACCCTAATCCATCATATGAAAACTAGAAAACCCTAATAAACCCTAATCCATCATATGAAAACTAGAAAACCCTAATAAACCCTAATCCATCATATGAAAACTAGAAAACCTTAATAAACCCGAATCCATCATATAAAAATTAGAAAACCCTAATAAACCCTAATCCATCATATGAAAGTTAGAAAACCCTAATAAAACATAATCAATCATATAAAAGTAGAAAACCCTAATAAACCCTAATCTATCTTATGAAAACTAGAAAACCCTATTAAACCCTAATCCATCATATGAAAACTAGAAAAATGCTAATAAACCCTAATCCATCATATGAAAAATAGAAAACCCTAATAAACCCTAATCCATCATATGAAAACTAGAAAACGCTAATAAACCCTAATCCATCATATAAAAATTAGAAAACCCTAATATACTCTAATCCATCATATGAAAGCTAGAAAACCCAAATAAACCCTAATCCATCCTATGAAAACTAGAAAACCCTAATAAACCCTAATCCATCATATGAAAACTAGAAACCCCAAATAACATCATTTGCAACATTCAAAAACCCTAATCCATCATATGAAAACTAGAAAATCCTACTAAACCCTAATCCATCATATGAAAACTAGAAAACCCTACTAAACCCTAATACATCATATGAAAACTAGAAAACCCTAATAAACCCTAATCCATCATATGAAAACTAAAGAACCTAATAAACCCTAATCCATCATATGAAAACTAGAAAACCCTACTAAACCCTAATCTATCATATGAAAACTAGAAAACCCTAATAAACCCTAATCCATCATATGAAAACTAGAAAACCCTAATAAACCCTAATCCATCATATGAAAACTAGAAAACCCTAATAAACCCTAATCCATCATATAAAAATTAGAAAACCCTAATAAACCCTAATCCATCATATAAAAATTAGAAAACCCTAATATACTCTAATCCATCATATGAAAGCTAGAAAACCCAAATAAACCCTAATCCATCCTATGAAAACTAGAAAACCCTAATAAACCCTAATCCATCATATGAAAACTAGAAACCCCAAATAACATCATTTGCAACATTCAAAAACCCTAATCCATCATATGAAAACTAGAAAATCCTACTAAACCCTAATCCATCATATGAAAACTAGAAAACCCTACTAAACCCTAATACATCATATGAAAACTAGAAAACCCTAATAAACCCTAATCCATCATATGAAAACTAAAGAACCTAATAAACCCTAATCCATCATATGAAAACTAGAAAACCCTACTAAACCCTAATCTATCATATGAAAACTAGAAAACCCTAATAAACCCTAATCCATCATATGAAAACTAGAAAACCCTAATAAACCCTAATCCATCATATGAAAACTAGAAAACCCTAATAAACCCTAATCCATCATATAAAAATTAGAAAACCCTAATAAACCCTAATCCATCATATGAAAGCTAGAAAACTCTAATAAACCCTAATCCATCCTATGAAAAGTAGAAAACCCTAATAAACCCTAATCCATCATATGAAAACTAGAAACCCCAATAACATCATTTGCAACATTCAAAAGCCCTAATCCATCAAATGAAAACTAGAAAAATCCTAATAAACCCTAATCCATCATATGAAAACTAGAAAACCTAATAAACCCTAATTCATCATATGAAAACTAGAAAACCCTACTAAACCCTAATCCATCATATGAAAACTATAAAACCCTAATAAACCCTAATCCATCATATGAAAATTAGAAAAACCCTAATAAACCCAAATCCATCATATGAAAACTAGAAAACCCTAATAAACCCTCATACATCATATGAAAACTAGAAAACCCTAATAAACCCAAATCTATCATATGAAAACTAGAAAACCCTACTAAACCCTAATCCGTCATATGAAAACTAGAAAACCTTACTAAACCCTAATCCATCATATGAAAACTAGAAAACCCTAATAAACCCTAATCCATCATATAAAAACTAGAAACCCCTAACAAACCCTAATCGATCATATGAAAACTAGAAAACCCTAATAAACCCTAATCCATCATATAAAAATTAGAAAACCCTAATAAACCCTAATCCATCATATGAAAGCTAGAAAACGCTAATAAACCCTAATTCATCATATGAAAACTAGAAACCCCTAATAACATCATTTGCAACATTCAAAAACCCTAATCCATCATATGTAAACTAGAAAATCCTAATAAACCCTAATCCATCATATAAAAACTAGAAAATCCTACTAAACCCTAATCCATCATACGAAAACTAGAAAACCTAATAAACCCTAATCCATCATATGAAAACTAGAAAACCCTACTAAAACCTAATCCATCATATGAAAACTAGAAAACCCTAATAAACCCTAATCCATCATATGAAAACTAGAAAACCCTAATAAACCCTAATCCAACATATGAAAACTAGAAAACCCTAATAAACCCTAATCCATCATATAAAAATTAGAAAACCCTAATAAACCCTAATCCATCATGTCAAAGCTAGAAAACCCTAATAAACCCTAATCCATCATATGAAAACTAGAAAACCCTAATAAACCCTAATCCATCATATGAAAACTAGAAAACCCTAATAAACCCTAATCCATCATATGAAAACTAGAAAACCTTAATAAACCCGAATCCATCATATAAAAATTAGAAAACCCTAATAAACCCTAATCCATCATATGAAAGTTAGAAAACCCTAATAAAACATAATCAATCATATAAAAGTAGAAAACCCTAATAAACCCTAATCTATCTTATGAAAACTAGAAAACCCTATTAAACCCTAATCCATCATATGAAAACTAGAAAAATGCTAATAAACCCTAATCCATCATATGAAAAATAGAAAACCCTAATAAACCCTAATCCATCATATGAAAACTAGAAAACGCTAATAAACCCTAATCCATCATATAAAAATTAGAAAACCCTAATATACTCTAATCCATCATATGAAAGCTAGAAAACCCAAATAAACCCTAATCCATCCTATGAAAACTAGAAAACCCTAATAAACCCTAATCCATCATATGAAAACTAGAAACCCCAAATAACATCATTTGCAACATTCAAAAACCCTAATCCATCATATGAAAACTAGAAAATCCTAATAAACCCTAATCCATCATATGAAAACTAGAAAACCCTACTAAACCCTAATACATCATATGAAAACTAGAAAACCCTAATAAACCCTAATCCATCATATGAAAACTAAAGAACCTAATAAACCCTAATCCATCATATGAAAACTAGAAAACCCTACTAAACCCTAATCTATCATATGAAAACTAGAAAACCCTAATAAACCCTAATCCATCATATGAAAACTAGAAAACCCTAATAAACCCTAATCCATCATATGAAAACTAGAAAACCCTAATAAACCCTAATCCATCATATAAAAATTAGAAAACCCTAATAAACCCTAATCCATCATATGAAAGCTAGAAAACTCTAATAAACCCTAATCCATCCTATGAAAAGTAGAAAACCCTAATAAACCCTAATCCATCATATGAAAACTAGAAACCCCTAATAACATCATTTGCAACATTCAAAAGCCCTAATCCATCAAATGAAAACTAGAAAAATCCTAATAAACCCTAATCCATCATATGAAAACTAGAAAACCTAATAAACCCTAATTCATCATATGAAAACTAGAAAACCCTACTAAACCCTAATCCATCATATGAAAACTATAAAACCCTAATAAACCCTAATCCATCATATGAAAATTAGAAAAACCCTAATAAACCCAAATCCATCATATGAAAACTAGAAAACCCTAATAAACCCTCATACATCATATGAAAACTAGAAAACCCTAATAAACCCAAATCTATCATATGAAAACTAGAAAACCCTACTAAACCCTAATCCGTCATATGAAATCTAGAAAACCTTACTAAACCCTAATCCATCATATGAAAACTAGAAAACCCTAATAAACCCTAATCCATCATATAAAAACTAGAAACCCCTAACAAACCCTAATCGATCATATGAAAACTAGAAAACCCTAATAAACCCTAATCCATCATATAAAAATTAGAAAACCCTAATAAACCCTAATCCATCATATGAAAGCTAGAAAACGCTAATAAACCCTAATTCATCATATGAAAACTAGAAACCCCTAATAACATCATTTGCAACATTCAAAAACCCTAATCCATCATATGTAAACTAGAAAATCCTAATAAACCCTAATCCATCATATAAAAACTAGAAAATCCTACTAAACCCTAATCCATCATACGAAAACTAGAAAACCTAATAAACCCTAATCCATCATATGAAAACTAGAAAACCCTACTAAAACCTAATCCATCATATGAAAACTAGAAAACCCTAATAAACCCTAATCCATCATATGAAAACTAGAAAACCCTAATAAACCCTAATCCAACATATGAAAACTAGAAAACCCTAATAAACCCTAATCCATCATATAAAAATTAGAAAACCCTAATAAACCCTAATCCATCATGTCAAAGCTAGAAAACCCTAATAAACCCTAATCCATCCTATGAAAAGTAAAAAACCCTAATAAACCCTAATCCATCGTATGAAAACTAGAAACCCCTAATAACATCATTTGCAACATTCAAAAGCCCTAATCCATCATATGAAAACTAGAAAAATCCTAATAAACCCTAATCCATCATATGAAAACTAGAAAACCTAATAAACCCTAATTCATCATATGAAAACTAGAAAACCCTACTAAACCCTAATCCATCATATGAAAACTAGAAAACCCTAATAAACCCTAATCCATTATATGAAAAATTAGAGAAACCCTAATAAACCCAAATCCATCATATGAAAACTAGAAATCCTTAATAAACCCTCATACATCATATGAAAACTAGAAAACCCTAATAAACCCTAATCCATCATATGAAAACTAGAAAACCCTACTAAACCCTAATCCATCATATGAAAACTAGAAAACCCTAATAAACCCTAATCCATCATATGAAAACTAGAAAACCCTAACAAACCCTAATCGATCAGATGAAAACTAGAAAACCCTAATAAACCCTAATTCATCATATAAAAATTAGAAAACCCTAATAAACCCTAATCCATCATATGAAAGCTAGAAAACCCTAATACACCCTAATCCATCCTATGAAAACTAGAAAACCCTAATAAACCCTAATTCATCATATGAAAACTAGAAACCCCTAATAACATTATTTGCAACATTCAAAAACCCTACCATCATATGAAAACTAGAAAATCCTAATAAACCCTAATCCATCATATGAAAACTAAAAAATCCTACTAAACCCTAATCTATCATATGAAAACTAGAAAACCCTAATCCATCATATGATAACTAGAAAACCTAATAAACCCTAATCCATCATATGAAAACTAGAAAACCCTAATAAACCCTAATCCATCATATGAAAACTAGAAAACCCTAATAAACCCTAATCCATCATATGAAAACTAGAAAACCCTAATAAACCCTAATCCATCATATGAAAACTAGAAAACCTTAATAAACCCGAATCCATCATATAAAAATTAGAAAACCCTAATAAACCCTAATCCATCATATGAAAGTTAGAAAACCCTAATAAAACATAATCAATCATATAAAAGTAGAAAACCCTAATAAACCCTAGTCTATCTTATGAAAACTAGAAAACCCTAATAAACCCTAATCCATAATATGAAAACTAGGAAACCCTAATAACATCATTTGCAACATTCAAAAACCGTAATCCATCATATGAAAACTAGAAAACCCTAATAAACCCTAATCCATCATATGAAAACTAGAAAAATGCTAATAAACCCTAATCCATCATATGAAAACTAGAAAACCCTAATAAACCCTAATCCATCATATGAAAACTAGAAAACGCTAATAAACCCTAATCCATCATATAAAAATTAGAAAACCCTAATATACTCTAATCCATCATATGAAAGCTAGAAAACCCAAATAAACCCTAATCCATCCTATGAAAACTAGAAAACCTTAATAAACCCTAATCCATCATATGAAAACTAGAAACCCCTAATAACATCATTTGCAACATTCAAAAACCCTAATCCATCATATGAAAACTAGAAAATCCTAATAAACCCTAATCCATCATATGAAAACTAGAAAACCCTACTAAACCCTAATGCATCATATGAAAACTAGAAAACCCTAATAAACCCTAATCCATCATATGAAAACTAAAAAACCTAATAAACCCTAATCCATCATATGAAAACTAGAAAACCCTACTAAACCCTAATCCATCATATGAAAACTAGAAAACCCTAATAAACCCTAATCCATCATATGAAAACTAGAAAACCCTAATAAACACTAATCCATCATATGAAAACTAGAAAACCCTAATAAACCCTAATCCATCATATAAAAATTAGAAAACCCTAATAAACCCTAATCCATCATATGAAAGCTAGAAAACCCTAATAAACCCTAATCCATCCTATGAAAAGTAGAAAACCCTAATAAACCCTAATCTATCATATGAAAACTAGAAACCCCTAATAACATCATTTGCGACATTCAAAAGCCCTAATCCATCATATGAAAACTAGAAAAATCCTAATAAACCTTAATCCATCATATGAAAACTAGAAAACCTAATAAACCCTAATTCATCATATGAAAACTAGAAAACCCTACTAAACCCTAATCCATCATATGAAAACTAAAAAACCTAATAAACCCTAATCCATCATATGAAAACTAGAAAACCCTACTAAACCCTAATCCATCATATGAAAACTAGAAAACCCTAATAAACCCTAATCCATCATATGAAAACTAGAAAACCCTAATAAACCCTAATCCATCATATGAAAACTAGAAAACCCTAATAAACCCTAATCCATCATATAAAAATTAGAAAACCCTAATAAACCCTAATCCATCATATGAAAGCTAGAAAACCCTAATAAACCCTAATCCATCCTATGAAAAGTAGAAAACCCTAATAAACCCTAATCCATCATATGAAAACTAGAAACCCCTAATAACATCATTTGCGACATTCAAAAGCCCTAATCCATCATATGAAAACTAGAAAAATCCTAATAAACCTTAATCCATCATATGAAAACTAGAAAACCTAATAAACCCTAATTCATCATATGAAAACTAGAAAAACCTACTAAACCCTAATCCATCATATGAAAACTAGAAAACCCTAATAAACCCTAATCTATCATATGAAAATTAGAAAAACCCTAATAAACCTAAATCCATCATATGAAAACTAGAAAACCCTAATAAACCCTCATACATCATATGAAAACTAGAAAACCCTAATAAACCCAAATCCATCATATGAAAACTAGAAAACCCTACTAAACCTTAATCCATCATACGAAAACTAGAAAACCTTACTAAACCCTAATCCATCATATGAAAACTAGAAAACCCTAATAAACCCTAATCCATCATATGAAAACTAGAAAACCCTAACAAACCCTAATCGATCATATAAAAACTAGAAAACCCTAATAAACCCTAATCCATCATATAAAAATTAGAAAACCCAACCATCACCCTGATGGCCTAGTGGATAAGGCTTAGGACTCTTTCTCTTCCCCCATAAAGAGGTTCCAAGTTCTAATCCCACTCCCTCCCTTTCCCCATAGGGAGTGTTAGGTTTCAATCAGGGGATGGCCACTGGCCACCTCTCTACCCCCGTAGGTGATTGACCCGGACCACCCTGCTGCCAGGTGTGCGTGGGCCCTGATGTTGCTTCATCAGGGTCATCCAAAGGATGGGTCGGGTGGGGTCCTCGGTTAACAAAAAAAAAATTAGAAAACCCTAATAAACCCTAATCCATGATATGAAAGCTAGAAAACGCTAATAAACACTAATCCATCCTATGAAAACTTGAAAACCCTAATAAACCCTAATTCATCATATGAAAACTAGAAACCCCCAATAACATCATTTGCAACATTCAAAAACCCTAATCCATCATATGTAAACTAGAAAATCCTAATAAACCCTAATCCATCATATGAAAACTAGAAAATCCTACTAAACTCTAATCCATCATATGAAAACTAGAAAACCCTAATCCATCATACGAAAACTAGAAAACCTAATAAACCCTAATCCATCATATGAAAACTAGAAAACCCTACTAAAACCTAATCCATCATATGAAAACTAGAAAACCCTAATAAACCCTAATCCATCATATGAAAACTAGAAAACCCTAATAAACCCTAATCCATCATATAAAAACTAGAAAACCCTAATAAACCCTAATCCATCATATGAAAGCTAGAAAACCCTAATAAACCCTAATCCATCCTATGAAAACTAGAAAACCCTAATAAACCCTAATCTATCATATGAAAACTAGAAACCCCTAATAACATCATTTGCAACATTCAAAAGCCCTAATCCATCATATGAAAACTAGAAAAATCCTAATAAACCCTAATCCATCATATGAAAACTAGAAAACCTAATAAACCCTAATCCATCATATGAAAACTAGAAAACCCTACTAAACCGTAATCCATCATATGAAAACCAGAAAACCCTAATAAACCCTAATCCATTATATGAAAATTAGAGAAACCCTAATAAACCCAAATCCATCATATGAAAACTAGAAATCCCTAATAAACCCTCATACATCATATGAAAACTAGAAAACCTAATAAACCCTAATCCATCATATGAAAACTAGAAAACCCTACAAAACCCTAATCCATCATATGAAAACTAGAAAACCCTACTAAACCCTAATCCATCATATGAAAACTAGAAAACCCTAATAAACCCTAATCCATCATATGAAAACTAGAAAACCCTAACAAACCCTAATCGATCAAATGAAAACTAGAAAACCCTAATAAACCCTAATTCATCATATAAAAATTAGAAAACCCTAATAAGCCCTAATCCATCATATGAAAGCTAGAAAACCCTAATACACCCTAATCCATCCTATGAAAACTAGAAAAGCCTAATAAACCCTAATTCATCATATGAAAACTAGAAACCCCTAATAACATCATTTGCAACATTAAAAAACCCTAATCCATCATATGAAAACTAGAAAATCCTAATAAACCCTACTCCATCATATGAAAACTAGAAAATCCTACTAAACCGTAATCCATCATATGAAAACTAGAAAACCCTAATCCATCATATGAGAACTAGAAAACCTAATAAACCCTAATCCATCATATGAAAACTAGAAAACCCTAATAAACCCTAATCCATCATATGATAACTAGAAAACCCTAATAAACCCTAATCCATCATATGAAAACTAGAAAACCCTAATAAACCCTAATCCATCATAAGAAAACTAGAAAACCCTAATAAACCCTAATCCATCATATGAAAACTAGAAAACCCTAATAAACCCTAATCCATCATATGAAAACTAGAAAACCCTACCAAACCCTAATCGATCATATGAAAACTAGAAAACCCTAATAAACCCTAATCCATCATATAAAAATTATAAAACCCTAATAAACCCTAATCCATGATATGAAAGCTAGAAAACGCTAATAAACCCTAATCCATCCTATGAAAACTAGAAAACCCTAATAAACCCTAATTCATCATATGAAAACTAGAAACCCCTGATAACATCATTTGCAACATTCAAAAACCCTAATCCATCATATGTAAACTAGAAAATCCTAATAAACCCTAATCCATCATATGAAAACTAGAAAATCCTACTAAACCCTAATCCATCATATGAAAACTAGAAAACCCTAATAAACCCTAATCCATCATATGAAAACTAGAAAACCCTACTAAACCCTAATCCATCATATGAAAACTAGAAAACCTTACTAAACCCTAATCCAGCATATGAAAACTAGAAAACCCTAATAAACCCTACTCCATCATATGAAAACTAGAAAACCCTACCAAACCCTAATCGATCATATGAAAACTAGAAAACCCTAATAAACCCTAATCCATCATATAAAAATTAGAAAACCCTAATAAACCCTAATCCATGATATGAAAGCTAGAAAACCCTAATCCATCCTATGAAAACTAGAAAACCCTAATAAACCCTAATTCATCATATGAAAACTAGAAACCCCTAATAACATCATTTGCAACATTCAAAAACCCTAATCCATCATATGAAAACTAGAAAATCCTACTAAACCCTAATCCATCATATGAAAACTAGAAAACCCTAATCCATCATACGAAAACTAGAAAACCTAATAAACCCTAATCCATCATATGAAAACTAGAAACCCCTACTAAAACCTAATCCATCATATGAAAACTAGAAAACCCTAATAAACCCTAATCCATCATATGAAAACTAGAAAACCCTAATAAACCCTAATCCAACATATGAAAACTAGAAAACCCTAATAAACCCTAATCCATCATATAAAAATTAGAAAACCCTAATAAACCCTAATTCATCATATGAAAGCTAGAAAACCCTAATAAACCCTAATCCATCCTATGAAAAGTAGAAAACCCTAATAAACCCTAATCCATCATATGAAAACTAGAAACCCCTAATAACATCATTTGCAACATTCAAAAGCCCTAATCCATCATATGAAAACTAGAAAATTCCTAATAAACCCTAATCCATCATATGAAAACTAGAAAACCTAATAAACCCTAATTCATCATATGAAAACTAGAAAACCCTACTAAACCCTAATCCATCATATGAAAACCAAAAAACCCTAATAAACCCTAATCCATTATATGAAAATTAGAGAAACCCTAATAAACCCAAATCCATCATATGAAAACTAGAAATCCCTAATAAACCCTCATACATCATATGAAAACTAGAAAACCCTAATAAACCCTAATCCATCATATGAAAACTAGAAAACCCTACTAAACCCTAATCCATCATATGAAAACTAGAAAACCCTACTAAACCCTAATCCATCATATGAAAACTAGAAAACCCTAATAAACCCTAATCCATCATATGAAAACTAGAAAACCCTAACAAACCCTAATCGATCAGATGAAAACTAGAAAACCCTAATAAACCCTAATTCATCATATAAAAATTAGAAAACCCTAATAAGCCCTAATCCATCATATGAAAGCTAGAAAACCCTAATACACCCTAATCCATCCTATGAAAACTAGAAAACCCTAATAAACCCTAATTCATCATATGAAAACTAGAAACCCCTAATAACATCATTTGCAACATTCAAAAACCCTAATCCATCATATGAAAACTAGAAAAATCCTAATAAACCCTAATCCATCATATGAAAACTAGAAAACCTAATAAACCCTAATTCATCATATGAAAACTAGAAAACCCTACTAAACCCTAATCCATCATATGAAAACCAAAAAACCCTAATAAACCCTAATCCATTATATGAAAATTAGAGAAACCCTAATAAACCCAAATCCATCATATGAAAACTAGAAATCCCTAATAAACCCTCATACATCATATGAAAACTAGAAAACCCTAATAAACCCTAATCCATCATATGAAAACTAGAAAACCCTACTAAACCCTAATCCATCATACGAAAACTAGAAAACCCTACTAAACCCTAATCCATCATATGAAAACTAGAAAACCCTAATAAACCCTAATCCATCATATGAAAACTAGAAAACCCTAACAAACCCTAATCGATCAGATGAAAACTAGAAAACCCTAATAAACCCTAATTCATCATATAAAAATTAGAAAACCCTAATAAGCCCTAATCCATCATATGAAAGCTAGAAAACCCTAATACACCCTAATCCATCCTATGAAAACTAGAAAACCCTAATAAACCCTAATTCATCATATGAAAACTAGAAACCCCTAATAACATCATTTGCAACATTCAAAAACCCTAATCCATCATATGAAAACTAGAAAATCCTAATAAACCCTACTCCATCATATGAAAACTAGAAAATCCTACTAAACCCTAATCCATCATATGAAAACTAGAAAACCCTAATCCATCATATGAGAACTAGAAAACCTAATAAACCCTAATCCATCATATGAAAACTAGAAAACCCTAATAAACCCTAATCCATCATATGATAACTAGAAAACCCTAATAAACTCTAATCCATCATATGAAAACTAGAAAACCCTAATAAACCCTAATCCATCATATGAAAACTAGAAAACCCTAATAAACCCTAATCCAACATATGAAAACTAGAAAACCCTAATAAACCCTAATCCATCATATAAAAATTAGAAAACCCTAATAAACCCTAATCCATCATATGAAAGCTAGAAAACCCTAATAAACCCTAATCCATCCTATGAAAAGTAGAAAACCCTAATAAACCCTAATCCATCATATGAAAACTAGAAACCCCTAATAACATCATTTGCAACATTCAAAAGCCCTAATCCATCATATGAAAACTAGAAAAATCCTAATAAACCCTAATCCATCATATGAAAACTAGAAAACCTAATAAACCCTAATTCATCATATGAAAACTAGAAAACCCTACTAAACCCTAATCCATCATATGAAAACCAAAAAACCCTAATAAACCCTAATCCATTATATGAAAATTAGAGAAACCCTAATAAACCCAAATCCATCATATGAAAACTAGAAATCCCTAATAAACCCTCATACATCATATGAAAACTAGAAAACCCTAATAAACCCTAATCCATCATATGAAAACTAGAAAACCCTACTAAACCCTAATCCATCATATGAAAACTAGAAAACCCTACTAAACCCTAATCCATCAGATGAAAACTAGAAAACCCTAATAAACCCTAATCCATCATATGAAAACTAGAAAACCCTAACAAACCCTAATCGATCAGATGAAAACTAGAAAACCCTAATAAACCCTAATTCATCATATAAAAATTAGAAAACCCTAATAAGCCCTAATCCATCATATGAAAGCTAGAAAACCCTAATACACCCTAATCCATCCTATGAAAACTAGAAAACCCTAATAAACCCTAATTCATCATATGAAAACTAGAAACCCCTAATAACATCATTTGCAACATTCAAAAACCCTAATCCATCATATGAAAACTAGAAAATCCTAATAAACCCTACTCCATCATATGAAAACTAGAAAATCCTACTAAACCCTAATCCATAATATGAAAACTAGAAAACCCTAATCCATCATATGAGAACTAGAAAACCTAATAAACCCTAATCCATCATATGAAAACTAGAAAACCCTAATAAACCCTAATCCATCATATGATAACTAGAAAACCCTAATAAACCCTAATCCATCATATGAAAACTAGAAAACCCTAATAAACCCAAATCCATCATATGAAAATTAGAAAAACCCTAATAAACCTAAATCCATCTTATGAAAACTAGAAAAACCCTAACAAACCCTCATACATCTTATGAAAACTAGAAAACCCTAATAAACCCAAATCCATCATATGAAAACTAGAAAACCCTACTAAACCATAATCCATCATATGAAAACTAGAAAACGTTACTAAACCCTAATCCATCATATGAAAACTAGAAAACCCTAATAAACCCTAATCCATCATATGAAAACTAGAAAACCCTACCAAACCCTAATCGATCATATGAAAACTAGAAAACCCTAATAAACCCTAATCCATCATATAAAAATTAGAAAACCCTAATAAACCCTAATCCATGATATGAAAGCTAGAAAACGCTAATAAACCCTAATCCATCCTATGAAAACTAGAAAACCCTAATAAACCCTAATTCATCATATGAAAACTAGAAACCCCTAATAACATCATTTGCAACATTCAAAAACCCTAATCCATCATATGTAAACTAGAAAATCCTAATAAACCCTAATCCATCATATGAAAACTAGAAAATCCTACTAAACCCTAATCCATCATATGAAAACTAGAAAACCCTAATCCATCATACGAAAACTAGAAAACCTAATAAACCCTAATCTATCATATGAAAACTAGAAAACCCTACTAAAACCTAATCCATCATATGAAAACTAGAAAACCCTAATAAACCCTAATCCATCATATGAAAACTAGAAAACCCTAATAAACCCTAATCCAACATATGAAAACTAGAAAACCCTAATAAACCCTAATCCATCATATAAAAATTAGAAAACCCTAATAAACCCTAATCCATCATATGAAAACTAGAAAACCCTAATAAACCCTAATCCATCCTATGAAAAGTAGAAAACCCTAATAAACCCTAATCCATCATATGAAAACTAGAAACCCCTAATAACATCATTTGCAACATTCAAAAGCCCTAATCCATCATATGAAAACTAGAAAAATCCTAATAAACCCTAATCCATCATATGAAAACTAGAAAACCTAATAAACCCTAATTCATCATATGAAAACTAGAAAACCCTATTAAACCCTAATCCATCATATGAAAACCAGAAAACCCTAATAAACCCTAATCCATTATATGAAAATTAGAGAAACCCTAATAAACCCAAATCCATCATATGAAAACTAGAAAACCCTAATAAACCCTAATCCATCATATGAAAACTAGAAAACCCTACTAAACCCTAATCCATCATATGAAAACTAGAAAACCCTACTAAACCCTAATCCATCATATGAAAACTAGAAAACCCAAATAAACCCTAATCCATCATATGAAAACTAGAAAACCCTAACAAACCCTAATCGATCAGATGAAAACTAGAAAACCCTAATAAACCCTAATTCATCATATAAAAATTAGAAAACCCTAATAAGCCCTAATCCATCATATGAAAGCTAGAAAACCCTAATACACCCTAATCCATCCTATGAAAACTAGAAAACCCTAACAAACCCTAATTCATCATATGAAAACTAGAAACCCCTAATAACATCATTTGCAACATTCAAAAACCCTAATCCATCATATGAAAACTAGAAAATCCTAATAAACCCTACTCCATCATATGAAAACTAGAAAATCCTACTAAACCCTAATCCATCATATGAAAACTAGAAAACCCTAATCCATCATATGAGAACTAGAAAACCTAATAAACCCTAATCCATCATATGAAAACTAGAAAACCCTAATAAACCCTAATCCATCATATGATAACTAGAAAACCCTAATAAACTCTAATCCATCATATGAAAACTAGAAAACCCTAATAAACCCTAATCCATCATATGAAAACTAGAAAACCCTAATAAACCCTAATCCAACATATGAAAACTAGAAAACCCTAATAAACCCTAATCCATCATATAAAAATTAGAAAACCCTAATAAACCCTAATCCATCATATGAAAGCTAGAAAACCCTAATAAACCCTAATCCATCCTATGAAAAGTAGAAAACCCTAATAAACCCTAATCCATCATATGAAAACTAGAAACCCCTAATAACATCATTTGCAACATTCAAAAGCCCTAATCCATCATATGAAAACTAGAAAAATCCTAATAAACCCTAATCCATCATATGAAAACTAGAAAACCTAATAAACCCTAATTCATCATATGAAAACTAGAAAACCCTACTAAACCCTAATCCATCATATGAAAACCAAAAAACCCTAATAAACCCTAATCCATTATATGAAAATTAGAGAAACCCTAATAAACCCAAATCCATCATATGAAAACTAGAAATCCCTAATAAACCCTCATACATCATATGAAAACTAGAAAACCCTAATAAACCCTAATCCATCATATGAAAACTAGAAAACCCTACTAAACCCTAATCCATCATATGAAAACTAGAAAACCCTACTAAACCCTAATCCATCAGATGAAAACTAGAAAACCCTAATAAACCCTAATCCATCATATGAAAACTAGAAAACCCTAACAAACCCTAATCGATCAGATGAAAACTAGAAAACCCTAATAAACCCTAATTCATCATATAAAAATTAGAAAACCCTAATAAGCCCTAATCCATCATATGAAAGCTAGAAAACCCTAATACACCCTAATCCATCCTATGAAAACTAGAAAACCCTAATAAACCCTAATTCATCATATGAAAACTAGAAACCCCTAATAACATCATTTGCAACATTCAAAAACCCTAATCCATCATATGAAAACTAGAAAATCCTAATAAACCCTACTCCATCATATGAAAACTAGAAAATCCTACTAAACCCTAATCCATAATATGAAAACTAGAAAACCCTAATCCATCATATGAGAACTAGAAAACCTAATAAACCCTAATCCATCATATGAAAACTAGAAAACCCTAATAAACCCTAATCCATCATATGATAACTAGAAAACCCTAATAAACCCTAATCCATCATATGAAAACTAGAAAACCCTAATAAACCCAAATCCATCATATGAAAATTAGAAAAACCCTAATAAACCTAAATCCATCTTATGAAAACTAGAAAAACCCTAACAAACCCTCATACATCTTATGAAAACTAGAAAACCCTAATAAACCCAAATCCATCATATGAAAACTAGAAAACCCTACTAAACCATAATCCATCATATGAAAACTAGAAAACGTTACTAAACCCTAATCCATCATATGAAAACTAGAAAACCCTAATAAACCCTAATCCATCATATGAAAACTAGAAAACCCTACCAAACCCTAATCGATCATATGAAAACTAGAAAACCCTAATAAACCCTAATCCATCATATAAAAATTAGAAAACCCTAATAAACCCTAATCCATGATATGAAAGCTAGAAAACGCTAATAAACCCTAATCCATCCTATGAAAACTAGAAAACCCTAATAAACCCTAATTCATCATATGAAAACTAGAAACCCCTAATAACATCATTTGCAACATTCAAAAACCCTAATCCATCATATGTAAACTAGAAAATCCTAATAAACCCTAATCCATCATATGAAAACTAGAAAATCCTACTAAACCCTAATCCATCATATGAAAACTAGAAAACCCTAATCCATCATACGAAAACTAGAAAACCTAATAAACCCTAATCTATCATATGAAAACTAGAAAACCCTACTAAAACCTAATCCATCATATGAAAACTAGAAAACCCTAATAAACCCTAATCCATCATATGAAAACTAGAAAACCCTAATAAACCCTAATCCAACATATGAAAACTAGAAAACCCTAATAAACCCTAATCCATCATATAAAAATTAGAAAACCCTAATAAACCCTAATCCATCATATGAAAACTAGAAAACCCTAATAAACCCTAATCCATCCTATGAAAAGTAGAAAACCCTAATAAACCCTAATCCATCATATGAAAACTAGAAACCCCTAATAACATCATTTGCAACATTCAAAAGCCCTAATCCATCATATGAAAACTAGAAAAATCCTAATAAACCCTAATCCATCATATGAAAACTAGAAAACCTAATAAACCCTAATTCATCATATGAAAACTAGAAAACCCTATTAAACCCTAATCCATCATATGAAAACCAGAAAACCCTAATAAACCCTAATCCATTATATGAAAATTAGAGAAACCCTAATAAACCCAAATCCATCATATGAAAACTAGAAAACCCTAATAAACCCTAATCCATCATATGAAAACTAGAAAACCCTACTAAACCCTAATCCATCATATGAAAACTAGAAAACCCTACTAAACCCTAATCCATCATATGAAAACTAGAAAACCCAAATAAACCCTAATCCATCATATGAAAACTAGAAAACCCTAACAAACCCTAATCGATCAGATGAAAACTAGAAAACCCTAATAAACCCTAATTCATCATATAAAAATTAGAAAACCCTAATAAGCCCTAATCCATCATATGAAAGCTAGAAAACCCTAATACACCCTAATCCATCCTATGAAAACTAGAAAACCCTAACAAACCCTAATTCATCATATGAAAACTAGAAACCCCTAATAACATCATTTGCAACATTCAAAAACCCTAATCCATCATATGAAAACTAGAAAATCCAACCATCACCCTGATGGCCTAGTGGATAAGGCTTAGGACTCTTTCTCTTCCCCCATAAAGAGGTTCCAAGTTCTAATATCACTCCCTCCCTTTCCCCATAGGGAGTGTTAGGTTTCAATCAGGGAATGGCCACTGGCCACCTCTCTACCCCCGTAGGTGATTGACCCGGACCACCCTGCTGCCCGGTATACGTGGGCCCTAAGGTTGCTTCATCAGGGTCATCCAAAGGATGGGTCGGGTGGGGTCCTCGGTTACCAAAAAAAAAAAACTAGAAAATCCTAATAAACCCTAATCCATCATATGAAAACTAGAAAATCCTACTAAACCCTAATCCATCATATGAAAACTAGAAAACCCTAATCCATCATATGATAACTAGAAAACCTAATAAACCCTAATCCATCATATGAAAACTAGAAAACCCTAATAAACCCTAATCCATCATATGATAACTAGAAAACCCTAATAAACCCTAATCCATCATATGAAAACTAGAAAACCCTAATAAACCCTAATCCATCATATGAAAACTAGAAAACCTTAATAAACCCGAATCCATCATATAAAAATTAGAAAACCCTAATAAACCCTAATCCATCATATGAAAGTTAGAAAACCCTAATAAAACCTAATCAATCATATAAAAGTAGAAAACCCTAATAAACCCTAATCTATCTTATGAAAACTAGAAAACCCTAATAAACCCTAATCCATAATATGAAAACTAGAAAACCCTAATAACATCATTTGCAACATTCAAAAACCGTAATCCATCATATGAAAACTAGAAAACCCTAATAAACCCTAATCTATCATATGAAAATTAGAAAACCCTAATAAACCCTAATCCATCGTATGAAAAATAGAAAACCCTAATAAACCCTAATCCATCATATGAAAACTAGAAAACCCCAATAAACCCTAATCCATCATATGAAAACTAGAAAACCCTAATAAACCCTAATCCATCATATGAAAACTAGAAAACCCTAATACACCCTAATCCATCATATGAAAACTAGAAAACCCTAATAAACCCTAATCCATCATATGAAAGCTACAAAACCCTAATAAACCCTATTCCATCATATAAAACTAGAAAACCCTAATAAACCCTTATCCATCATATGAAAACTAGAAAACCCTAATAAACCCTAATCCATCATATGAAAACTAGAAACCCCTAATCCATCTTATGATAACTAGAAAACCTAATAAACCCTAATCCATCATATGAAAACTAGAAAACCCTAATAAACCCTAATCCATCATATGATAACTAGAAAACCCTAATAAACCCTAATCCATCATATGAAAACTAGAAAACCCTAATAAACCCTAATCCATCATATGAAAGTTAGAAAACCCTAATAAAACCTAATCAATCATATAAAAGTAGAAAACCCTAATAAACCCTAATCTATCTTATGAAAACTAGAAAACCCTAATAAACCCAAATCCATAATATGAAAACTAGAAAACCCTAATAACATCATTTGCAACATTCAAAAACCCTAATCCATCATATGAAAACTAGAAAATCCAACCATCACCCTGATGGCCTAGTGGATAAGGCTTAGGACTCTTTCTCTTCCCCCATAAAGAGGTTCCAAGTTCTAATCTCACTCCCTCCCTTTCCCCATAGGGAGTGTTAGGTTTCAATCAGGGTATGGCCACTGGCCACCTCTCTACCCCATAGGTCATTGACCCGGACCACCCTGCTGCTAGGTATGCGTGGGCCCTAAGGTTGCTTCATCAGGGTCATCCAAAGGATGGGTCGGGTGGGGTCCTCGGTTACCAAAAAAAAACTAGAAAATCCTAATAAACCCTAATCCATCATATGAAAACTAGAAAATCCTATTAAACCCTAATCCATCATATGAAAACTAGAAAACCCTAATCCATCATATGATAACTAGAAAACCTAATAAACCCTAATCCATCATATGAAAACTAGAAAACCCTAATAAACCCTAATCCATCATATGATAACTAGAAAACCCTAATAAACCCTAATCCATCATATGAAAACTAGAAAACCCTAATAAACCCTAATCCATCATATGAAAACTAGAAAAACTTAATAAACCCGAATCCATCATATAAAAATTAGAAAACCCTAATAAACCCTAATCCAACATATGAAAGTTAGAAAACCCTAATAAAACCTAATCAATCATATAAAAGTAGAAAACCCTAATAAACCCTAATCTATCTTATGAAAACTAGAAAACCCTAATAAACCCTAATCCATAATATGAAAACTAGAAAACCCTAATAACATCATTTGCAACATTCAAAAACCGTAATCCATCATATGAAAACTAGAAAACCCTAATAAACCCTAATCCATCATATGAAAACTAGAAAACTCTAACGAACCCTAATCCATCATATGAAAACTAGAAAACCCTAATAAACCCTAATCCATCATATGAAAAATAGAAAACCCTAATAAACCCTAATCCATCATTTGAAAACTAGAAAACCCCAATAAACCCTAATCCATCATATGAAAACTAGAAAACCTAATAAACCCTAATCCATCATAAGATAACTAGAAAACCCTACGAAACCCTAATCCATCATATGAAAACTAGAAAACCCTAATAAACCCTAATCCATCATCTGAAAACTAAAAAACCTAATAAACCCTAATCCGTCATATGAAAACTAGAAAACCATACTAAACCCTAATCCATCATATGAAAACTAGAAAACCCTAATAAACCCTAATCCATCATATGAAAACTAGAAAACCTTAATAAACCCGAATCCATCATATAAAAATTAGAAAACCCTAATAAACCCTAATCCATCAAATGAAAGTTAGAAAACCCTAATAAAACCTAATCAATCATATAAAAGTAGAAAACCCTAATAAACCCTAATCTATCTTATGAAAACTAGAAAACCCTAATAAACCCTAATCCATAATATGAAAACTAGAAAACCCTAATAACATCATTTGCAACATTCAAAAACCGTAATCCATCATATGAAAACTAGAAAACCCTAATAAACCCTAATCCATCATATGAAAACTAGAAAACTCTAACGAACCCTAATCCATCATATGAAAACTAGAAAACCCTAATAAACCCTAATCCATCATATGAAAAATAGAAAACCCTAATAAACCCTAATCCATCATATGAAAACTAGAAAACCCCAATAAACCCTAATCCATCATATGAAAACTAGAAAACCCTAATAAACCTTAATCCATCATATGAAAACTAGAAAACCCTAATACACCCTAATCCATCATATGAAAACTAGAAAACCCTAATAAACCCTAATCCATCATATGAAAGCTAGAAAACCCTAATAAACCCTATTCCATCATATAAAACTAGAAAACCCTAATAAACCCTTATCCATCATATGAAAACTAGAAAACGCTAATAAACCCTAATCCATCATATGAAAACTAGAAACCCCTAATCCATCTTCTGAAAACTAGAAAACCCTAATAAACCCTAATCCATCATATGAAAACTAGAAAACCCTAATAACATCATTTGCAACATTCAAAAACCCTAATCCATCATATGAAAACTAGAAACCCCTAATAACATAATTTGCAACATTCAAAAACCCTAATCCATCATATGAAAACTAAAAAATCCTAATAAACCCTAATCCATCAAATGAAAACTAGAAAATCCTAATAAACCCTAATCCATCATATGAAAACTAGAAAACCTAATAAACCCTAATCCATCATAAGATAACTAGAAAACCCTACGAAACCCTAATCCATCATATGAAAACTAGAAAACTCTAATAAACCCTAATCCATCATCTGAAAACTAAAAAACCTAATAAACCCTAATCCATCATATGAAAACTAGAAAACCCTACTAAACCCTAATCCATCATATGAAAACTAGAAAACCCTAATAAACCCTAATCCATCATATGAAAACTAGAAAACCTTAATAAACCTGAATCCATCATATAAAAATTTGAAAACCCTAATAAACCCTAATCCATCAAATGAAAGTTAGAAAACCCTAATAAAACCTAATCAATCATATAAAAGTAGAAAACCCTAATAAACCCTAATCTATCTTATGAAAACTAGAAAACCCTAATAAACCCTAATCCATAATATGAAAACTAGAAAACCCTAATAACATCATTTGCAACATTCAAAAACCATAATCCATCATATGAAAACTAGAAAACCCTAATAAACCCTAATCCATCATATGAAAACTAGAAAACTCTAACGAACCCTAATCCATCATATGAAAACTAGAAAACCCTAATAAACCCTAATCCATCATATGAAAAATAGAAAACCCTAATAAACCCTAATCCATCATATGAAAACTAGAAAACCCCAATAAACCCTAATCCATCATATGAAAACTAGAAAACCCTAATAAACCCTAATCCATCATATGAAAACTAGAAAACCCTAATACACCCTAATCCATCATATGAAAACTAGAAAACCCTAATAAACCCTAATCCATCATATGAAAGCTAGAAAACCCTAATAAACCCTATTCCATCATATAAAACTAGAAAACCCTAATAAACCATTATCCATCATATGAAAACTAGAAAACCCTAATAAAACCTAATCCATCATATGAAAACTAGAAACCCCTAATCCATCTTATGAAAACTAGAAAAGCCTAATAAATCCTAATCCATCATATGAAAACTAGAAAACCCTAATAACATCGTTTGCAACATTCAAAAACCCTAATCCATCATATGAAAACTAGAAACCCCTAATAACATAATTTGCAACATTCAAAAACTCTAATCCATCATATGAAAACTAGAAAATCCTAATAAACCCTAATCCATCATATGAAAACTAGAAAATCCTAATAAACCCTAATCCATCATATGAAAACTAGAAAACCTAATAAACCCTAATCCATCATAAGATAACTAGAAAACCCTACGAAACCCTAATCCATCATATGAAAACTAGAAAACCCTAATAAACCCTAATCCATCATCTGAAAACTAAAATACCTAATAAACCCTAATCCATCATATGAAAACTAGAAAACCTTACTAAACCCTAATCCATCATATGAAAACTAGAAAACCCTAATAAACCCTAATCCATCATATGAAAACTAGAAAAACCTAATAAACCCTAGTCCATCATATAAAAATTAGAAAACCCTAATAAACCCTAATCCATCCTATGAAAAGTAGAAAACCCTAATAAACCCTAATCCATCATATGAAAACTAGAAACCCCTAATAACATCATTTGCAACATTCAAAAGCCCTAATCCATCATATGAAAACTAGAAAAATGCTAATAAACCCTAATCCATCATATGAAAACTAGAAAACCTAATAAACCCTAATTCATCATATGAAAACTAGAAAACCCTACTAAACCCTAATCCATCATATGAAAACTAGAAAACCCTAATAAACCCTAATCCATCATATTGTAAGACTCGTATACTGATTATAACATATACTTAAAATAAGAGTGTTGGGAATTATATGATTTTTGGTAGTTATAAAGCTAAGAAAAACTTTAGTTACAATTTCATATGAAAATCAGCATTTTGTGTCGTTTTTAGAAAAATCATAATTAATTATAGGAAAATCGTTTGGACCTCAAACCAGTGCACAAAGTTTACAAATTGTGTCTAGTACAATTACCAAAAATAATAGTAAGCTTGAAAATGACATTATCTATGGTAAAAAATGCAATCTTTACTAATTAGTTCGGAATTGACAGATTAGATAGTCTGTTTTCAAAAAATCATAATAAATCATAGAAAAATCGTATAAATACATACCATACATCCCTGGAAAGGTATTGAGATGAATTTTCTGAATATCAAATAAAAACGTGAATTTAATGGGTTTAAGATCGGCTAAACCAGTCTTGAACAGACTGATTCTAGAAGGCCTTTAATTTCAACAAAATTATATTATTAAAATCTTTTGTCAAAAGTGTCATGCCATTTTTTTTTCAAGAATTCAAGTATAAATACCCCCAAAACATCTCATAAACCACACCAACAAATCTCAATCCAATATATAGAGGTTTCTAAGCACTAGAGTGTAAGCAAGTGAGCGGAAGGAAGCCTAAAAGCCTAACGAAGGAGTTATAGATCTCGACGACTGGTCATAAGGTAACTACAAACCTTTCTATAGCTTAATTAGGTATTGTAAAATAGTTTTTGTTAAGAAGTAGAATATTTAATAAGTATAATATATGTTATATTATACTCATTTCTAACAATAGTAAACAAAAACCTTAAAATGTCGTTATTATAACAATTCGTAATTTCCGAAAATAATACCGATTGATTTACTTACGAGGACGGTGACTAGGCCGATTACTTGGGATCTGGTTGTTGGATTATCCGAAAGGCTAAAATGCTGAAAGGATCCTGCCACCCCATCTAATCTTCTACCTGGCCGTTCTTTACTTGATAAATCATGGAGTATCATATTGGAATTATTGAAGGGTTTAATGATGCGACTATAATATAGTTAAGGATTAAGAAATGATAGATTTCTTATTATGTTAACAGTTAAAGTTGAAGGAAATACAAAGCCGAGAAAGATAAACGATATAGTCAACTATAATCAGGTGAGTCTTCTCACTATACTATAGGTGATATTGCATGCGTAGGAAGGAAGATATGTTAGACTAAGGTGATCTTACCTGTTATGATAATTGTATGAATTATTGCTATGATAATGATTGTTTGTGGACGGAACGGGATAACCCGCGAGCCAATAGGCGGAACGAGAATAGCCTGCGAGTCATTAGACGGAACGGGAGAAGCCTGCGAGCGATAAGACAGAACGAGAACTGCCCGTGAGTCTTCAGCGGAACAGGGATAGCCCGCGAGTCTCACAGACACATGAATGGTTATGATGTGTTGTATGTTATGTGATGGATCGTATGGTATTTTGAGGAACTCACTAAGCTCCGTGCTTACCCTTTCCCTATATAAACTACTGTTTCAGGTACATCAGGTACCATGGATGGCAAGGCGTGACGTGTATACACTGTGCTGCTTCATTGGAGGACTGTTTTTGAATGGATGTTCCGCTATGTTGTGATTTCATTAACTTTTGTTAATCCTGGGATGTTTTCATTAAACTTATAAGTTATGGAATTTTATCAAAATTAATTAAGTGGCTTTTCTTATATTGAAGTTTTCGTTTAATTTTTTTTTTAATTTTACCCTAAAATTTTGGGATGTTTCACATATGAAAATTAAAAAAACCCTAATAAACCCAAATCCATCATATGAAAACTAGAAAACCATAATAAACCCTCATATATCATATGAAAACTAGAAAACCCTAATAAACCCAAATCCATCATATGAAAACTAGAAAACCTTACTAAACCCTAATCCATCATATGAAAACTAGAAAACCTTACTAAACCCTAATCCATCATATGAAAACTAGAAAACCCTAATAAACCCTAATCCATCATATGAAAACTAGAAAACCCTAACAAACCCTAATCGATCATATGAAAACAAGAAAACCCTAATAAACCCTATGTTGAAAATATAAAATAACTGATCACCACAAATAAAGGTTTGCACCGTTTATTGTGTGACAAATATATATATATATATATATATATATATATATATATATATATATATATATATATTAAAGATTAATACGGAATAAATAATAAGAGTTGCAGAATAAAAATATATAATCTGATCGCCACAAATAAAGGTTTGCACCGTTTACTGTGTGAAAGATATATAAATAATATAAATTGCAGTAATTAAATGACTTAAAGCGATAAATAATATAAATGACTATAATTAAAAGACATAAAACGATAAATAATGTAAATGACTATAATTATATATATATATATATATATATATATATATATATATATATATATATATATATATATATATATATATATATATATATATATATATATATATATATATATATATATATATCAAGTAGGTTCGTCAATAGATTGACTGAACTGGTTTACAACAGGACTGTGGAACGACTGGTCTATCAAGTAGGTTCGTCAAATAAATTGACTGAACTGGCTTAGGGTTGGACTGGATTTCTAATAGACTGTGTCTCTATTTGTTCTTGTTTGATGATCTTGGTGATCTTGGTGTTCTTGGTGTTGATCTTGGTGTTCTTGGTGTTTTTCTTGGTGTTCTTGGTGTTTTTCTTGGTGTTCTTGGTGTTTTTGGTGTGTGTTATTGGTGTTTTTGGTGTGTGTTCTTGGTGTTTTGGAGAGTGTTTGGAAGTTGGAAATAAGATGGTGGAAGTTGGAGAGGATTTGGTGAATTTTTGGTGGTTTAAATGTGTAGTTATGAAAAAATGGTGTAAAAATGGCTTATATATGGATTTTAAAGGTTTTGGGTGAGTTTTGGAAGGTTTTCGGAAGTTTAGGGACCAAATCTGTAAATATTGGAGCTGAAACACGCGGACTTTGGGTCGGTTCGGACGGGTTCGGATCCGGGTCGAAGGCGGGTCGCGTGCGCGGATCTTTTGTGTGACGAAATGGATCGGGGGCGGGTGCGGGTTCGGATCTGGAGCGGTGGATGGATCAGGCGTTGGGTCTTGGGCTCCGAAGTTGGGCTGGATCAGTGAAATGGGCCGGATCTTGGGCTTCACAGATTGGGCTGCGCTGGAATAGTTGGCCTGGTCCAATTTCTTTTGTTTTTTAGTTTAAAAATGATTTAAAATCCGAAATAAATTCAAATAAATTAGGAAAAATCATTTTTAATTTATAAAATTAATTAAGTCTAATAAAATAAATTATTTAGAAAATATATTTCCAAAAATTCATTTTAAATAGATTTAATTTAATTTTCTTTTATATTTTTCTTTGTTTTGGCTTTAAAATTCTTTTTCAATTAAATTGCATCTTTTATCAAAATCAATTATGTAGAAAATAATTAAAATAACTATTCCTCAATAATCAAGTTTAATAAATGATAAATTTAACTCCAATCCTTTTTTTTAAATTATTTTCTTATTTTGTCGTTTAATCGTTCAATCTCGAATCCACGCAACCTGAAATAAACTGATAATATTTGTTAGATAATATAAAAATAGTTCTTCTTATTTCAATGATGGTCACATACAAAAATATTTTTCAACAATTTCCCCCTATGTGATCATTGATGAAATAAGGACAAATATAATCATATTAACAGTTTTAACATTGAAGATTTGGGATAAAAGTTTTGTCAATGATAAGATATATATAAAACCATTGTAATCATTTTGAAAGTTTGCGACATGGTTTTACATATCTTATGTTTTGAAAAAGATTTTGAAGAATGTTTGTTTCCGAGTCAAAGTCTCGGGTTCGGTTATCAAAGGGTAGCCATATATGTATCTAAAGAAATTTCTTAAGATTTTATAGCATTATTTATGACGACAAGTGGTCTAACAGGTCAATTCTGATGAACGCTCATAGATATAGCTCACATTTCACTTGGGTGTTTGGTTGTTATGGCAGCAGAACAAGTTAATGATCACTAAAAATGAGTGATATCTCTCTCTGACGACTGACACTCATATTGGAGGTATTCATCTATGCTTTTCCTGTAAAGTCACTTAGTCTCATTATTAGATAATCAATCACATAAGACTGGTTTCGGCATTACTCAGCGGGTTTCTTCATTCATGTCATTAATGTTCACTCTCTCTCCGTCGGGAAATACATGTAGAGGGGTTTAGCAATTTTCATAGTGCAGTTTGCAACTAAGAAATCTTTAGTGATGAAGGCTACAGTATCCCGGGAAATCCATTGTTGTTGCAGCTTCTTCTTTGATGGTATCCTGTTTGTTGATCAATATCGATTTATTGTAAAAATATATTTTGTTTTATCATTGAGAGGTTGCTACAATTGAGAACAATTTTTTTTGTTTTGTTTTTGTAAGAGTATCTGTCTTGAGTGATTGAGATGTTTGTTTTTTTTTGAAAAATGGTTAAAAACAAATTGCGGGATTTGATGATGTTTGTTTTGAAATAACCATTTGGTTGAGAGTTTGTTTAACTTGGTATTTCTTCGGTGAGTGATTTGACTTTCTTGTTGACTCGTCTTTGAGGATTGGATGTTGATAGATCTTTGTTTCGCCTTTGATTTTCTTGTAAGGATATGTCGTTGTTTGGAGACTTTCCAATTTTGCGGCTGTCTTCATTTTTGGTTGGCTTTTAACTAGGTAGGGATAGGTGGCATAAAAGACATTTTGTCTAGTATGTAAGAAATGAAAGTATCGTCCCTGGTCATTTTGATATCTAAGCAAAAATGAGACCGTGACAAGGTATAATCGGGTATACCTTAAAAGCAATAGTGACACACCTAAGCTCACAAGAAATGAATTCCACAGTGATTTAGATCGACGAGGCACAAATTCTCACATGGGTTTTTGTTTTCATCTGAACCTCCTAACCTTATGTCCCTTGATTATTTAAAATCGTCAATAATGAAATAAAATCGAAGGAAATAAAATTATATACATTATGAAAAGTAGGAGATTTGAACCTTCACTCCAATTGAGAATCAATATGACTTCAAATCTTCATCGAGCATAAGCATCTGAAAAATAAGTCAAGAGACGATTAATCACAAGGTTCTATAAAAGCTTATTATGGCAAGTCTTTTATTGTATTTTTGAAGATTTGTTTTTCTGAATGTTTTTGGAAATTTTGGTTTTTAAGGAAATATATGAAAATTATAAAAATCTAAAATCTTTTTGTCTTTTGAAATTTTGTAATTTTTTTTTTTGAAATAAAGTAAACACACGTTTGTACAAACAAAGGTAAAAATTAAGGATGGATGATATCTGGATTTAACATTCCTAGACGGCCTAGGAAGTATAGAAACTTTGTTTCATCGAGAGCCTTAGTGAACACATCGGCAATTTGATCTTCGGTGTTTATGAAGTGTAATTCGATATGACCCTTTTGAATGTTGTCTTTAATGAAGTGATAACGAATATCGATGTGCTTTGTCATGGAATGGTGAACGGGATTATGAGAAATGGCTATTGCACTGGTTGAGTCACAAAATATGGGAATTTGTGAAACTCTGAAACCATAGTCACGCAGTTGAGTTTGCATCCATATGACTTGTGAACAACAGCTGGCGGCAGCGACGTATTCAGCTTCTGCTGTTGATGTGGATACACAACTCTGTTTCTTTGAAGACCAACTCACTAGTCGACCTCCTAGGAATTAACAGCTACGAGATGTACTTTTCCTATCTAGCTTGCATCCTCCATAGTCTGAGTCGGTGAAAGCGTTCAGCTGAAAATCGAATTTAGCTGGATACCAAAGGCCAAGTTTGGGAGTGCTTTTTAGGTATTTGAAGATGCGTTTCACAACAATGACATGGGATTCCATAGGATTTGCTTGGTATCTAGCACAGACACAAGTAGAAAACATAATGTCAGGTCTGCTGGCAGTGAGGTATAATAGTGATCCGATCATTCCACGATATCTTTTCTGATCAACGGGTTTGCCATTTAAGTCTGCATCGATTTTGTATCCAAAAGTCATTGGGGTTTTTGCTGTATTGTATTTGTCCATTGAAAAGCGAGTGAGAAGGTTTTTGACATAATTCTCTTGGTTGATGAATATGCCATCATTGGACTGTTTGATTTGAAGTCCAAGAAAAGTAGTCATCTCCCCAATCATGCTCATTTCAAATTTGCTTTTCATTAAATCTGCAAACTTAACACTCAAAGATTCATCAGTAGAACCGAAAATAATGTCATCAACATATATTTGTACGATTAAGTGATGTTTATTATATATTTTTCGAAAGAGGGTTTGATCGATTGAACCCCTTTTGAAACCTGATTCTTCGAGGAATGTTGACAAGGTGGCATACCAGGCTCGGGGTGCTTGTTTTAAGCCATACACAGCTTTCTGCAATTTGAAGCTGTGATGAGGAAAGTTGGGATCTTCAAAGCCTGGTGGTTGTTGGATATAAACATCTCGATCTAATTCTCCATGTAGGAATGCACATTTAACGTCCATTTGAAAAACTTTAAAGTTCTTATGTGCAGCATATGCGAGAAAGATGCGGATAGCTTCTATTCTGGCGACTGGAGCATATGTTTCATCGTAGTCTATTCCTTCTTGTTGTGAATAGCCTTTGACTACGAGACGTGCCTTTTTTCGACACACGACTCCTTGATCGTCAGTCTTGTTTCTGAATACCCATCTTGAACCTATTACAGTAACATCGGGTGGTGTAGGAACAAGATTCCATACGTCATTTCTTTCGAATTCAGCTAGCTCTTCTTGCATAGCTTTTACCCAGTCTGGGTCTTTGAGAGCAGTATGTATGGTTTTGGGTTCAGTCATGGATAGGAAGGCTCCAAATAAGCAATCATTGGCAGTTGCGGCTCTAGTTTGGATGCCTGAATTGGGATCTCCGATTATTTGGTCAGTGGGATGGTTTCTGGTCCATTTTATTAAACGTTTTTCTTCCATTGTAATAATATGATTTTCAGTATCCCATTGTTCTTCTCCAGTAGTTTCTTCTTGGAAGAGGTTTGAAGGTTCCCCCATAAATGTTGCATCGGGATTGTTTTGGATATTTGGGGATGGAGTGGTAAAATCTGGGGTGGTTAAATTTGGAGTGGTTAAAAGAGGATTTGGTGTTTGTTCTAATGAGGAAGTATGTGTTTGTGGTTCCCCCTCAACTTGATCTGCAACATTTCTATTTCTTTGTGGAGTTCCTTCAGTGGGTGTTCCTGTTGGATCAATTTGAGTAGTTAGAATTTCAGAATTATAAGCAGTTTTAGGTTGTTCAAAAAGTAAATCAATATCAACTTCAATGTCTATGTCAGGAGATGGTGTTTGTGGAATTGGATTTTGAAAAATATTATCTATCATTTGTGAACCAAAATGTTCACGATCCAATTTTCTGACATAAAATTCATCGAAGTGGACATCGGTACTTTCTTCAATTACTCTTGTACGTTTGTTCAGTACTCGATAAGCAGCTGAAGAAAATGAGTAACCAAGGAAAATTCCTTCGTCCGACCTTGATTCAAATTTTGAAAGGTGGTCTTTATTATTCTTTATGAAGCATCGACAACCAAAAATATGAAAAAATTTGATATTTGGTTTTCGGTTGTTAATGACTTCATATGGTGTTTTATGAAGATTTTTGTGAATTAAGGAGCGATTTTGTGTTTAGCAAGTTGTGGCAATTGCTTCTGCCCAGAAGTATTGTGGCAGATCAGCAAAGATGAGCATTGATCTTGCAGCTTCGCACAGAGTTCGGTTCCTTCTTTCAACAACGCCGTTTTGTTGAGGAGTGTAAGGGGCTGAGAAGTTGTGTTCGATGCCTTTGTTTTTTAGAAATGAGTCTAGAGTTATGTTTTTGAACTCTAAACCATTATCACTTCGGATTCTTCGAACTGGTCGTTTGAGCTTTAGTTCGATCTGTTTTATAAAGTTGATCATCTCTTCTGGTGCTTCTGATTTTAGTCTTAAGAAAAAGACCCATGTAAATCGAGTGAAGCCATCAACTATGACAAGGACATACTTCTTCCCTTGTATTGTTTGGATTTTGGCGGGGCCACAGAGGTCTATGTGCAGCAATTCTAGTGGTTCGGATACACTAGATTCTGTAATGCTTTTGTGAGAGGATTTGGAAAGTTTTCCCTTTTCACAAGCGGCACAAAGAGTTTCATTGTCGAGCTTCAGAAGTGGCAGTCCTCGAACTAGATCATCGCCGATCAATTTGTTGATGTACCCGAAATTTAGATGGGAAAGGCGGCGGTGCCATAACCAACTAATATCTGCTGGGGCTTTGGATAGCAGACAAATATCGGGTTTACCATAAATAAGATCCATGTCTAGTGGATACATATTTCCGGCACGGTGTGAATCAACAATGATTTCTTTGGAGTTGGCGTCCATGATCAAGCTTCTTTGTTTGGTAAATAGGACATCAAGATCGTTATCGCAGAGTTGAGAAACACTGATGAGGTTGTGTTTCAGGTCATCAACATAAGCAACTTTCTTTATGGTGAAGTTACCATTAGTTATGTTTCCATAACCTTTGATTTTCGCCGTCATGTTGTTGCCAAAGGTAACGTCTTGATTGGTTTGGGTGGGTCTGAAGTCACGAAGGTAGTTTCTGTTTCCTGTCATATGCTTGGAGCAGCCACTATCAATGTACCATGTATCATCCTTGGGTTCTCCAGCATTAGATCCCTGCAATTAGACAGAAATTTTAGGTACCCAGATCTGAATGGGTCCTGATTTGTTAGCTTTTGCTATTTTGGGTTTGTTGTTCAATGACTTTGGTTTATTGGGATAGAATGGTTGAGGTTTGATTTGATTTATCAAGTTTTCCCAAAATATGATTTGTTTTTGATAACCAGTCAGTTGATAAGATCTGTGATTTGGTGAACGATATCCTAGATGTGAAAATTGATTTGAAAAGTTTTCATGTGTAGGATGAGACGGACGGTTTTGAAAAGCTTTTTGATTATGATTGTTTAGAACTTTCTGATTTGAATGTTTTTGAAAGTTATTTGAACGGTTAAAGGTGATATCAAGAAAGCGGTTTTCATAATGTTTTTGAAAATGTTTTGGTTTGGAAACTTGTTTTTGAGGTATGACGTTAGGTTGAACAGGTTTCTTTTGTTTGTTTTCAAAAACTTTTGGTTTGTTAAGTGGGGTTTTGATTGCTTCATTGGTATTTTTGATTTGTTGATTTGAAGAACTAGCAGAGTTTGATTTGGAAACATTGAAATCAGTATCATCTGGGCTACAGTTGATAACTGTTTCGTCATCTGAATCTTCCTCATTAACAGATTTGAAAAGATCTGGTAGAGTTGATTCAGAGTTTTCACAAATTATTATGTTTTCTTGATTTTCTAGTTCTTTTTCAAAGGTTTCTCTACCAATTCCTGGTCTGTAACTCGTATCAAATTTTCCAGTACCCAAGGTGTTTGCCTTGGTGAATATATCATCACTGAGTTTTCTGGAAATTTTGATAGATTCCACATTCTGTATCAATCTTTTGTTTTCAGATTCAAGAAAAGTGATTTGGTTTAAAGAATCAGTCAGTTTTTCATTTAAGATTTTGTGTTTTTCAGTTGACTCTTGAAAGTTTTGTGTCAACTGAATGATTTCCATTTCTAAAACTTCTTTTGTTTCAGAAGAAATGACTGATTGATTTTTTAATTCCAATTCCCTTTTCTGAATTAGAGATTGATTTAATTGTTCAAAGACGTGATTGTAATCTTCTGATTTTCTTTCAACGTCTCTTTCCAATTTGGTCCTTGTTCTGGTTAATTCTGCAAATTTGAGTTGTAGGGTTTGTAACTCACATTTGAAGATTTCAGAATTAACCACTGTGTCATGGTATTTCTTGAGATCAGCTTCTAAACTTTTCTCAATTTTGGATATATGGGACTCAAAAATTGTTTTAGAAAAACCCAGTTCAGAGATCATAGACCATACCTGTTCTATGACATTTGGAGCTCTTGAAGTTGTACCAACTACGAAGCAGAAGTTGGATTGTGTCGGTTCATTGTCGGCTTCGTCTTCAGAGGTTGGCCAGTATTCCACATTTGGTTCGTGGATTGCCATCAAAGCTCTTTGGTTTTCTTGGTTTTCCTTTTTCTTTAACTCATCAGCTTTTTGAGCGTAGTATGCCGAGTCTTTGATTTTTGTCTTGTTTTTGGCTCGGCACTCTCTTGCGTAGTGATTAGTTCCTTTGCAATTGTGACAGATAATCACTTCTTCATCACTTTCTTCCTTTTGACTTTTGATTGGAAGTCGTTCCGGTGCTTGAGTTTGGATTTGTTGGGAAGATTGGGAGGAGTTTTGTTGGAATCCAAGATTTTGGTTGTTTGAAAAACCATTATTTTGATTATTGTATCCTTGATTTTGGAATCCCCGGTTTTGGTTTTGAAGACCGTTGTTTTGGTTATTGTTTTGATTATTTGAGTTGGGATTGTTTTGAAATCCCTGGTTTGAGTTATTTTGGAAAGAGGGTCTTTGCGAATTTTGTCCAAAATGAGGTCTTGGTTGAAAACCTTGGTTGTTTTGACCAAATTGTGGTCTTGGTTGAAATCCAGAATTATTTTGTCCAAATTGTGGTCGGTTTTGAAAATTTGGTTTAAAATTCGATTGACTGTAATTTGGAATAAATCTTTGGAGATTTGTATTTGCAACCAAAGCACACAATTGTTGGTAGTCTGCTTCATCATTTAAATCGGTTTGATCAAAAGAATTGTTCAAAAATGATTGATTTTGAAAAGATGCTTGATTAAAATGATTGGGGTTTTGTTCATGAAAAAGTGTTTGGTTTTGGTTTGATGTGGAAACGAGAGCAAGTGGTCCTCCAAAAGCTGTAGAGGTTGGTGGGTCAATCGAGGATTCATACGATTGAAGTTCTCCGTACAAATTGTATAGAGTTTCCGTATGAATGGCAGGATTTCCCTGAATGATGAGTTTAACCATCTTCCAGCTTTCGTAAAGATTGTTTAGAAATTTAAGATTGATCTCGTGCTGTGTCTTTTTGATGCCCAAGTTATTCAATTTTACCATGATAAAATTGAACCTATCATGTGCATCATGGATGGTTTCTGATGAAAGCATCTTGAAATTATCGAATTCATTTAAAACGGATGTTCTTTTATTTCCAATAATTCTTTGATTTCCACAAAAACGGTTTTTTAAGTTTTCCCAAATTTGATTCGCAGTCAACAGTATTATGTCATCCATTTGACTTAAAATACTGTGGGGAATTCCGGACACAAGCTCCTTTTTGGCTTGGAGATTCAACCTTTTCTCGGTTTCAACACGAGTTGCTTGAGTTGTAGCAAGGGTAGACAAATCCTCTGAAGCAATATATGTTCCTTCTACACATTTCCAAACATTTTCACTTATGGAGTTAAGATGAAGATTCATACGCCCAACCCACGAATTATACTCTTCGGGAATAAGTATGGGTGCCCGTGAACCAGATCCTAAACTGTTAGCAATAGAAACTGAGTTCATGTTGGAGTAATTAGCAGAAGACATGTTTTTAAGATTTTTAATTTTAATTTAAAAAGAAGGATTTTTTAACAAGTGATATTAAAATGAAATATTCAAAGAAACGCTTATGGAAGGTTTATATAACCGCTAACCAAAAGTTTTTCAACGAAAATTTCAATATAAATCACACAAGCTCTGATACCAATTGTTGAAAATATAAAATAACTGATCACCACAAATAAAGGTTTGCACCGTTTATTGTGTGACAAATATATATATATATATATATATATATATATATATATATATATATATATATATATATATATATATATATATATATATATTAAAGATAAATACGGAATAAATAATAAGAGTTGCAGAATAAAAATATATAATCTGATCGCCACAAATAAAGGTTTGCACCGTTTACTGTGTGAAAGATATATAAATAATATAAATTGCAGTAATTAAATGACTTAAAGCGATAAATAATATAAATGACTATAATTAAAAGACATAAAACGATAAATAATGTAAATGACTATAATTATATAAATATATATATATATATATATATATATATATATATATATATATATATATATATATATATATATATATCAAGTAGGTTCGTCAATAGATTGACTGAACTGGTTTACAACATGACTGTGGAACGACTGGTTTATCAAGTAGGTTCGTCAAATAAATTGACTGAACTGGCTTAGGGTTGGACTGGATTTCTAATAGACTGTGTCTCTATTTGTTCTTGTTTGATGATCTTAGTGATCTTGGTGTTCTTGGTGTTGATCTTGGTGTTCTTGGTGTTTTTCTTGGTGTTCTTGGTGTTTTTCTTGGTGTTCTTGGTGTTTTTGGTGTGTGTTATTGGTGTTTTTGGTGTGTGTTCTTGGTGTTTTGGAGAGTGTTTGGAAGTTGGAAATAAGATGGTGGAAGTTGGAGAGGATTTGGTGAATTTTTGGTGGTTTAAATGTGTAGTTATGAAAAAATGGTGTAAAAATGGTTTATATATGGATTTTAAAGGTTTTGGGTGAGTTTTGGAAGGTTTTCGGAAGTTTAGGGACCAAATCTGTAAATATTGGAGCTGAAACACGCGGACTTTGGGTCGGTTCGGATGGGTTCGGATCCGGGTCGAAGGCGGGTCGCGTGCGCGGATCTTTTGTGTGACGAAATGGATCGGGGCCGGGTGCGGGTTCGGATCTGGAGCGGTGGATGGATCAGGCGCTGGGTCTTGGGCTCCGAAGTTGGGCTGGATCAGGGAAATGGGCCGGATCTTGGGCTTCACAGATTGGGCTGCGCTGGAATAGTTGGCCTGGTCCAATTTCTTTTGTTTTTTAGTTTAAAAATGATTTAAAATCCGAAATAAATTCAAATAAATTAGGAAAAATCATTTTTAATTTATAAAATTAATTAAGTCTAATAAAATAAATTATTTAGAAAATATATTTCCAAAAATTCATTTTAAATAGATTTAATTTAATTTTCTTTTATATTTTTCTTTGTTTTGGCTTTAAAATTCTTTTTCAATTAAATTGCATCTTTTATCAAAATCAATTATGTAGAAAATAATTAAAATAACTATTCCTCAATAATCAAGTTTAATAAATGATAAATTTAACTCCAATCCTTTTTTTTAAATTATTTTCTTATTTTGTCGTTTAATCGTTCAATCTCGAATCCACGCAACCTGAAATAAACTGATAATATTTGTTAGATAATATAAAAATAGTTCTTCTTATTTCAATGATGGTCACATACAAAAATATTTTTCAACACCCTAATCCATCATATAAAAATTAGAAAACCCTAATAAACCCTAATCCATCATATGAAAGCTAGAAAACCCTAATAAACCCTAATCTATCCTATGAAAACTAGAAAACCCTAATTCATCATATGAAAACTAGAAACCCATAATAACATCATTTGCAACATTCAAAAACCCTAATCCATCATATGAAAACTAGAAAATCCTAATAAACCCTAATCCATCATATGAAAACTAGAAAATCCTACTAAACCCTAATCCATCATATGAAAACTAGAAAACCCTAATCCATCATATGATAACTAGAAAACCTAATAAACCCTAATCCATCATATGAAAACTAGAAAACCCTAATAAACCCTAATCCATCATATGAAAACTAGAAATCCCTAATAAACCCTAATCCATCATATGAAAACTAGAAAACCCTAATAAACCCTAATCCATCATATGAAAACTAGAAAACCTCAATAAACCCGAATCCATCATATAAAAATTAGAAAACCCTAATAAACCCTAATCCATCATATGAAAGTTAGAAAACCCTAATAAACCTATTCAATCATATAAAAGTAGAAAACCCTAATAAACCCTAATCTATCTTATGAAAACTAGAAAACCCTAATAAACCCTAATCCATAATATGAAAACTAGAAAACCCTAATAACATCATTTGCAACATTCAAAAACCGTAATCCATCATATGAAAACTAGAAAACCCTAATAAACCCTAATCCATCATATGAAAACTAGAAAACGCTAATAAACCCTAATCCATCATTTAAAAATTAGAAAACACTAATATACTCTAATCCATCATATAAAAGGTAGAAAAAACAAATAAACCCTAATCCATCCTATGAAAACTAGAAAACCCTAATAAACCCTAATCCATCATATGAAAACTAGAAACCCCTAATAACATCATTTGCAACATTCAAAAACCCTAATCCATCATATGAAAACTAAAAAATCCTAATAAACCCTAATCCATCATATGAAAACTAGAAAACCCTACTAAACCCTAATACATCATATGAAAACTTGAAAACCCTAATAAACCCTAATCCATCATATGAAAACTAAAAAACCTAATAAACCCTAATCCATCATATGAAAACTAGAAAACCCTACTAAACCCTAATCCATCATATGAAAACTAGAAAACCCTAATAAACCCTAATCCATTATATGAAAACTAGAAAACCCTAATAAACCCTAATCCATCATATGAAAACTAGAAAACCCAAATAAACCTTAATCCATCATATAAAAATTATAAAACCCTAATAAACCCTAATCCATCATATGAAAGCTAGAAAACCCTAATAAACCCTAATCCATCCTATGAAAAGTAGAAAACCCTAATAAACCCTAATCCATCATATGAAAACTAGAAACCCCTAATAACATCATTTGCAACATTCAAAAGCCCTAATCCATCATATGAAAACTAGAAAAATCCTAATAAACCCTAATCCATCATATGAAAACTAGAAAACCTAATAAACCCTAATTCATCATATGAAAACTAGAAAACCCTACTAAACCCTAATCCATCATATGAAAACTAGAAAACCCTAATAAACCCTAATCCATCATATGAAAATTAGAAAAACCCTAATAAACCTAAATCCATCATATGAAAACTAGAAAACCCTAATAAACCCGCATACATCATATGAAAACTAGAAAACCCTAATAAACCCAAATCCATCATATGAAAACTAGAAAACCCTACTAAACCCTAATCCATCATATGAAAACTAGAAAACCTTACTAAACCCTAATCCATCATATGAAAACTAGAAAACCCTAATAAACCCTAATCCATCATATGAAAACTAGAAAACCATAACAAACCCTAATCGATCATATGAAAACTAGAAAACCCTAATAAACCCTAATCCATCATATAAAAATTCGAAAACCCTAATAAACCCTAATCCATCATATGAAAGCTAGAAAACGCTAATAAACCCTAATCCATCCTATGAAAACTAGAAAACCCTAATAAACCCTAATACATCATATGAAAACTAGAAACCCCTAATAACATCATTTGCAACATTCAAAAACCCTAATCCATCATATGTAAACTAGAAAATCCTAATAAACCCTAATCCATCATATGAAAACTAGAAAATCCTTCTAAACCCTAATCCATCATATGAAAACTAGAAAACCCTAATCCATCATACGAAAACTAGAAAACCTAATAAACCCTAATCTATCATATGAAAACTAGAAAACCCTACTAAACCCTAATCCATCATATGAAAACTAGAAAACCCTACTAAAACCTAATCCATCATATGAAAACTAGAAAACCCTAATAAACCCTAATCCTTCAAATGAAAACTAGAAAACCCTAATAAACCCTAATCCAACATATGAAAACTAGAAAACCTTAATAAACCCTAATCCATCATATAAAAATTAGAAAACCCTGATAAACCCTAATCCATCATATGAAAGCTAGAAAACCCTAATAAACCCTAATCCATCCTATGAAAAGTAGAAAACCCTAATAAACCCTAATCCATCATATGAAAACTAGAAACCCCTAATAACATCATTTGCAACATTCAAAAGCCCTAATCCATCATATGAAAACTAGAAAAATCCTAATAAACCCTAATCCATCATATGAAAACTAGAAAACCTAATAAACCCTAATTCATCATATGAAAACTTGAAAACCCTACTAAACCTTAATCCATCATATGAAAACCAGAAAACCCTAATAAACCCTAATCCATTATATGAAAATTAGAGAAACCCTAATAAACACAAATCCATCATATGAAAACTAGAAATCCCTAATAAACCCTCATACATCATATGAAAACTAGAAAACCCTAATAAACCCTAATCGATCATATGAAAACTAGAAAACCCTACTAAACCCTAATCCATCATATGAAAACTAGAAAACCCTACTAAACCCTAATCCATCATATGAAAACTAGAAAACCTTACTAAACCCTAATCCATCATATGAAAACTAGAAAACCCTAATAAACCCTAATCCATCATATGAAAACTAGAAAACCCTAACAAACCCTAATCGATCATATGAAAACAAGAAAACCCTAATAAACCTTAATCCATCATATAAAAATTAGAAAACCCTAATAAACCCTAATCCATCATATGAAAGCTAGAAAACCCTAATAAACCCTAATCTATCCTATGAAAACTAGAAAACCCTAATTCATCATATGAAAACTAGAAACCCCTAATAACATCATTTGCAACAATCAAAAACCCTAATCCATCATATGAAAACTAGAAAATCCTAATAAACCCTAATCCATCATATGAAAACTAGAAAATCCTACTAAACCCTAATCCATCATATGAAAACTAGAAAACCATAATCCATCATATGATAACTAGAAAACCTAATAAACCCTAATCCATCATATGAAAACTAGAAAACCCTAATAAACCCTAATCCATCATATGAAAACTAGAAAACCCTAATAAACCCTAATCCATCATATGAAAACTAGAAAACCCTAATAAACCCTAATCCATCATATGAAAACTAGAAAACCTTAATAAACCCGAATCCATCATATAAAAATTAGAAAACCCTAATAAACCCTAATCCATCATATGAAAGTTAGAAAACCCTAATAAAACCTAATCAATCATATAAAAGTAGAAAACCCTAATAAACCCTAATCTATCTTATGAAAACTAGAAAACCCTAATAAACCCTAATCCATAATATGAAAACTAGAAAACCCTAATAACATCATTTGCAACATTCAAAAACCGTAATCCATCATATGAAAACTAGAAAACCCTAATAAACCCTAATCCATCATATGAAAACTAGAAAACCCTAATAAACCCTAATCCATCATATGAAAACTAGAAAACGCTAATAAACCCTAATCCATCATATAAAAATTAGAAAACACTAATATACTCTAATCCATCATATAAAAGCTAGAAAACCCAAATAAACCCTAATCCATCCTATGAAAACTAGAAAACCCTAATAAACCCTAATCCATCATATGAAAACTAGAAACCCCTAATAACATCATTTGCAACATTCAAAAACCCTAATCCATCATATGAAAACTAAAAAATCCTAATAAACCCTACTAAACCCTAATACATCATATGAAAACTAGAAAACCCTAATAAACCCTAATCCATCATATGAAAACTAAAAAACCTAATAAACCCTAATCCATCATATGAAAACTAGAAAACCCTACTAAACCCTAATCCATCATATGAAAACTAGAAAACCCTAATAAACCCTAATCCATCATATGAAAACTAGAAAACCCTAATAAACCCTAATCCATCATATGAAAACTAGAAAACCCAAATAAACCTTAATCCATCATATAAAAATTAGAAAACCATAATAAACCCTAATCCATCATATGAAAGCTAGAAAACCCTAATAAACCCTAATCCATCCTATGAAAAGTAGAAAACCCTAATAAACCCTAATCCATCATATGAAAATTAGAAAAACCCTAATAAACCTAAATCCATCATATGAAAACTAGAAAACCCTAATAAACCCTCATACATCATATGAAAACTAGAAAACTCTAATAAACCCAAATCCATCATATGAAAACTAGAAAACCCTACTAAACCCTAATCCATCATATGAAAACTAGAAAACCTTACTAAACCCTAATCCATCATATGAAAACTAGAAAACCCTAATAAACCCTAATCCATCATATGAAAACTAGAAAACCATAACAAACCCTAATCGATCATATGAAAACTAGAAAACCCTAATAAACCCTAATCCATCATATAAAAATTAGAAAACCCTAATAAACCCTAATCCATCATATGAAAGCTAGAAAACGCTAATAAACCCTAATCCATCCTATGAAAACTAGAAAACCCTAATAAACCCTAATACATCATATGAAAACTAGAACCCCTAATAACATCATTTGCAACATTCAAAAACCCTAATCCATCATATGTAAACTAGAAAATCCTAATAAACCCTAATCCATCATATGAAAACTAGAAAATCCTTCTAAACCCTAATCCATCATATGAAAACTAGAAAACCCTAATCCATCATACGAAAACTAGAAAACCTAATAAACCCTAATCCATCATATGAAAACTAGAAAACCCTACTAAAACCTAATCCATCATATGAAAACTAGAAAACCCTAATAAACCCTAATCCATCAAATGAAAACTAGAAAACCCTAATAAACCCTAATCCAACATATGAAAACTAGAAAACCCTAATAAACCCTAATCCATCATATAAAAATTAGAAAACCCTGATAAACCCTAATCCATCATATGAAAGCTAGAAAACCCTAATAAACCCTAATCCATCCTATGAAAAGTAGAAAACCCTAATAAACCCTAATCCATCATATGAAAACTAGAAACCCCTAATAACATCATTTGCAACATTCAAAAGCCCTAATCCATCATATGAAAACTAGAAAAATCCTAATAAACCCTAATCCATCATATGAAAACTAGAAAACCTAATAAACCCTAATTCATCATATGAAAACTTGAAAACCCTACTAAACCCTAATCCATCATATGAAAACCAGAAAACCCTAATAAACCCTAATCCATTATATGAAAATTAGAGAAACCCTAATAAACACAAATCCATCATATGAAAACTAGAAATCCCTAATAAACCCTCATACATCATATGAAAACTAGAAAACCCTAATAAACCCTAATCCATCATATGAAAACTAGAAAACCCTACTAAACCCTAATCCATCATATGAAAACTAGAAAACCCTACTAAACCCTAATCCATCATATGAAAACTAGAAAACCCTAATAAACCCTAATCCATCATATGAAAACTAGAAAACCCTAATCGATCAAATGAAAACTAGAAAACCCTAATAAACCCTAATTCATCATATAAAAATTAGAAAACCCTAATAAGCCCTAATCCATCATATGAAAGCTAGAAAACCCTAATACACCTTAATCCATCCTATGAAAACTAGAAAACCCTAATAAACCCTAATTCATCATATGAAAACTAGAAACCCCTAATAACATCATTTGCAACATTCAAAAACCCTAATCCATCATATGAAAACTAGAAAATCCTAATAAACCCTAATCCATCATATGAAAACTAGAAAATCCTAATAAACCCTAATCCATCATATGAAAACTAGAAAACCCAAATAAACCTTAATCCATCATATAAAAATTAGAAAACCCTAATAAACCCTAATCCATCATATGAAAGCTAGAAAACCCTAATAAACCCTAATCCATCCTATGAAAAGTAGAAAACCCTAATAAACCCTAATCCATCATATGAAAATTAGAAAAACCCTAATAAACCTAAATCCATCATATGAAAACTAGAAAACCCTAATAAACCCTCATACATCATATGAAAACTAGAAAACCCTAATAAACCCAAATCCATCATATGAAAACTAGAAAACCCTACTAAACCCTAATCCATCATATGAAAACTAGAAAACCTTACTAAACCCTAATCCATCATATGAAAACTAGAAAACCCTAATAAACCCTAATCCATCATATGAAAACTAGAAAACCATAACAAACCCTAATCGATCATATGAAAACTAGAAAACCCTAATAAACCCTAATCCATCATATAAAAATTAGAAAACCCTAATAAACCCTAATCCATCATATGAAAGCTAGAAAACGCTAATAAACCCTAATCCATCCTATGAAAACTAGAAAACCCTAATAAACCCTAATACATCATATGAAAACTAGAAACCCCTAATAACATCATTTGCAACATTCAAAAACCCTAATCCATCATATGTAAACTAGAAAATCCTAATAAACCCTAATCCATCATATGAAAACTAGAAAATCCTTCTAAACCCTAATCCATCATATGAAAACTAGAAAACCCTAATCCATCATACGAAAACTAGAAAACCTAATAAACCCTAATCCATCATATGAAAACTAGAAAACCCTACTAAAACCTAATCCATCATATGAAAACTAGAAAACCCTAATAAACCCTAATCCATCAAATGAAAACTAGAAAACCCTAATAAACCCTAATCCAACATATGAAAACTAGAAAACCCTAATAAACCCTAATCCATCATATAAAAATTAGAAAACCCTGATAAACCCTAATCCATCATATGAAAGCTAGAAAACCCTAATAAACCCTAATCCATCCTATGAAAAGTAGAAAACCCTAATAAACCCTAATCCATCATATGAAAACTAGAAACCCCTAATAACATCATTTGCAACATTCAAAAGCCCTAATCCATCATATGAAAACTAGAAAAATCCTAATAAACCCTAATCCATCATATGAAAACTAGAAAACCTAATAAACCCTAATTCATCATATGAAAACTTGAAAACCCTACTAAACCCTAATCCATCATATGAAAACCAGAAAACCCTAATAAACCCTAATCCATTATATGAAAATTAGAGAAACCCTAATAAACACAAATCCATCATATGAAAACTAGAAATCCCTAATAAACCCTCATACATCATATGAAAACTAGAAAACCCTAATAAACCCTAATCCATCATATGAAAACTAGAAAACCCTACTAAACCCTAATCCATCATATGAAAACTAGAAAACCCTACTAAACCCTAATCCATCATATGAAAACTAGAAAACCCTAATAAACCCTAATCCATCATATGAAAACTAGAAAACCCTAATCGATCAAATGAAAACTAGAAAACCCTAATAAACCCTAATTCATCATATAAATATTAGAAAACCCTAATAAGCCCTAATCCATCATATGAAAGCTAGAAAACCCTAATACACCTTAATCCATCCTATGAAAACTAGAAAACCCTAATAAACCCTAATTCATCATATGAAAACTAGAAACCCCTAATAACATCATTTGCAACATTCAAAAACCCTAATCCATCATATGAAAACTAGAAAATCCTAATAAACCCTAATCCATCATATGAAAACTAGAAAATCCTAATAAACCCTAATCCATCATATGAAAACTAGAAAACCCAAATAAACCTTAATCCATCATATAAAAATTAGAAAACCCTAATAAACCCTAATCCATCATATGAAAGCTAGAAAACCCTAATAAACCCTAATCCATCCTATGAAAAGTAGAAAACCCTAATAAACCCTAATCCATCATATGAAAATTAGAAAAACCCTAATAAACCTAAATCCATCATATGAAAACTAGAAAACCCTAATAAACCCTCATACATCATATGAAAACTAGAAAACCCTAATAAACCCAAATCCATCATATGAAAACTAGAAAACCCTACTAAACCTTAATCCATCATATGAAAACTAGAAAACCTTACTAAACCCTAATCCATCATATGAAAACTAGAAAACCCTAATAAACCCTAATCCATCATATGAAAACTAGAAAACCATAACAAACCCTAATCGATCATATGAAAACTAGAAAACCCTAATAAACCCTAATCCATCATATAAAAATTAGAAAACCCTAATAAACCCTAATCCATCATATGAAAGCTAGAAAACGCTAATAAACCCTAATCCATCCTATGAAAACTAGAAAACCCTAATAAACCCTAATACATCATATGAAAACTAGAAACCCCTAATAACATCATTTGCAACATTCAAAAAACCCTAATCCATCATATGTAAACTAGAAAATCCTAATAAACCCTAATCCATCATATGAAAACTAGAAAATCCTTCTAAACCCTAATCCATCATATGAAAACTAGAAAACCCTAATCCATCATACGAAAACTAGAAAACCTAATAAACCCTAATCCATCATATGAAAACTAGAAAACCCTACTAAAACCTAATCCATCATATGAAAACTAGAAAACCCTAATAAACCCTAATCCATCAAATGAAAACTAGAAAACCCTAATAAACCCTAATCCAACATATGAAAACTAGAAAACCCTAATAAACCCTAATCCATCATATAAAAATTAGAAAACCCTGATAAACCCTAATCCATCATATGAAAGCTAGAAAACCCTAATAAACCCTAATCCATCCTATGAAAAGTAGAAAACCCTAATAAACCCTAATCCATCATATGAAAACTAGAAACCCCTAATAACATCATTTGCAACATTCAAAAGCCCTAATCCATCATATGAAAACTAGAAAAATCCTAATAAACCCTAATCCATCATATGAAAACTAGAAAACCTAATAAACCCTAATTCATCATATGAAAACTTGAAAACCCTACTAAACCCTAATCCATCATATGAAAACCAGAAAACCCTAATAAACCCTAATCCATTATATGAAAATTAGAGAAACCCTAATAAACACAAATCCATCATATGAAAACTAGAAATCCCTAATAAACCCTCATACATCATATGAAAACTAGAAAACCCTAATAAACCCTAATCCATCATATGAAAACTAGAAAACCCTAGTAAACCCTAATCCATCATATGAAAACTAGAAAACCCTACTAAACCCTAATCCATCATATGAAAACTAGAAAACCCTAATAAACCCTAATCCATCATATGAAAACTAGAAAACCCTAATCGATCAAATGAAAACTAGAAAACCCTAATAAACCCTAATTCATCATATAAAAATTAGAAAACCCTAATAAGCCCTAATCCATCATATGAAAGCTAGAAAACCCTAATACACCTTAATCCATCCTATGAAAACTAGAAAACCCTAATAAACCCTAATTCATCATATGAAAACTAGAAACCCCTAATAACATCATTTGCAACATTCAAAAACCCTAATCCATCATATGAAAACTAGAAAATCCTAATAAACCCTAATCCATCATATGAAAACTAGAAAATCCTACTAAACCCTAATCCATCATATGAAAACTAGAAAACCCTAATCCATCATATGATAACTAGAAAACCTAATAAACCCTAATCCATCATATGAAAACTAGAAAACCCTAATAAACCCTAATCCATCATATGAAAACTAGAAAACCCTAATAAACCCTAATCCATCATATGAAAACTAGAAAACCTTAATAAACCCGAATCCATCATATAAAAATTAGAAAACCCTAATAAACCCTAATCCATCATATGAAAGTTAGAAAACCCAAATAAAACCTAATCAATCATATAAAAGTAGAAAACCCTAATAAAACCTAATCTATCTTATGAAAACTAGAAAGCCCTAATAAACCCTAATCCATAATATGAAAACTAGAAAACCCTAATAACATCATTTGCAACATTCAAAAACCGTAATCCATCATATGAAAACTAGAAAACCCTAATAAACCCTAATCCATCATATGAAAACTAGAAAACTCTAACAAACCCTAATCCATCATATGAAAACTAGAAAACCCTAATAAACCCTAATCCATCATATGAAAAATAGAAAACCCTAATAAACCCTAATCCATCATATGAAAACTAGATAACCCTAATAAACCCTAATCCATCATATGAAAACTAGAAAACCCTAATAAACCCTAATCCATCATATGAAAACTAGAAAACCCTAATACACCCTAATCCATCATATGAAAACTAGAAAACCCTAATAAACCCTAATCCATCATATGAAAGCTAGAAAACCCTAATAAACCCTATTCCATCATATAAAACTAGAAAACCCTAATAAACCCTTATCCATCATATGAAAACTAGAAAACCCTAATAAATCCTAATCCATCATATGAAAACTAGAAACCCCTAATCCATCTTATGAAAACTAGAAAACCCTAATAAACCCTAATCCATCATATGAAAACTAGAAAACCCTAATAACATCATTTGCAACAATCAAAAACCCTAATCCATCATATGAAAACTAGAAACCCCAAATAACATAATTTGCAACATTCAAAAAGCCTAATCCATCATATGAAAACTAGAAAATCCTAATAAACCCTAATCCATCATATGAAAACTAGAAAATCCTAATAAACCCTAATCCATCATATGAAAACTAGAAAACCCTAATAAACCCTAATCCATCATATGAAAGCTAGAAAACCCTAATAAACCCTATTCCATCATATAAAACTAGAAAACCCTAATAAACCCTTATCCATCATATGAAAACTAGAAAACCCTAATAAATCCTAATCCATCATATGAAAACTAGAAACCCCTAATCCATCTTATGAAAACTAGAAAACCCTAATAAACCCTAATCCATCATATGAAAACTAGAAAACCCTAATAACATCATTTGCAACAATCAAAAACCCTAATCCATCATATGAAAACTAGAAACCCCAAATAACATAATTTGCAACATTCAAAAAGCCTAATCCATCATATGAAAACTAGAAAATCCTAATAAACCCTAATCCATCATATGAAAACTAGAAAATCCTAATAAACCCTAATCCATCATATGAAAACTAGAAAACCTAATAAACCCTAATCCATCATAAGATAACTAGAAAACCCTACGAAACCCTAATCCATCATATCAAAACTAGAAAACCCTAATAAACCCTAATCCATTATCTGAAAACTAAAAAACCTAATAAACCCTAATCCATCATATGAAAACTAGAAAACCCTACTAAACCCTAATCCATCATATGAAAACTAGAAAACCCTAATAAACCCTAATCCATCATATGAAAACTAGAAAACCTAGAAAACCCAGAAAACCAAAAACCCCAAAAAATCTCTCTCTAAAAGTGTTCTTGAGTTCTAAAAGTATTCTTGAGTTCTGGTTTCATTTTACCAATTTAAATTTTTCTGGTTGAATTTTTAAATGGCTAGTGATACACCGGGCATCAATCTGGATTCTAATTCAGATTTCTCTAAAAATATTGGTGTTACAGTGGAGAAACAACATGATAACAAATTTATGATGTTTTCTGCCAAATCGGATCAATATTCAAATTATTTGTTCAAGTCTTCTGATGGGATTAAACAAAAGAAACAAGCCATACAACAAAGAAATCGCTATCATTCATCTGAAAAACCTACATTACTACAAGAATCTGCTGTTAAATTTCTTCAACATAGAACAGATCGTCTAATGAAAAAAAGAAAAGGTCTAGATGGTCTGAAGGGTCTCGATGGTGTGATATATTCCAAGAAAGATGACGTTTCTGATAATGCTCGAACCAATACAAATGAATTCAGCACCATTCCTGATTTGATCTCCAATGGCTTACTTCAATCTGTTGGAATAATGGTACAAGGTGGAAAATATGTATGCAATCCAGATCTGATCTCTCCAGCCATTAAATAATCTACGAATGCTGAAAAACAAGAAAATATATCAATTTTGGAAAAAATTGATAACGGTTCTTTAAGGATGGATGGTATGGAAGATGAAGTTATGGAGAATGAAATTTATAAACCTCTCAATGAAGATACGACTGGAAAAGATAAAATGGTGGTAGGAAAAAGGGTGCAGGAACACCAATGTCAAAACCACGATCAAGATCTTACCGGTAAAGCTGCTATGGACGAGTATGATATTGTGTCTATCAATGAAGTTCCTGATGAGGAAGAACGCATGGTGGTCACACAACATATCAAACAACACTCCAATCATGTCAAAGATCAAGAAGATGGCACCGATAATCCGACATGCATGGAAGAAGAAGTCACCGGTACAAGCCCATGCACTTCTACGACCAACCATCCTACCGTTCAACTTGCTACGGTCATTGTCGGTCAACAACACGACATTGAAAAACCTCCTTCAACGGGTATGAAAGCTAAAGAGCAAGGAAAATGGGGTAAAAGTCTTTCTAATTGAAACTTTAGCTTTCAATCTTCTCATTATTTTAAGGATAGTAATAATTTCTTGCCCACCTTTGGTCTACAACTTAAAGAATCCAATGAGGATTATGATCATTCTTCCAATAAAGGTGTTGACTTTCCCTCTCCCTTGTCTCCCTTGTCCCCTTTACAGCCGTATAATGCTTCACATAAAACAACAAATGCTTCTATTTTGGGTTCATACCATAAACTAATGTATTCTAACCCCATGCTTAAGAAATCGGCCATCTCTACCCATTACAAGGCAACCCGTGGACCTCATTACCCACCACCCTCTAAAACTAAGCCCAATACCTCTTCCCCAATTGTTCAAGCCCAAATGTCTTTGAATGGCCATGTGAAAACCCATATTAATGATATAGATGAGACAATTAAGCCCAATGCCTCTAGTGATTATAAAACCCATGACAAATATTTAAACTTTAATTCTATATCTCATGAAAATAAAAATAAAAACATTAATGCATGGGATCGCTCGTTACCGTTTCTTAAAAACTCACATGCTAATATAATTACCGGCCCCCAAAAACACGAGAATGATAACTTTCGTTTTATCCCTAATTTAAGTAATGATATTAATGTGCCAGTGGATATCCCTTTAACGGCCGTTACTAAAGTTTGTGAAACATTTGCTAGGACTATATGTGGTTATTTTGTAGGAATAAATATGAACTATTCTGATATTCGTTATCTAGCATCCAAAATGTGGTATATCCATGGTCTTCAAGATGTTCTTCTAAATGGAAAAGGTGTTTACCTTTTTAAGTTTAGTGATGACAAAGGTCTGCATCATGTTATCACTCATGGACCATGGACGTTTAAGGGTGTCCCGATTGTCATGTAGAAATGGCGTCCATGTCTGACTATTCATAAGAATAATCATGACAAGCTCCCTCTCTGGATTAAAATCCATGATATTCCCTATGAGGCCTGGAGTGATGATGGTCTTAGCCACATTGCCTCAAAGATTGGTAAGCCGCTTGCTATGGACTCCTATACTGCTAATATGTGCAAGTATGCGGCCGGGAAATCTGTATATGCTCGTGTCCTTCTTGAGGTCCCCACAAAATCTTCTTGGGTTGATAAAATGATTATCCGTATTCCTGATCTTGATACTCTTGAATTTTCCACCCATACTCTCAGTATTGAATATGAATGGAAACCCCCTATGTGCTCTCATTGCATGGTTTATGGTCATGAAAATAACAACTGTATGCATGTCATCTCTAATACTAATGAAGCTATGCCCAAAGATAAAATGCCTATTGATCATGTGTTAGTTACCTCTCCTATACAACCTGATGATGGATTTACGCCTGTGTCTAAAAAGAAAAATACTCCTAAACAATCGTCAAAGTTGGAAACAAATACTAATGATATTAACCAAAGATTTAGTAATAGAAAAACTGGAAGGATTAGGACGACAAAAAATGTTTCAAATTCTAATGTCTATAAGAATGTTAATAAAAGTAATAATAAGTCAACTTTCGAATTCCGCCCAGTTCATAACAAGTTACCCCACACTGCTCCTCAACAGAGTAATCCCACCCATAAGAAATCTGTTGGTCCAGTAGGTTTTCCTAGCCCCATCCTTCAATTATCTTCCAACGTTCAACCGATAGAAGCTAAGTACTCCACACCTATTTTCAATGCCTTTTCCGTTCTTGAGTCTTGTTCCAACAACATTTTGGACACTACTGCTTCCTCCTCCCACCTCCCTCGTCTTCATGACCCCTCCACTCCTATCCGTATTGATAGTAACCTGGACTCTGATTCCACCTACGATGAAGACGACCTCATTGAGGTCGAATCTGATAAAGGTGAAACTGCACAGTTCATTGATAATGAAATGGGATCCCATATTGATCAACCTATGATAGCTCCGACGTTCGAGCGAATGGACTCAACCACCCTCCCAGTTTCCATATGACACACATCGCTGCATGGAATACTCGCGGTCTCTGTAAGCCTTCTCATCAGAAAGCCTTGAGAGATCTTATCCGCGATCAAAATCTTAATATTTGTGCTTCTCTTGAGACTCGTGCTTCCTTCCATAACCTCCCTCTTATCTGTAGTCGTACTTTTGGCTCTTGGTCTTGGTCATCCAACGGTCTCTTCTCCCCTAGAGGGACTAGAATCGTGGTTGCCTGGATCCAATGGCCATTGATATGATGCTTATCGACTTAAATGATCAGGTTATGCATTTCAAAGTGAATATTCGTGATTCTAATAAATCCTTTTTCTGCTCCTTCGTCTATGCTCATAATGATCACATGATGCGTCGTTCTCTCTGGCATTCTCTTGCGGTCCATAAGAATGTGGTTAGAGATACCCCTTGGATTCTTTTGGGTGATTTCAATGTTGCTCTTGATATCAAAGATAGCACCTCCGGGTCGTCTGGGATTTCTCGTGCAATGGAGGACTTCAGGGACTGTGTCAATCTGATGGAAATGGAGGATCTTAACTGTAAAGGTCTCTTCTACACATGGACCAAGTCTCCTAATGGTTCGGGTGGCATCCTCAAGAAGATCGATCGTGTCATGGGAAATACTCACTTCGTTGCTTCTTTCCTCTCCTCTACTGTCAATTTTCTCCCTTACTGTTCGTCCGATCATACTCCTGCTGTGCTTTCTCTCCCCCATCGTGCCCCTTTTCATCCTAAGCCTTTCAAGTTCCCTAATTTCCTGACTTATAAGGAAGATTTCAAACAGATTGTTGCCTCTTCTTGGAACCCTAACATCACTGGATATCGGATGTATAAGGTTTTCAAAAACCTTAAAAATCTGAAAGTGCCTATACGTAAGATGCTTCGCAACCAGGGAAACCTCTTTTCTAAGGTTATCTCTCTTCGTAATGAGCTTGATAGAGTTCAGATTGCTTTGGATCGGGATCCTTTCAATAAGGATCTTCGTGAAGAACAATGCAGGTATCTCCTCGCTTTCAACGAGGCTAGCCTGGATGAAGAGAGGTTCCTGAAACAAAAGGCTAAGGTTAACTGGCTTCGTGAGGGTGATAAAAATTCGGCTTTTTTCCACAAAGCGGTTAAAAGACGTAAATCTCGCAATCGTATTAATTCTATCCAGGATGTTCATGGTAACTGGATCTCGGGGAACGATCTTCCTAATCTTTTTGTTTCTCACTTTCAAGCCTTCTTGGGTTCTGCCCAGCCTTCTACTGCTATTCGTGATCCTTCTTCCCTCTTCTCTAATAAGCTCTCCCCCCTCCAGTCTGCCGCCATGCTTACTCCTGTTACTGACGCGGAGGTTAAGTGTGTTCTGTTCCAGATGGGTGAGGATAAAGCTCCTGGTTCTGATGGTTTCTCTGCTAAGTTCTTCAAGTCTGCTTGGGATATTGTGGGTCCTGATTTCTGTATGGCTGTTAAGGAATTCTTCTATTCGGGCAAACTTCTTAAGTCCTTCAACAGCACCATCCTTGTGCTCATTCCTAAAGTTGATTCCCCTTCCAAAGTCACTGATTTCCGCCCTATAGCTTGTTGTAACGTTGTTTACAAATGTATCAGCAAGGTTATTGCGGATCGTATCAAAAACCATCTTTCTTCTCTGGTTGATGAAAACCAGTCTGCTTTCATCCCTGGTCGTTTGATCACCGACAACGTCCTTCTTGTTCACGAGCTTATGCATGATTATCAATGTCATCGTGGTCCTCCTAGGTGTGCTTTTAAGGTTGATATTCAAAAAGCCTACGATACGGTTGACTGGACTTTTCTGCGAACCATCTTGTTTGGGTTTGGTTTCCCCGATCGTATGATTGACTGGATCATGACATGTGTTTCCACGGTTGCTTAGTCGGTGAGTATCAATGGGAATACTCATGGTTATTTCGACGGTAAAAGGGGCCTTCGGCAGGGTGACCCCCTCTCTCCTTATCTCTTCACTCTTGTCATGGAAGTGCTTAACCTTATGATCAAGAGAAACATCCATGATTCTGATTCTTTTAAATTCCACAGACAATGTGACGATCAAAATATCACCCATCTCTGCTTTGCCGACGATCTCCTTCTCTTCTGCCATGGTGATAGCTCTTCGGTTAAACTCATATGTGACTCTCTTGAGGAATTCTCTGGGGTTTCGGGCCTCCATCCAAACATTGCGAAAAGTGAAGCTTTCTATTGTAATGTTGGTGAGAGGACCAGGGCTGCCATTGATCTTATTGTTAAGTTTCCGGAGGGCTCTTTTCCTGTTCGATACCTTGGCGTTCCTCTCATCACCACGCGTCTTGCCCACAAAGACTGTAAAGGACTTGTTGATAAAGTCAAATGCAGGATTAATGACTGGAAAAACAAGTCTCTTTCCTTTGCAGGTCGTCTCCAGTTGATCCTCTCTGTCCTTTCTTCTACTCAAATCTATTGGGCTTCTGTTTTTATTCTTCCTAAATCTATCTCTAACGATATTGAGAAGCTCTTGAGAGGTTTCCTCTGGTGCCATGGTGAGTTGAAGCGTGGTAAAGCTAAAGTCTCCTGGAAAACTGTATGCCTTCCTAAGGAACATGGTGGGCTTGGCATACGTAACCTTGCTATCTGGAATGTTGCCCTTATGGCTTCCCATGTTTGGAGACTCCTTTCCAAGAAAGAGTCCCTATGGGTTAAGTGGATCCACTCTTACCGTTTATGTGGCCGTAACTTTTGGGATGCCCCCAAAAAATACGGTTCTGGATTTGCCTGGCGTAACATCCTGGATATGAGGGATAAGATAAGGGAGTATATAGTTTCCCAGATTGGTGATGGATGCTCTACTTCTGCTTGGTTCGATAACTGGCACCCCGCGGGCCCTCTTTCTAAATTCTTGTCTGTCCGTGACATCCATGATGCAGGTTTCACTCCTGATACAAAGGTTGCTGACCTGGTTCTTAACGGATCTTGGGTTCGGCCTCATTGTTGGAGAGATTCCCATACTGCTCTTCTTTCTCATAACCCCCCTACTCTTTCCACATTTGTCCTTGATAATCTCCTTTGGAGATCTAGAGACGGTCAACTCTCTCCTTTCTCTGTTCGTTCTGTTTGGAAGACTATTCGCCCCTATCATCAACCGGTCTTTTGGTTTCATCTTGTTTGGTTCTCCCAGAACATCCCCAGACATGCTTTCATTCTTTGGGTTGCTCTTAAAAATCGCCTTAAGACTCATGATAAAATCAAAATTTGGGACACTAGTTCCAATCTCATTTGTGCGTTCTGCGGGGACTGTCCGGATTCCCTTTCCCATCTCTTCTTTGAATGTCCTTTCACTTCTTTGGTTTGGCATGACCTCCATCACGTCATGAATCTCTCCTTCTCCACTGATTGCTGGTCTGATATCATTAGTCATCTCAACCCCACTAATAAGAACAAGACCATATGGTCCATCATTAGAAGACTTGTTTTTTCTGGAGCTGTATATCACATTTTGGCGGGAAAGAAATTTACGCATTTTTAAAAACATAAAAGATCCCATCATGCTGTCGTGAATAGTGTTAAGGATGATATCCGCTGTAGACTGCTGAGTCTATCTATGAAAACTTGCACTAATGTTGATTTGGCTAAAACTATTTGGACCCTCCCTTAATTTTCTTCCTTTGCGCTTTCTAACTTTTTCTGCTTGTTTTGGCTTGTATGGTTTGTTTGTTTTGCAGGTTGTTTTCCTTTATGTTCTTGTTTGCTTCTGGTTCCTTATCTTGTTTTGGTTCCTAGTTTAGCTTGTTGTCTGTTGGGGCCTGTCCCGATGGATTTTCTGTTTTTTGGTAGGGAATCCCCAGCCTTATATTGTATTTATTCTTTTTATTAATAAATTTGCCAGAGGTGCCGCCCTCTTTACCCAAAAAAAAAAACTAGAAAACCCTAATAAACCCTAATCCATCATATGAAAGCTAGAAAACCCTAATAAACCCTAATCCATCCTATGAAAAGTAGAAAACCCTAATAAACCCTAATCCATCATATGAAAACTAGAAACCCCTAATAACATCATTTGCAACATTCAAAAGCCCTAATCCATCATATGAAAACTAGAAAAATCCTAATAAACCCTAATCCATCATATGAAAACTAGAAAACCTAATAAACCCTAATTCATCATATGAAAACTAGAAAACCCTACTAAACCCTAATCCATCATATGAAAACCAGAAAACCCTAATAAACCCTAATCCATTATATGAAAATTAGAGAAACCCTAATAAACCCAAATCCATCATATGAAAACTAGAAATCCCTAATAAACCCTCATACATCATATGAAAACTAGAAAACCCTAATAAACCCTAATCCATCATATGAAAACTAGAAAACCCTACTAAACCCTAATCCATCATATGAAAACTAGAAAACCCTACTAAACCCTAATCCATCATATGAAAACTAGAAAACCCTAATAAACCCTAATCCATCATATGAAAACTGGAAAACCCTAACAAACCCTAATCGATCAGATGAAAACTAGAAAACCCTAATAAACCCTAATTCATCATATAAAAATTAGAAAACCCTAATAAGCCCTAATCCATCATATGAAAGCTAGAAAACCCTAATACACCTTAATCCATCCTATGAAAACTTGAAAACCCTAATAAACCCTAATTCATCATATGAAAACTAGAAACCCCTAATAACATCATTTGGAACATTCAAAAACCCTAATCCATCATATGAAAACTAGAAAATCCTAATAAACCCTAATCCATCATATGAAAACTAGAAAATCCTACTAAACCCTAATCCATCATATGAAAACTAGAAAACCCTAATCCATCATATGATAACTAGAAAACCTAATAAACCCTAATCCATCATATGAAAACTAGAAAACCCTAATAAACCCTAATCCATCATATGAAAACTAGAAAACCCTGATAAACCCTAATCCATCATATGAAAACTAGAAAACCCTAATAAACCCTAATCCATCATATGAAAACTAGAAAACCCTAACAAACCCTAATCGATCAGATGAAAACTAGAAAACCCTAATAAAATTAGAAAACCCTAATAAGCCCTAATCCATCATATGAAAGCTAGAAAACCCTAATACACCTTAATCCATCCTATGAAAACTAGAAAACCCTAATAAACCCTAATTCATCATATGAAAACTAGAAACCCCTAATAACATCATTTGCAACATTCAAAAACCCTAATCCATCATATGAAAACTAGAAAATCCTAATAAACCCTAATCCATCATATGAAAACTAGAAAATCCTACTAAACCCTAATCCATCATATGAAAACTAGAAAACCCTAATAAACCCTAATCCATCATATGAAAAATAGAAAACCCTAATAAACCCTAATCCATCATATGAAAACTAGAAAACCCTAATAAACCCTAATCCATCATATGAAAACTAGAAAACCCTAATAAACCCTAATCCATCATATGAAAACTAGAAAACCCTAATACACCCTAATCCATCATATGAAAACTAGAAAACCCTAATAAACCCTAATCCATCATATGAAAGCTAGAAAACCCTAATAAACCCTATTCCATCATATAAAACTAGAAAACCCTAATAAACCCTTATCCATCATATGAAAACTAGAAAACCCTAATAAACCCTAATCCATCATATGAAAACTAGAAACCCCTAATCCATCTTATGAAAACTAGAAAAACCTAATAAACCCTAATCCATCATATGAAAACTAGAAAACCCTAATAACATCATTTGCAACATTCAAAAACCCTAATCCATCATATGAAAACTAGAAACCCCTAATAACATAATTTGCAACATTCAAAAAGCCTAATCCATCATATGAAAACTAGAAAATCCTAATAAACCCTAATCCATCATATGAAAACTAGAAAATCCTAATAAACCCTAATCCATCATATGAAAACTAGAAAACCTAATAAACCCTAATCCATCATAAGATAACTAGAAAACCCTACGAAACCCTAATCCATCATATGAAAACTAGAAAACCCTAATAAACCCTAATCCATCATCTGAAAACTAAAAAACCTAATAAACCCTAATCCATCATATGAAAACTAGAAACCCCTAATAACATCATTTGCAACATTCAAAAGCCCTAATCCATCATATGAAAACTAGAAAAATCCTAATAGACCCTAATCCATCATATGAAAACTAGAAAACCTAATAAACCCTAATTCATCAAATGAAAACTAGAAAACCCTACTAAACCCTAATCCATCATATGAAGACTAGAAAACCCTAATAAACCCTAATCCATCATATGAAAATTAGAAAAACCCTAATAAACCCAAATCCATCTTATGAAAACTAGAAATCCCTAATAAACCCTCATACATCATATGAATACTAGAAAACCCTAATAAACCCTAATCCATCATATGAAAACTAGAAAACCCTACTAAACCCTAATCCATCATATGAAAACTAGAAAACCCTACTAAACCCTAATCCATCATATGAAAACTAGAAAACCCTAATAAACCCTAATCCATCATATGAAAACTAGAAAACCCTAATAAACCCTAATCCATCATATAAAAATTAGAAAACCCTAATAAACCCTAATCCATCATATGAAAGCTAGAAAACCCTAATAAACCCTAATCCATCCTATGAAAAGTAGAAAACCCTAATAAACCCTAATCCATCATATGAAAAGTAGAAACCCCTAATAACATCATTTGCAACATTCAAAAGCCCTAATCCATCATATGAAAACTAGAAAAATCCTAATAAACCCAAATCAATCATATGAAAACTAGAAAACCTAATAAACCCTAATTCATCATATGAAAACTAGAAAACCCTACTAAACCCTAATCCATCATATGAAGACTAGAAAACCCTAATAAACCCAAATCCATCATATTAAAACTAGAAAACCCTAATAAACCCTCATACATCATATGAAAACTAGAAAACCCTAATAAACCCAAATCCATCATATGAAAACTAGAAAACCCTACTAAACCCTAATCCATCATATGAAAACTAGAAAACCTTACTAAACCCTAATCCATCATATGAAAACTAGAAAACCCTAATAAACCCTAATCTATCATATGAAAACTAGAAAACCCTAACAAACCCTAATCGATCATATGAAAACAAGAAAACCCTAATAAACCCTAATCCATCATATAAAAATTAGAAAACCCTAATAAACCCTAATCCATCATATGAAAGCTAGAAAACCCTAATAAACCCTAATCTATCCTATGAAAACTAGAAAACCCTAATAAACCCTAATTCATCATATGAAAACTAGAAACCCCTAATAACATAATTTGCAACATTCAAAAAGCCTAATCCATCATATGAAAACTAGAAAATCCTAATAAACCCTAATCCATCATATGAAAACTAGAAAATCCTAATAAACCCTAATCCATCATATGAAAACTAGAAAACCTAATAAACCCTAATCCATCATAAGATAACTAGAAAACCCTACGAAACCCTAATCCATCATATGAAAACTAGAAAACCCTAATAAACCCTAATCCATCATCTGAAAACTAAAAAACCTAATAAACCCTAATCCATCATATGAAAACTAGAAACCCCTAATAACATCATTTGCAACATTCAAAAGCCCTAATCCATCATATGAAAACTAGAAAAATCCTAATAGACCCTAATCCATCATATGAAAACTAGAAAACCTAATAAACCCTAATTCATCAAATGAAAACTAGAAAACCCTACTAAACCCTAATCCATCATATGAAGACTAGAAAACCCTAATAAACCCTAATCCATCATATGAAAATTAGAAAAACCCTAATAAACCCAAATCCATCTTATGAAAACTAGAAATCCCTAATAAACCCTCATACATCATATGAATACTAGAAAACCCTAATAAACCCTAATCCATCATATGAAAACTAGAAAACCCTACTAAACCCTAATCCATCATATGAAAACTAGAAAACCCTACTAAACCCTAATCCATCATATGAAAACTAGAAAACCCTAATAAACCCTAATCCATCATATGAAAACTAGGAAACCTTAACAAACCCTAATCGATCAGATGAAAACTAGAAAACCCTAATAAACCCTAATCCATCATATAAAAATTAGAAAACCCTAATAAACCCTAATCCATCATATGAAAGCTAGAAAACCCTAATACACCCTAATCCATCCTATGAAAACTAGAAAACCCTAATAAACCCTAATTCATCATATGAAAACTAGAAACCCCTAATAACATCATTTGCAACATTCAAAAACCCTAATCCATCATATGAAAACTAGAAAATCCTAATAAACCCTAATCCATCATATCAAAAACTAAAAAATCCTACTAAACCCTAATCCATCATATGAAAACTAGAAAACCCTAAACCATCATATGAAAACTAGAAAACCTAATAAACCCTAATCTATCATATGAAAACTAGCAAACCCTAATAAACCCTAATCCATCATATGAAAACAAGAAAACCCTAATAAACCCTAATCCATCATATGAAAACTACAAAACCCTAATAAACCCTAATCCATCATATGAGAACTAGAAAACCTTAATAAACCCGAATCCATCATATGAAAACTAGAAAACCCTAATAAACCCTAATCCATCATATGAAAACTAGAAAACCCTAATAAACCCTAATCCATCATATGAAAACTAGAAAACCTTAATAAACCCGAATCCATCATATAAAAATTAGAAAACCCTAATAAACCCTAATCCATCATATGAAAGTTAGAAAACCCTAATAAAACCTAACCCTAACAAACCCTAATCGATCATATGAAAACAAGAAAACCCTAATAAACCCTAATCCATCATATAAAAATTAGAAAACCCTAATAAACCCTAATCCATCATATGAAAGCTAGAAAACCCTAATAAACCCTAATCCATCCTATAAAAACTAGAAAACCCTAATAAACCCTAATTCATCATATGAAAACTAGAAACCCCTAATAACATCATTTGCAACATTCAAAAACCCTAATCCATCATGTGAAAACTAGAAAATCCTAATAAACCCTAATCCATCATATGAAAACTAGAAAATCCTACTAAACCCTAATCCATCATATGAAAACTAGAAAATCCTAATAAACCCTAATCCATCATATGAAAACTAGAAAACCCTACTAAACCCTAATCCATCATATGAAAACTAGAATACCCTAATAAACCCTAATCCATCATATGAAAACTAGAAAACCCTAATAAACCCTAATCCATCATATGAAAACTAGAAAACCTAATAAACCCTAATCCATCATATAAAAATTAGAAAACCCTAATAAACCCTAATCCATCATATGAAAGCTAGAAAACCCTAATAAACCCTAATCCATCCTATGAAAAGTAGAAAACACTAATAAACCCTAATCCATCATATGAAAACTAGAAACTCCTAATAACATCATTTGCAACATTCAAAAGCCCTAATCCATCATATGAAAACTAGAAAAATCCTAATAAACCCTAATCCATCATATGAAAACTAGAAAACCTAATAAACCCTAATTCATCATATGAAAACTAGAAAACCCTACTAAACCCTAATCCATCATATGAAAACTAGAAAACCCTAATAAACCCTCATACATCATATGAAAACTAGAAAACCCTAATAAACCCAAATCCATCATATGAAAACTAGAAAACCCTACTAAACCCTAATCCATCATATGAAAACTAGAAAACCTTACTAAACCCTAATCCATCATATGAAAACTAGAAAACCCTAATAAACCCTAATCTATCATATGAAAACTAGAAAACCCTAACAAACCCTAATCGATCATATGAAAACAAGAAAACCCTAATAAACCGTAATCCATCATATAAAAATTAGAAAACCCTAATAAACCCTAATCCATCATATGAAAGCTAGAAAACCCTAATAAACCCTAATCCATCCTATGAAAACTAGAAAACCCTAATAAACCCTAATTCATCATATGAAAACTAGAAACCCCTAATAACATCATTTGCAACATTCAAAAATCCTAATCCATCATATGAAAACTAGAAAATCCTAATAAACCCTAATCCATCATATGAAAACTAGAAAATCCTACTAAACCCTAATCCATCATATGAAAACTAGAAAACCCTAATCCATCATACGAAAACTAGAAAACCTAATAAACCCTAATCCATCATATGAAAACTAGAAAACCCTACTAAACCCTAATCCATCATATGAAAACTAGAAAACCCTAATAAACCCTAATCCATCATATGAAAACTAGAAAACCCTAATAAACCCTAATCCATCATATGAAAACTAGAAAACCCTAATAAACCCTAATCCATCATATAAAAATTAGAAAACCCTAATAAACCCTAATCCATCATATGAAAGCTAGAAAACCCTAATAAACCCTAATCCATCATATGAAAACTAGAAACCCCTAATAACATCATTTGCAACATTCAAAAGCCCTAATCCATCATATGAAAACTAGAAAATCCTAATAAACCCTAATCCATCATATGAAAACTAGAAAACCTAATAAACCCTAATCCATCATAAGATAACTAGAAAACCCTATGAAACCCTAATCCATCATATGAAAACTAAAAAACCCTAATAAACCTAATCCATCATCTGAAAACTAAAAAACCTAATAAACCTTAATCCATCATATGAAAACTAGAAAACCCTACTAAACCCTAATCCATCATATGAAAACTACAAAAACCCTAATAAACCCTAATCCATCATATGAAAACTAGAAAACCCTAATAAACCTTAATCCATCATATGAAAACTAGAAAACCCTAATAAACCCTAATCCATCATATAAAAATTAGAAAACCCTAATAAACCCTAATCCATCCTATGAAAAGTAGAAAACCCTAATAAACACTAATCCATGATATGAAAACTAGAAACCCCTAATAACATCATTTGCAACATTCAAAAGCCCTAATCCATCATATGAAAACTAGAAAAAATCCTAATCCATCATATGAAAACTAGAAAAACTAATAAACCCTAATTCATCATATGAAAACTAAAAAACCCTACTAAACCCTAATCCATCATATGAAAACTAGAAAACCCTACTAAACCCTGATCCATCATATGAAAATTAAAAAAACCCTAATAAACCCAAATCCACCATATGAAAACTAGAAAACCCTAATAAACCCTCATACATCATATGAAAACTAGAAAACCCTAATAAACCCAAATCCATCATATGAAAACTAGAAAACTCTACTAAACCCTAATCCATCATATGAAAACTAGAAAACCTTACTAAACCCTAATCCATCATATGAAAACTAGAAAAACCTAATAAACCCTAATCTATCATATGAAAACTAGAAAACCCTAACAAACCCTAATCGATCATATGAAAACAAGAAAACCCTAATAAACCCTAATCCATCATATAAAAATTAGAAAACCCTAATAAACCCTAATCCATCATATGAAAGCTAGAAAACCCTAATAAACCCTAATCCATCCTATAAAAACTAGAAAACCCTAATAAACCCTAATTCATCATATGAAAACTAGAAACCCCTTATAACATCATTTGCAACATTCAAAAACCCTAATCCATCATATGAAAACTAGAAAATCCTAATAAACCCTAATCCATCATATGAAAACTAGAAAATCCTACTAAACCCTAATCCATCGTATGAAAACTAGAAAACCCTAATCCATCATACGAAAACTAGAAAACCTAATAAACCCTAATCCATCATATGAAAACTAGAAAACCCTACTAAACCCTAATCCATCATATGAAAACTAGAAAACCCTAATAAACCCTAATCCATCATATGAAAACTAGAAAACCCTAATAAACCCTAATCCATCATATGAAAACTAGAAAACCCTAATAAACCCTAATCCATCATATAAAAATTAGAAAACCCTAATAAACCCTAATCCATCATATGAAAGCTAGAAAACCCTAATAAACCCTAATCCATCCTATGAAAAGTAGAAAACCCTAATAAACCCTAATCCATCATATGAAAACTAGAAACCCCTAATAACATCATTTGCAACATTCAAAAGCCCTAATCCATCATATGAAAACTAGAAAAATCCTAATAAACCCTAATCCATCATATGAAAACTAGAAAACCTAATAAACCCTAATTCATCATATGAAAACTAGAAAACCCTACTAAACCCTAATCCATCATATGAAGACTAGAAAACCCTAATAAACCCTAATCCATCATATGAAAATTAGAAAAACCCTAATAAACCCAAATCCATCATATGAAAACTAGAAATCCCTAATAAACCCTCATACATCATATGAATACTAGAAAACCCTAATAAACCCTAATCCATCATATGAAAACTAGAAAACCCTACTAAACCCTAATCCATCATATGAAAACTAGAAAACCCTACTAAACCCTAATCCATCATATGAAAACTAGAAAACCCTAATAAACCCTAATCCATCATATGAAAACTAGGAAACCCTAACAAACCCTAATCGATCAGATGAAAACTAGAAAACCCTAATAAACCCTAATCCATCATATAAAAATTAGAAAACCCTAATAAACCCTAATCCATCATATGAAAGCTAGAAAACCCTAATACACCCTAATCCATCCTATGAAAACTAAAAAACCCTAATAAACCCTAATTCATCATATGAAAACTAGAAACCCCTAATAACATCATTTGCAACATTCAAAAACCCTAATCCATCATATGAAAACTAGAAAATCCTAATAAACCCTAATCCATCATATCAAAAACTAAAAAATCCTACTAAACCCTAATCCATCATATGAAAACTAGAAAACCCTAAACCATCATATGAAAACTAGAAAACCTAATAAACCCTAATCTATCATATGAAAACTAGCAAACCCTAATAAACCCTAATCCATCATATGAAAACAAGAAAACCCTAATAAACCCTAATCCATCATATGAAAACTAGAAAACCCTAATAAACCCTAATCCATCATATGAGAACTAGAAAACCTTAATAAACCCGAATCCATCATATGAAAACTAGAAAACCCTAATAAACCCTAATCCATCATATGAAAACTAGAAAACCCTAATAAACCCTAATCCATCATATGAAAACTAGAAAACCTTAATAAACCCGAATCCATCATATAAAAATTAGAAAACCCAAATAAACCCTAATCCATCATATGAAAGTTAGAAAACCCTAATAAAACCTAATCAATCATATAAAAGTAGAAAACCCTAATAAACCCTAATCTATCTTATGAAAACTAGAAAACCCTAATAAACCCTAATCCATAATATGAAAACTAGAAAACCCTAATAACATCATTTGCAACATTCAAAAACCGTAATCCATTATATGAAAACTAGAAAACCCTAATAAACCCTAATTCATCATATGAAAACTAGAAACCCCTAATAACATCATTTGCAACATTCAAAAACCCTAATCCATCATATGAAAACTAGAAAATCCTAATAAACCCTAATCCATCATATCAAAAACTAAAAAATCCTACTAAACCCTAATCCATCATATGAAAACTAGAAAACCCTAAACCATCATATGAAAACTAGAAAACCTAATAAACCCTAATCTATCATATGAAAACTAGCAAACCCTAATAAACCCTAATCCATCATATGAAAACAAGAAAACCCTAATAAACCCTAATCCATCATATGAAAACTAGAAAACCCTAATAAACCCTAATCCATCATATGAGAACTAGAAAACCTTAATAAACCCGAATCCATCATATGAAAACTAGAAAACCCTAATAAACCCTAATCCATCATATGAAAACTAGAAAACCCTAATAAACCCTAATCCATCATATGAAAACTAGAAAACCTTAATAAACCCGAATCCATCATATAAAAATTAGAAAACCCAAATAAACCCTAATCCATCATATGAAAGTTAGAAAACCCTAATAAAACCTAATCAATCATATAAAAGTAGAAAACCCTAATAAACCCTAATCTATCTTATGAAAACTAGAAAACCCTAATAAACCCTAATCCATAATATGAAAACTAGAAAACCCTAATAACATCATTTGCAACATTCAAAAACCGTAATCCATTATATGAAAACTAGAAAACCCTAATAAACCCTAATCCATCATATGAAAACTTGAAAACTCTAACAAACCCTAATCCATCATATGAAAACTAGAAAACCCTAATAAACCCTAATCCATCATATGAAAAATAGAAAACCCTAATAAACCCTAATCCATCATATGAAAACTAGAAAACCCTAATAAACCCTAATCCATCATATGAAAACTAGAAAACCCTAATAAACCCTAATCCATCATATGAAAATTAAAAAAACCCTAATAAACCCAAATCCATCATATGAAAACTAGAAAACCCTAATAAACCCTCATACATCATATGAAAACTAGAAAACCCTAATAAACCCAAATCCATCATATGAAAACTAGAAAACCCTACTAAACCCTAATCCATCATATGAAAACTAGAAAACCTTACTAAACCCTAATCCATCATATGAAAACTAGAAAACCCTAATAAACCCTAATCAATCATATGAAAACTAGAAAACCCTAACAAACCCTAATCGATCATATGAAAACAAGAAAACCCTAATAAACCCTAATCCATCATATAAAAATTAGAAAAGCCTAATAAACCCTAATCCATCATATGAAAGCTAGAAAACCCTAATAAACCCTAATCCATCCGATGAAAACTAGAAAACCCTAATAAACCCTAATTCATCATATGAAAACTAGAAACCCCTAATAACATCATTTGCAACATTCAAAAACCCTAATCCATCATATGAAAACAAGAAACCCTAATCCATCATATGAAAACTAGAAAACCTAATAAACCCTAATCCATCATATGAAAACTAGAAAACCCTACTAAACCCTAATCCATCATATGAAAACTAGAAAACCCTAATAAACCCTAATCCATCATATGAAAACTAGAAAACCCTAATAAACCCTAATCCATCATATGAAAACTAGAAAACCCTAATAAACCCTAATCCATCATATAAAAATTAGAAAACCCTAATAAACCCTAATCCATCATATGAAAGCTAGAAAACCCTAATAAACCCTAATCCATCCTATGAAAAGTAGAAAACCCTAATAAACCCTAATCCATCATATGAAAAGTAGAAACCCCTAATAACATCATTTGCAACATTCAAAAGCCCTAATCCATCATATGAAAACTAGAAAAATCCTAATAAACCCAAATCAATCATATGAAAACTAGAAAACCTAATAAACCCTAATTCATCATATGAAAACTAGAAAACCCTACTAAACCCTAATCCATCATATGAAGACTAGAAAACCCTAATAAACCCAAATCCATCATATGAAAACTAGAAAACCCTAATAAACCCTCATACATCATATGAAAACTAGAAAACCCTAATAAACCCAAATCCATCATATGAAAACTAGAAAACCCTACTAAACCCTAATCCATCATATGAAAACTAGAAAACCTTACTAAACCCTAATCCATCATATGAAAACTAGAAAACCCTAATAAACCCTAATCTATCATATGAAAACTAGAAAACCCTAACAAACCCTAATCGATCATATGAAAACAAGAAAACCCTAATAAACCCTAATCCATCATATAAAAATTAGAAAACCCTAATAAACCCTAATCCATCATATGAAAGCTAGAAAACCCTAATAAACCCTAATCCATCCTATGAAAACTAGAAAACCCTAATAAACCCTAATTCATCATATGAAAACTAGAAACCCCTAATAACATCATTTGCAACATTCAAAAACCCTAATCCATCATATGAAAACTAGAAAATCCTAATAAACCCTAATCCATCATATGAAAACTAGAAAATCCTACTAAACCCTAATCCATCATATGAAAACTAGAAAAACCTAATCCAACATACGAAAACTAGAAAACATAATAAACCCTAATCCATCATATGAAAACTAGAAAACCCTACTAAACCCTAATCCATCATATGAAAACTAGAAAACCCTAATAAACCCTAATCCATCATATGAAAACTAGAAAACCTTAATAAACCCTAATCCATCATATGAAAACTAGAAAACCCTAATAAACCCTAATCCATCATATAAAAATTAGAAAACCCTAACAAACCCTAATCCATCATATGAAAGCTAGAAAACCCTAATAAACCCTAATCCATCATATGAAAACTAGAAACCCCTAATAACATCATTTGCAACATTCAAAAGCCCTAATCCATCATATGAAAACTAGAAAATCCTAATAAACCCTAATCCATCATATGAAAACTAGAAAACCTAATAAACCCTAATCCATCATAAGATAACTAGAAAACCCTATGAAACCCTAATCCATCATATGAAAACTAGAAAACCCTAATAAACCTTAATCCATCATCTGAAAACTAAAAAAACCTAATAAACCTTAATCCATCATATGAAAACTAGAAAACCCTACTAAACCCTAATCCATCATATGAAAACTACAAAAACCCTAATAAACCCTAATCCATCATATGAAAACTAGAAAACCCTAATAAACCCTAATCCATCATATGAAAACTAGAAAACCCTAATAAACCTAATCCATCATATAAAAATTAGAAAACCCTAATAAACCCTAATCCATCCTATGAAAAGTAGAAAACCCTAAAAAACCCTAATCCATCATATGAAAACTAGAAACCCCTAATAACATCATTTGCAACATTCAAAGGCCCTAATCCATCATATGAAAACTAGAAAAAATCCTAATCCATCATATGAAAACTAGAAAACCTAATAAACCCTAATTCATCATATGAAAACTAGAAAACCCTACTAAACCCTAATCCATCATATGAAAACTAGAAAACCCTACTAAACCCTAATCCATCATATGAAATTTAAAAAAACCCTAATAAACCCAAATCCATCATATGAAAACTAGAAAACCCTAATAAACCCTCATACATCATATGAAAACTGGAAAACCCTAATAAACCCAAATCCATCATATGAAAACTAGAAAACCCTACTAAACCCTAATCCATCATATGAAAACTAGAAAACCCTACTAAACCCTAATCCATCATATGAAAACTAGAAAACCCTAATAAACCCTAATCCATCATATGAAAACTAGGAAACCCTAACAAACCCTAATCGATCAGATGAAAACTAGAAAACCCTAATAAACCCTAATCCATCATATAAAAATTAGAAAACCCTAATAAACCCTAATCCATCATATGAAAGCTAGAAAACCCTAATACACCCTAATCCATCCTATGAAAACTAAAAAACCCTAATAAACCCTAATTCATCATATGAAAACTAGAAACCCCTAATAACATCATTTGCAACATTCAAAAACCCTAATCCATCATATGAAAACTAGAAAATCCTAATAAACCCTAATCCATCATATCAAAAACTAAAAAATCCTACTAAACCCTAATCCATCATATGAAAACTAGAAAACCCTAAACCATCATATGAAAACTAGAAAACCTAATAAACCCTAATCTATCATATGAAAACTAGCAAACCCTAATAAACCCTAATCCATCATATGAAAACAAGAAAACCCTAATAAACCCTAATCCATCATATGAAAACTAGAAAACCCTAATAAACCCTAATCCATCATATGAGAACTAGAAAACCTTAATAAACCCGAATCCATCATATGAAAACTAGAAAACCCTAATAAACCCTAATCCATCATATGAAAACTAGAAATCCCTAATAAACCCTAATCCATCATATGAAAACTAGAAAACCTTAATAAACCCGAATCCATCATATAAAAATTAGAAAACCAAAATAAACCCTAATCCATCATATGAAAGTTAGAAAACCCTAATAAAACCTAATCAATCATATAAAAGTAGAAAACCCTAATAAACCCTAATCTATCTTATGAAAACTAGAAAACCCTAATCAACCCTAATCCATAATATGAAAACTAGAAAACCCTAATAACATCATTTGCAACATTCAAAAACCGTAATCCATTATATGAAAACTAGAAAACCCTAATAAACCCTAATCCATCATATGAAAACTTGAAAACTCTAACAAACCCTAATCCATCATATGAAAACTAGAAAACCCTAATAAACCCTAATCCATCATATGAAAAATAGAAAACCCTAATAAACCCTAATCCATCATATGAAAACTAGAAAACCCTAATAAACCCTAATCCATCATATGAAAACTAGAAAACCCTAATAAACCCTAATCCATCATATGAAAATTAAAAAAACCCTAATAAACCCAAATCCATCATATGAAAACTAGAAAACCCTAATAAACCCTCATACATCATATGAAAAACTAGAAAACCCTAATAAACCCAAATCCATCATATGAAAACTAGAAAACCCTACTAAACCCTAATCCATCATATGAAAACTAGAAAACCTTACTAAACCCTAATCCATCATATGAAAACTAGAAAACCCTAATAAACCCTAATCTATCATATGAAAACTAGAAAACCCTAACAAACCCTAATCGATCATATGAAAACAAGAAAACCCTAATAAACCCTAATCCATCATATAAAAATTAGAAAACCCTAATAAACCCTAATCCATCATATGAAAGCTAGAAAACCCTAATAAACCCTAATCCATCCTATGAAAACTAGAAAACCCTAATAAACCCTAATTCATCATATGAAAACTAGAAACCCCTAATAACATCATTTGCAACATTCAAAAACCCTAATCCATCATATGAAAACAAGAAACCCTAATCCATCATATGAAAACTAGAAAACCTAATAAACCCTAATCCATCATATGAAAACTAGAAAACCCTACTAAACCCTAATCCATCATATGAAAACTAGAAAACCCTAATAAACCCTAATCCATCATATGAAAACTAGAAAACCCTAATAAACCCTAATCCATCATATGAAAACTAGAAAACCCTAATAAACCCTAATCCATCATATAAAAATTAGAAAACCCTAATAAACCCTAATCCATCATATGAAAGCTAGAAAACCCTAATAAACCCTAATCCATCCTATGAAAAGTAGAAAACCCTAATAAACCCTAATCCATCATATGAAAAGTAGAAACCCCTAATAACATCATTTGCAACATTCAAAAGCCCTAATCCATCATATGAAAACTAGAAAAATCCTAATAAACCCAAATCAATCATATGAAAACTAGAAAACCTAATAAACCCTAATTCATCATATGAAAACTAGAAAACCCTACTAAACCCTAATCCATCATATGAAGACTAGAAAACCCTAATAAACCCAAATCCATCATATTAAAACTAGAAAACCCTAATAAACCCTCATACATCATATGAAAACTAGAAAACCCTAATAAACCCAAATCCATCATATGAAAACTAGAAAACCCTACTAAACCCTAATCCATCATATGAAAACTAGAAAACCTTACTAAACCCTAATCCATCATATGAAAACTAGAAAACCCTAATAAACCCTAATCTATCATATGAAAACTAGAAAACCCTAACAAACCCTAATCGATCATATGAAAACAAGAAAACCCTAATAAACCCTAATCCATCATATAAAAATTAGAAAACCCTAATAAACCCTAATCCATCATATGAAAGCTAGAAAACCCTAATAAACCCTAATCTATCCTATGAAAACTAGAAAACCCTAATAAACCCTAATTCATCATATGAAAACTAGAAACCCCTAATAACATCATTTGCAACATTCAAAAACCCTAATCCATCATATGAAAACTAGAAAATCCTAATAAACCCTAATCCATCATATGAAAACTAGAAAATCCTACTAAACCCTAATCCATCATATGAAAACTAGAAAACCCTAATCCAACATACGAAAACTAGAAAACATAATAAACCCTAATCCATCATATGAAAACTAGAAACCCTACTAAACCCTAATCCATCATATGAAAACTAGAAAACCCTAATAAACCCTAATCCATCATATGAAAACTAGAAAACCTTAATAAACCCTAATCCATCATATGAAAACTAGAAAACCCTAATAAACCCTAATCCATCATATAAAAATTAGAAAACCCTAACAAAACCCTAATCCATCATATGAAAGCTAGAAAACCCTAATAAACCCTAATCCATCATATGAAAACTAGAAACCCCTAATAACATCATTTGCAACATTCAAAAGCCCTAATCCATCATATGAAAACTAGAAAATCCTAATAAACCCTAATCCATCATATGAAAACTAGAAAACCTAATAAACCCTAATCCATCATAAGATAACTAGAAAACCCTATGAAACCCTAATCCATCATATGAAAACTAGAAAACCCTAATAAACCTTAATCCATCATCTGAAAACTAAAAAACCTAATAAACCTTAATTCATCATATGAAAACTAGAAAACCCTACTAAACCCTAATCCATCATATGAAAACTACAAAAACCCTAATAAACCCTAATCCATCATATGAAAACTAGAAAACCCTAATAAACCCTAATCCATCATATGAAAACTAGAAAACCCTAATAAACCTAATCCATCATATAAAAATTAGAAAACCCTAATAAACCCTAATCCATCCTATGAAAAGTAGAAAACCCTAAAAAACCCTAATCCATCATATGAAAACTAGAAACCCCTAATAACATCATTTGCAACATTCAAAGGCCCTAATCCATCATATGAAAACTAGAAAAAATCCTAATCCATCATATGAAAACTAGAAAACCTAATAAACCCTAATTCATCATATGAAAACTAGAAAACCCTACTAAACCCTAATCCATCATATGAAAACTAGAAAACCCTACTAAACCCTAATCCATCATATGAAATTTAAAAAAACCCTAATAAACCCAAATCCATCATATGAAAACTAGAAAACCCTAATAAACCCTCATACATCATATGAAAACTGGAAAACCCTAATAAACCCAAATCCATCATATGAAAACTAGAAAACTCTACTAAACCCTAATCCATCATATGAAAACTAGAAAACCTTACTAAACCCTAATCCATCATATGAAAACTAGAAAACCCTAATAAACCCTAATCTATCATATGAAAACTAGAAAACCCTAACAAACCCTAATCGATCATATGAAAACAAGAAAACCCTAATAAACCCTAATCCATCATATAAAAATTAGAAAACCCTAATAAACCCTAATCCATCATATGAAAGCTACAAAACCCTAATAAACCCTAATCCATCCTATAAAAACTAGAAAACCCTAATAAACCCTAATTCATCATATGAAAACTAGAAACCCCTAATAACATCATTTGCAACATTCAAAAACCCTAATCCATCATATGAAAACTAGAAAATCCTAATAAACCCTAATCCATCATATGAAAACTAGAAAATCCTACTAAACCCTAATCCATCGTATGAAAACTAGAAAACTCTAATCCATCATACGAAAACTAGAAAACCTAATAAACCCTAATCCATCATATGAAAACTAGAAAACCCTACTAAACCCTAATCCATCATATGAAAACTAGAAAACCCTAATAAACCCTAATCCATAGTATGAAAACTAGTAACCCTAATAAACCCTAATCCATCATATGAAAACTAGAATACCCTAATAAACCCTAATCCATCCTATAAAAATTAGAAAACCCTAATAAACCCTAATCCATCATATGAAAGCTAGAAAACCCTAATAAACCCTAATCCATCCTATGAAAAGTAGAAAACCCTAATAAACCCTAATCCATCATATGAAAACTAGAAACCCCTAATAACATCATTTGCAAAATTCAAAAGCCCTAATCCATCATATGAAAACTAGAAAAATCCTAATAAACCCTAATCCATCATATGAAAACTAGAAAACCTAATAAACCGTAATTCATCATATGAAAACTAGAAAACCCTACTAAACCCTAATCCATCATATGAAGACTAGAAAACCCTAATAAACCCTAATCCATCATATGAAAATTAGAAAAACCCTAATAAACCCAAATCCATCATATGAAAACTAGAAATCCCTAATAAACCCTCATACATCATATGAATACTAGAAAACCCTAATAAACCCTAATCCATCATATGAAAACTAGAAAACCCTACTAAACCCTAATCCATCATATGAAAACTAGAAAACCCTACTAAACTCGAATCCATCATATGAAAACTAGAAAACCTTACTAAACCCTAATCCATCATATGAAAACTAGAAAACCCTAATAAACCCTAATCCATCATATGAAAACTAGGAAACCCTAACAAACCCTAATCGATCAGATGAAAACTAGAAAACCCTAATAAACCCTAATCCATCATATAAAAATTAGAAAACCCTAATAAACCCTAATCCATCATATGAAAGCTAGAAAACCCTAATACACCCTAATCCATCCTATGAAAACTAAAAAACCCTAATAAACCCTAATTCATCATGAGAAAACTAGAAACCCCTAATAACATCATTTGCAACATTCAAAAACCCTAATCCATCATATGAAAACAGGAAAATCCTAATAAACCCTAATCCATCATATCAAAAACTAAAAAATCCTACTAAACCCTAATCCATCATATGAAAACTAGAAACCCTAAACCATCATATGAAAACTAGAAAACCTAATAAACCCTAATCTATCATATGAAAACTAGCAAACCCTAATAAACCCTAATCCATCATATGAAAACAAGAAAACCCTAATAAACCCTAATCCATCATATGAAAACTAGAAAACCCTACTAAACCCTAATCCATCATATGAGACCTAGAAAACCTTAATAAACCCGAATCCATCATATGAAAACTAGAAAACCCTAATAAACCCTAATCCATCATATGAAAACTAGAAAACCCTAATAAACCCTAATCCATCATATGAAAACTAGAAAACCTTAATAAACCCGAATCCATCATATAAAAATTAGAAAACCCAAGTAAACCCTAATCCATCATATGAAAGTTAGAAAACCCTAATAAAACCTAATCAATCATATAAAAGTAGAAAACCCTAATAAACCCTAATCTATCTTATGAAAACTAGAAAACCCTAATAAACCCTAATCCATAATATGAAAACTAGAAAACCCTAATAACATCATTTGCAACATTCAAAAACCGTAATCCATCATATGAAAACTAGAAAACCCTAATAAACCCTAATCCATCATATGAAAACTAGAAAACTCTAACAAATCCTAATCCATCATATGAAAACTAGAAAACCCTAATAAACCCTAATCCATCATATGAAAAATAGAAAACCCTAATAAACCCTAATCCATCATATGAAAACTAGAAAACCCTAATAAACCCTAATCCATCATATGAAATCTAGAAAACCCTAATAAACCCTAATCCATCATATGAAAACTAGAAAACCCTAATACACCCTAATCCATCATATGAAAACTAGAAAACCCTAATAAACCCTAATCCATCATATGAAAGCTAGAAAACCCTAATAAACCCTATTCCATCATATAAAACTAGAAAACCCTTATAAACCCTTATCCATCATATGAAAACTAGAAAACCCTAATAAACCCTAATCCATCATATGAAAACTAGAAACCCCTAATCCATCTTATGAAAACTAGAAAACCCTAATAAACCCTAATCCATCATATGAAAACTAGAAAACCCTAATAACATCATTTGCAACATTCAAAAACCCTAATCCGTCATATGAAAACTAGAAACCCCTAATAACATAATTTGGAACATTGAAAAACCCTAATCCATCATATGAAAACTACAAAATCCTAATAAACCCTAATCCATCATATGAAAACTAGAAAATCCTAATAAACCCTAATCCATCATATGAAAACTAGAAAACCTAATAAACCCTAATCCATCATAAGATAACTAGAAAACCCTATGAAACCCTAATCCATCATATGAAAACTAGAAAACCCTAATAAACCCTAATCCATCATCTAAAAACTAAAAAACCTAATAAACCCTAATCCATCATATGAAAACTAGAAAACCCTACTAAACCCTAATCCATCATATGAAAACAACAAAAACCCTAATAAACCCTAATCCATCATATGAAAACTAGAAAACCCTAATAAACCCTAATCCATCATATGAAAACTAGAAAACCCTAATAAACCCTAATCCATCATATAAAAATTAGAAAACCCTAATAAACCCTAATCCATCCTATCAAAAGTAGAAAACCCTAATAAAACCTAATCCATCATATGAAAACTAGAAACCCCTAATAACATCATTTGCAACATTCAAAAGCCCTAATCCATCATATGAAAACTAGAAAAATCCTAATCCATCATATGAAAACTAGAAAACCTAATAAACCCTAATTCATCATATGAAAACTAGAAAACCCTACTAAACCCTAATCCATCATATGAAAACTAGAAAACCCTAATAAACCCTAATCCATCATATGAAAATTAAAAAAACCCTAATAAACCCAAATCCATCATATGAAAACTAGAAAACCCTAATAAACCCTCATACATCATATGAAAACTAGAAAACCCTAATAAACCCAAATCCATCATATGAGGACTAGAAAACCCTACTAAACCCTAATCCATCATATGAAAACTAGAAAACCTTACTAAACCCTAATCCATCATATGAAAACTAGAAAACCCTAATAAACCCTAATCTATCATATGAAAACTAGAAAACCTTAACAATCCCTAATCGATCATATGAAAACAAGAAAACCCTAATAAACCCTAATCCATCATATAAAAATTAGAAAACCCTAATAAACCCTAATCCATCATATGAAAGCTAGAAAACCCTAATAAACCCTAATCCATCCTATGAAAACTAGAAAACCCTAATAAACCCTAGTTCATCATATGAAAACTAGAAACCCCTAATAACATTATTTGCAACATTCAAAAACCCTAATCCATCATATGAAAACTAGAAAATCCTAATAAACCCTAATCCATCATATGAAAACTAGAAAATCCTACTAAACCCTAATCCATCATATGAAAACTAGAAAACCCTAATCCATCATACGAAAACTAGAAAACCTAATAAACCCTAATCCATCATATGAAAACTAGAAAACCCTACTAAACCCTAATCCATCATATGAAAACTAGAAAACCCTAATAAACCCTAATCCATCATATGAAAACTAGAAAACCCTAATAAACCCTAATCCATCATATGAAAACTAGAAAACCCTAATAAACCCTAATCCATCATATAAAAATTAGAAAACCAAAATAAACCCTAATCCATCCTATGAAAAGTAGAAAACCCTAATAAACCCTAATCCATCATATGAAAACTAGAAACCCCTAATAACATCATTTGCAACATTCAAAAGCCCTAATCCATCATATGAAAACTAGAAAATATCCTACTCCATCTTATGAAAACTAGAAAACCTAATAAACCCTAATTCATCATATGAAAACTAGAAAACCCTACTAAACCCTAATCCATCATATGAAAACTAGAAAACCCTAATAAACCCTAATCCATCATATGAAAATTAAAAAAACCCTAATAAACCCAAATCCATCATATGAAAACTAGAAAACCCTAATAAACCCTCATACATCATATGAAAACTAGAAAACCCTAATAAACCCAAATCCATCATATGAAAACTAGAAAACCCTACTAAACCCTAATCCATCATATGAAAACTAGAAAACCTTACTAAACCCTAATCCATCATATGAAAACTAGAAAACCCTAATAAACCCTAATCTATCATATGAAAACTAGAAAACCCTAACAAACCCTAATCGATCATATGAAAACAAGAAAACCCTAATAAACCCTAATCCATCATATAAAAATTAGAAAACCCTAATAAACCCTAATCCATCATATGAAAGCTAGAAAACCCTAATAAACCCTAATCCATCCTATGAAAACTAGAAAACCCTAATAAACCCTAATTCATCATCTGCAAACTAGAAACCCCTAATAACATCATTTGCAACATTCAAAAACCCTAATCCATCATATGAAAACTAGAAAATCCTAATAAACCCTAATCCATCATATGAAAACTAGAAAATCCTACTAAACCCTAATCCATCATATGAAAACTAGAAAACCCTAATCCATCATACGAAAACTAGAAAACCTAATAAACCCTAATCCATCATATGAAAACTAGAAAACCCTACTAAACCCTAATCCATCATATGAAAACTAGAAAACCCTAATAAACCCAAATCCATCATATGAAAACTAGAAAACCCTAATCCATCATATGAAAACTAGAAAACCCTAATAAACCCTAATCCATCATATAAAAATTAGAAAACCCTAATAAACCCTAATCCATCATATGAAAGCTAGAAAACCCTAATAAACCCTAATCCATCATATGAAAACTAGAAACCCCTAATAACATCATTTGCAACATTCAAAAGCCCTAATCCATCATATGAAAACTAGAAAATCCTAATAAACCCTAATCCATCATATGAAAACTAGAAAACCTAATAAACCCTAATCCATCATAAGATAACTAGAAAACCCTATGAAACCCTAATCCATCATATGAAAACTAGAAAACCCTAATAAACCCTAATCCATCATCTGAAAACTAAAAAACCTAATAAACCCTAATCCATCATATGAAAACTAGAAAACCCTACTAAACCCTAATCCATCATATGAAAACTACAAAAACCCTAATAAACCCTAATCCATCATATGAAAACTAGAAAACCCTAATAAACCCTAATCCATCATATAAAAATTAGAAAACCCTAATAAACCCTAATCCATCATATGAAAGCTAGAAAACCCTAATAAACCCTAATCCATCATATGAAAACTAGAAAACCCTAATAAACCCTAATCCATCATATGAAAACTAGAAAACCCTAATAAACCCTAATCCATCATATGAAATTTAAAAAAAACCCTAATAAACCCAAATCCATCATATGAAAACTAGAAAACCCTAATAAACCCTCATATATCATATGAAAACTAGAAAACCCTAATAAACCCAAATCCATCATATGAAAACTAGAAAACCCTACTAAACCCTAATCCATCATATGAAAACTAGAAAACCTTACTAAACCCTAATCCATCATATGAAAACTAGAAAACCCTAATCAACCCTAATCTATCATATGAAAACTAGAAAACCCTAACAAACCCTAATCGATCATATGAAAACAAGAAAACCCTAATAAACCCTAATCCATCATATAAAAATTAGAAAACCCTAATAAACCCTAATCCATCATATGAAAGCTAGAAAACCCTAATAAACCCTAATCCATCCTATGAAAACTTGAAAATCCTAATAAACCCTAATTCATCATATGAAAACTAGAAACCCCTAATAACATCATTTGCAACATTCAAAACCCTAATCCATCATATGAAAACTAGAAAATCCTAATAAACCCTAATCCATCATATGAAAACTAGAAAATCCTACTAAACCCTAATCCATCATATGAAAACTAGAAAACCCTAATCCATCATACGAAAACTAGAAAACCTAATAAACCCTAATCCATCATATGAAAACTAGAAAGCCCTACTAAACCCTAATCCATCATATGAAAACTAGAAAACCCTAATAAACCCTAATCCATCATATGAAAACTAGAAAACCCTAATAAACCCTAATCCATCATATGAAAACTAGAAAACCCTAATAAACCCTAATCCATCATATAAAAATTAGAAAACCCTAATAAACCCTAATCCATCATATGAAAGCTAGAAAACCCTAATAAACCCTAATCCATCATATGAAAACTAGAAACCCCTAATAACATCATTTGCAACATTCAAAAGCCCTAATCCATCATATGAAAACTAGAAAATCCTAATAAACCCTAATCCATCATATGAAAACTAGAAAACCTAATAAACCCTAATCCATCATAAGATAACTAGAAAACCCTATGAAACCCTAATCCATCATATGAAAACTAGAAAACCCTAATAAACCCTAATCCATCATCTGAAAACTAAAAAACCTAATAAACCCTAATCCATCATATGAAAACTAGAAAACCCTACTAAACCCTAATCCATCATATGAACACTACAAAAACCCTAATAAACCCTAATCCATCATATGAAAACTAGAAAACCCTAATAAACCCTAATCCATCATATAAAAATTAGAAAACCCTAATAAACCCTAATCCATTATATGAAAGCTAGAAAACCCTAATAAACCCTAATCCATCATATGAAAACTAGAAAACCCTAATAAACCCTAATCCATCATATGAAAATTAAAAAAAACCCTAATAAACCCAAATCCATCATATGAAAACTAGAAAACCCTAATAAACCCTCATACATCATATGAAAACTAGAAAACCCTAATAAACCCAAATCCATCATATGAAAACTAGAAAACCCTACTAAACCCTAATCCATCATATGAAAACTAGAAAACCTTACTAAACCCTAATCCATCATATGAAAACTAGAAAACCCTAATAAACCCTAATCTATCATATGAAAACTAGAAAACCCTAACAAACCCTAATCGATCATATGAAAACAAGAAAACCCTAATAAACCCAATCCATCATATAAAAATTAGAAAACCCTAATAAACCCTAATCCATCATATGAAAGCTAGAAAACCCTAATAAACCCTAATCCATCCTATGAAAACTTGAAAACCCTAATAAACCCTAATTCATCATATGAAAACTAGAAACCCCTAATAACATCATTTGCAACATTCAAAACCCTAATCCATCATATGAAAACTAGAAAATCCTAATAAACCCTAATCCATCATATGAAAACTAGAAAATCCTACTAAACCCTAATCCATCATATGAAAACTAGAAAACCCTAATCCATCATACGAAAACTAGAAAACCTAATAAACCCTAATCCATCATATGAAAACTAGAAAACCCTACTAAACCCTAATCCATCATATGAAAACTAGAAAACCCTAATAAACCCAAATCCATCATATGAAAACTAGAAAACCCTAATCCATCATATGAAAACTAGAAAACCCTAATAAACCCTAATCCATCATATAAAAATTAGAAAACCCTAATAAACCCTAATCCATCATATGAAAGCTAGAAAACCCTAATAAACCCTAATCCATCATATGAAAACTAGAAACCCCTAATAACATCATTTGCAACATTCAAAAGCCCTAATCCATCATATGAAAACTAGAAAATCCTAATAAACCCTAATCCATCATATGAAAACTAGAAAACCTAATAAACCCTAATCCATCATAAGATAACTAGAAAACCCTATGAAACCCTAATCCATCATATGAAAACTAGAAAACCCTAATAAACCCTAATCCATCATCTGAAAACTAAAAAACCTAATAAACCCTAATCCATCATATGAAAACTAGAAAACCCTACTAAACCCTAATCCATCATATGAAAACTACAAAAACCCTAATAAACCCTAATCCATCATATGAAAACTAGAAAACCCTAATAAACCCTAATCCATCATATAAAAATTAGAAAACCCTAATAAACCCTAATCCATCATATGAAAGCTAGAAAACCCTAATAAACCCTAATCCATCATATGAAAACTAGAAAACCCTAATAAACCCTAATCCATCATATGAAAACTAGAAAACCCTAATAAACCCTAATCCATCATATGAAATTTAAAAAAAACCCTAATAAACCCAAATCCATCATATGAAAACTAGAAAACCCTAATAAACCCTCATATATCATATGAAAACTAGAAAACCCTAATAAACCCAAATCCATCATATGAAAACTAGAAAACCCTACTAAACCCTAATCCATCATATGAAAACTAGAAAACCTTACTAAACCCTAATCCATCATATGAAAACTAGAAAACCCTAATCAACCCTAATCTATCATATGAAAACTAGAAAACCCTAACAAACCCTAATCGATCATATGAAAACAAGAAAACCCTAATAAACCCTAATCCATCATATAAAAATTAGAAAACCCTAATAAACCCTAATCCATCATATGAAAGCTAGAAAACCCTAATAAACCCTAATCCATCCTATGAAAACTTGAAAATCCTAATAAACCCTAATTCATCATATGAAAACTAGAAACCCCTAATAACATCATTTGCAACATTCAAAACCCTAATCCATCATATGAAAACTAGAAAATCCTAATAAAACCTAATCCATCATATGAAAACTAGAAAATCCTACTAAACCCTAATCCATCATATGAAAACTAGAAAACCCTAATCCATCATACGAAAACTAGAAAACCTAATAAACCCTAATCCATCATATGAAAACTAGAAAGCCCTACTAAACCCTAATCCATCATATGAAAACTAGAAAACCCTAATAAACCCTAATCCATCATATGAAAACTAGAAAACCCTAATAAACCCTAATCCATCATATGAAAACTAGAAAACCCTAATAAACCCTAATCCATCATATAAAAATTAGAAAACCCTAATAAACCCTAATCCATCATATGAAAGCTAGAAAACCCTAATAAACCCTAATCCATCATATGAAAACTAGAAACCCCTAATAACATCATTTGCAACATTCAAAAGCCCTAATCCATCATATGAAAACTAGAAAATCCTAATAAACCCTAATCCATCATATGAAAACTAGAAAACCTAATAAACCCTAATCCATCATAAGATAACTAGAAAACCCTATGAAACCCTAATCCATCATATGAAAACTAGAAAACCCTAATAAACCCTAATCCATCATCTGAAAACTAAAAAACCTAATAAACCCTAATCCATCATATGAAAACTAGAAAACCCTACTAAACCCTAATCCATCATATGAACACTACAAAAACCCTAATAAACCCTAATCCATCATATGAAAACTAGAAAACCCTAATAAACCCTAATCCATCATATAAAAATTAGAAAACCCTAATAAACCCTAATCCATTATATGAAAGCTAGAAAACCCTAATAAACCCTAATCCATCATATGAAAACTAGAAACCCCTAATAAACCCTAATCCATCATATGAAAATTAAAAAAAACCCTAATAAACCCAAATCCATCATATGAAAACTAGAAAACCCTAATAAACCCTCATACATCATATGAAAACTAGAAAACCCTAATAAACCCAAATCCATCATATGAAAACTAGAAAACCCTACTAAACCCTAATCCATCATATGAAAACTAGAAAACCTTACTAAACCCTAATCCATCATATGAAAACTAGAAAACCCTAATAAACCCTAATCTATCATATGAAAACTAGAAAACCCTAACAAACCCTAATCGATCATATGAAAACAAGAAAACCCTAATAAACCCTAATCCATCATATAAAAATTAGAAAACCCTAATAAACCCTAATCCATCATATGAAAGCTAGAAAACCCTAATAAACCCTAATCCATCCTATGAAAACTTGAAAATCCTAATAAACCCTAATTCATCATATGAAAACTAGAAACCCCTAATAACATCATTTGCAACATTCAAAACCCTAATCCATCATATGAAAACTAGAAAATCCTAATAAACCCTAATCCATCATATGAAAACTAGAAAATCCTACTAAACCCTAATCCATCATATGAAAACTAGAAAACCCTAATCCATCATACGAAAACTAGAAAACCTAATAAACCCTAATCCATCATATGAAAACTAGAAAGCCCTACTAAACCCTAATCCATCATATGAAAACTAGAAAACCCTAATAAACCCTAATCCATCATATGAAAACTAGAAAACCCTAATAAACCCTAATCCATCATATGAAAACTAGAAAACCCTAATAAACCCTAATCCATCATATAAAAATTAGAAAACCCTAATAAACCCTAATCCATCATATGAAAGCTAGAAAACCCTAATAAACCCTAATCCATCATATGAAAACTAGAAACCCCTAATAACATCATTTGCAACATTCAAAAGCCCTAATCCATCATATGAAAACTAGAAAATCCTAATAAACCCTAATCCATCATATGAAAACTAGAAAACCTAATAAACCCTAATCCATCATAAGATAACTAGAAAACCCTATGAAACCCTAATCCATCATATGAAAACTAGAAAACCCTAATAAACCCTAATCCATCATCTGAAAACTAAAAAACCTAATAAACCCTAATCCATCATATGAAAACTAGAAAACCCTACTAAACCCTAATCCATCATATGAACACTACAAAAACCCTAATAAACCCTAATCCATCATATGAAAACTAGAAAACCCTAATAAACCCTAATCCATCATATAAAAATTAGAAAACCCTAATAAACCCTAATCCATTATATGAAAGCTAGAAAACCCTAATAAACCCTAATCCATCATATGAAAACTAGAAAACCCTAATAAACCCTAATCCATCATATGAAAATTAAAAAAAACCCTAATAAACCCAAATCCATCATATGAAAACTAGAAAACCCTAATAAACCCTCATACATCATATGAAAACTAGAAAACCCTAATAAACCCAAATCCATCATATGAAAACTAGAAAACCCTACTAAACCCTAATCCATCATATGAAAACTAGAAAACCTTACTAAACCCTAATCCATCATATGAAAACTAGAAAACCCTAATAAACCCTAATCTATCAAATGAAAACTAGAAAACCCTAACAAACCCTAATCGATCATATGAAAACAAGAAAACCCTAATAAACCCTAATCCATCATATAAAAATTAGAAAACCCTAATAAACCCTAATCCATCATATGAAAGCTAGAAAACCCTAATAAACCCTAATCCATCCTATGAAAACTTGAAAACCCTAATAAACCCTAATTCATCATATGAAAACTAGAAACCCCTAATAACATCATTTGCAACATTCAAAACCCTAATCCATCATATGAAAACTAGAAAATCCTAATAAACCCTAATCCATCATATGAAAACTAGAAAATCCTACTAAACCCTAATCCATCATATGAAAACTAGAAAACCCTAATCCATCATACGAAAACTAGAAAACCTAATAAACCCTAATCCATCATATGAAAACTAGAAAACCCTACTAAACCCTAATCCATCATATGAAAACTAGAAAACCCTAATAAACCCTAATCCATCATATGAAAACTAGAAAACCCTAATAAACCCTAATCCATCATATGAAAACTAGAAAACCCTAATAAACCCTAATCCATCATATAAAAATTAGAAAACCCTAATAAACCCTAATCCATCATATGAAAGCTAGAAAACCCTAATAAACCCTAATCCATCCTATGAAAAGTAGAAAACCCTAATAAACCCTAATCCATCATATGAAAACTAGAAACCCCTAATAACATCATTTGCAACATTCAAAAGCCCTAATCCATCATATGAAAACTAGAAAAATCCTAATAAACCCTAACCATCATATGAAAACTAGAAAACCTAATAAACCCTAATTCATCATATGAAAACTAGAAAACCCTACTAAACCCTAATCCATCATATGAAGACTAGAAAACCCTAATAAACCCTAATCCATCATATGAAAATTAGAAAAACCCTAATAAACCCAAATCCATCATATGAAAACTAGAAATCCCTAATAAACCCTCATACATCATATGAATACTAGAAAACCCTAATAAACCCTAATCCATCATATGAAAACTAGAAAACCCTACTAAATCCTAATCCATCATATGAAAACTAGAAAACCCTACTAAACCCTAATCCATCATATGAAAACTAGAAAACCCTAATAAACCCTAATCCATCATATGAAAACTAGGAAACCCTAACAAACCCTAATCGATCATATGAAAACTAGAAAACCCTAATAAACCCTAATCCATCATATGAAAGCTAGAAAACCCTAATACACCCTAATCCATCCTATGAAAACTAGAAAACCCTAATAAACCCTAATTCATCATATGAAAACTAGAAACCACTAATAACATCATTTGCAACATTCAAAAACCCTAATCCATCATATGAAAACTAGAAAATCCTAATAAACCCTAATCCATCATATCAAAAACTAAAAAATCCTACTAAACCCTAATCCATCATATGAAAAGTAGAAAACCCTAAACCATCATATGAAAACTAGAAAACCTAATAAACCCTAATCCATCATATGAAAACTAGCAAACCCTAATAAACCCTAATCCATCATATGAAAACAAGAAAACCCTAATAAACCCTAATCCATCATATGAGAACTAGAAAACCCTAATTAACGCTAATCCATCATATGAGAACTAGAAAACCTTAATAAACCCGAATCCATCATATAAAAATTAGAAAGCCAACCATCACCCTGATGGCCTAGTTGATAACGCTTAGGACTCCTTCTCTTCCCCCATAAGGAGGTTCCGAGTTCTAATCCCACTCCCTCCCTTTCCCCATAGGAAGTGTTAGGTTTCAATCAGGGGATGGCCACTGGCCACCTCTCTACCCCCGTAGGTGATTGACCCGGACCACCCTGCTGCCAGGTGTGCGTAGGCCCCGAGGTTGCTTCATCAGGGTCATCCAAAGGATGGGTCGGGTGGGGTCCTCGGTTATCAAAAAAAATTAGAAAACCCTAATCTATCATATGAAAGTTAGAAAACCCTAATAAAACCTAATCCATCATATAGAACTAGAAAACCCTAATAAACCCTAATCTATCTTATGAAAACTAGAAAACCCTAATAAACCCTAATCCATAATATGAAAATTAGAAAACCCTAATAACATCATTTGCAACATTCAAAAACCCTAATCCATCATATGAAAACTAGAAAACAGTAATAAACCCTAATCCATCATATGAAAACTAAAAAACTCTAACAAACCCTAATCCATCATATGAAAACTAGAAAACCCTAATAAACCTTAATCCATCATATGAAAAATAGAAAATCCTAATAAACCCTAATCCATCATATGAAAACTAGAAAACCCTAATAAACCCTAATCCATCATATGAAAACTAGAAAACCCTAATAAACCTTAATCCATCATATGAAAACTAGAAAACCCTAATAAACCCTAATCCATCATATGAAAACTAGAAAACCCTAATAAACCCTAATCCATCATATGAGAACTAGAAAACCTTAATAAACCCGAATCCATCATATAAAAATTAGAAAACCAACCATCAACCTGATGGCCTAGTTGATAATGCTTAGGACTCCTTCTCTTCCCCCATAAGGAGGTTCCGAGTTCTAATCCCACTCCCTCCCTTTCCCCATAGGAAGTGTTAGGTTTCAATCAGGGGATGGCTACTGGCCACCTCTCTACCCCCGTAGGTGATTGACCTGGACCACCTTGCTGCCAGGTGTGCGTGGGCCCCGAGGTTGCTTCATCAGGGTCATCCAAAGGATGGGTCGGGTGGGGTCCTCGGTTATCAAAAAAAAAAAATTAGAAAACCCTAATAAACCCTAATCTATCATATGAATGTTAGAAAACCCTAATAAAACCTAATCCATCATATAAAACTAGAAAACCCTAATAAACCCTAATCTATCTTATGAAAACTAGAAAACCCTAATAAACCCTAATCCATAATATGAAAACTAGAAAACCCTAATAACATCATTTGCAACATTCAAAAACCCTAATCCATCATATGAAAACTAGAAAACCTTAATAAACCCTAATCCATCATATGAAAACTAGAAAACTCTAACAAACCCTAATCCATCATATGAAAACTAGAAAACCCTAATAAACCCTAATCCATCATATGAAAAATAGAAAATCCTAATAAACCCTAATCCATCATATGAAAACTATAAAACCCTAATAAACCCTAATCCATCATATGAAAATTAGAAAACCCTAATAAACCCTAGTCCATCATATGAAAACTAGAAAACCCAAATAAACCCTAATCCATCATATGAAAACTAGAAAACCCTAATAAACCCTAATCCATCATATGAAAGCTAGAAAACCCTAATAAACCCTATTCCATCATATAAAACTAGAAAACCCTAATAAACTCTAATCCATCATATGAAAACTAGAAAACCCTAATAAACCCTAATCCATCATATGAAAACTAGAAACCCCTAATCCATCTTATGAAAACTAGAAAACCCTAATAAACCCTAATCCATCATATGAAAACTAGAAAACCCTAATAACATCATTTGCAACATTCAAAAACCCTAATCCATCATATGAAAACTAGAAACCCCTAATAACATAATTTGCAACATTCAAAAACCCTAATCCATCATATGAAAACTATAAAATCCTAATAAACCATAATCCATCATATGAAAACTAGAAAACCTAATAAACCCTAATCCATCATAAGATAACTAGAAAACCCTACTAAACCCTAATCCATCATATGAAAAATAGAAAACCCTAATAAACCCTAATCCATCGTATGAAAACTAGAAAACCCTAATAAACCCTAATCCATCATATAAAAACAAGAAAACCCTAATAAACCCCTAATCCATCATATGAAAACTAGAAAACCCTAATAAACGCTAATCCATAATATGAAAACTAGAAAACCCTAATAACATCATTTGCAACATTCAAAAACCCTAATCCATCATATGAAAACTTGAAAACCCTAATAAACCCTAATCCATCATATGAAAAATAGAAAATCCTAATAAACCCTAATCCATCATATGAAAACTAGAAAACCTAATAAACCCTAATTCATCATATGAAAACTAGAAAACCCTACTAAACCCTAATCCATCATATGAAGACTAGAAAACCCTAATAAACCCTAATCCATCATATGAAAATTAGAAAAACCCTAATAAACCCAAATCCATCATATGAAAACTAGAAATCCCTAATAAACCCTCATACATCATATGAATACTAGAAAACCCTAATAAACCCTAATCCATCATATGAAAACTAGAAAACCCTACTAAATCCTAATCCATCATATGAAAACTAGAAAACCCTACTAAACCCTAATCCATCATATGAAAACTAGAAAACCCTAATAAACCCTAATCCATCATATGAAAACTAGGAAACCCTAACAAACCCTAATCGATCAGATGAAAACTAGAAAACCCTAATAAACCCTAATCCATCATATGAAAGCTAGAAAACCCTAATACACCCTAATCCATCCTATGAAAACTAGAAAACCCTAATAAACCCTAATTCATCATATGAAACCTAGAAACCCCTAATAACATCTTTTGCAACATTCAAAAACCCTAATCCATCATATGAAAACTAGAAAATCCTAATAAACCCTAATCCATCATATCAAAAACTAAAAAATCCTACTAAACCCTAATCCATCATATGAAAAGTAGAAAACCCTAAACCATCATATGAAAACTAGAAAACCTAATAAACCCAAATCCATCATATGAAAACTAGCAAACCCTAATAAACCCTAATCCATCATATGAAAACAAGAAAACCCTAATAAACCCTAATCCATCATATGAGAACTAGAAAACCCTAATTAACCCTAATCCATCATATGAGAACTAGAAAACCTTAATAAACCCGAATCCATCATATAAAAATTAGAAAGCCAACCATCACCCTGATGGCCTAGTTGATAACGCTTAGGACTCCTTCTCTTCCCCCATAAGGAGGTTCCGAGTTCTAATCCCACTCCCTCCCTTTCCCCATAGGAAGTGTTAGGTTTCAATCAGGGGATGGCCACTGGCCACCTCTCTACCCCCGTAGGTGATGGACCCGGACCACCCTGCTGCCAGGTGTGCGTGGGCCCCGAGGTTGCTTCATCAGGGTCATCCAAAGGATGGGTCGGGTGGGGTCCTCGGTTATCAAAAAAAATTAGAAAACCCTAATCTATCATATGAAAGTTAGAAAACCCTAATAAAACCTAATCCATCATATAGAACTAGAAAACCCTAATAAACCCTAATCTATCTTATGAAAACTAGAAAACCCTAATAAACCCTAATCCATAATATGAAAATTAGAAAACCCTAATAACATCATTTGCAACATTCAAAAACCCTAATCCATCATATGAAAACTAGAAAACCCTAATAAACCCTAATCCATCATATGAAAACTAAAAAACTCTAACAAACCCTAATCCATCATATGAAAACTAGAAAACCCTAATAAACCTTAATCCATCATATGAAAAATAGAAAATCCTAATAAACCCTAATCCATCATATGAAAACTAGAAAACCCTAATAAACCCTAATCCATCATATGAAAACTAGAAAACCCTAATAAACCTTAATCCATCATATGAAAACTAGAAAACCCTAATAAACCCTAATCCATCATATGAAAACTAGAAAACCCTAATAAACCCTAATCCATCATATGAGAACTAGAAAACCTTAATAAACCCGAATCCATCATATAAATATTAGAAAACCAACCATCAACCTGATGCCCTAGTTGATAATGCTTAGGACTCCTTCTCTTCCCCCATAAGGAGGTTCCGAGTTCTAATCCCACTCCCTCCCTTTCCCCATAGGAAGTGTTAGGTTTCAATCAGGGGATGGCTACTGGCCACCTCTCTACCCCCGTAGGTGATTGACCTGGACCACCTTGCTGCCAGGTGTGCGTGGGCCCCGAGGTTGCTTCATCAGGGTCATCCAAAGGATGGGTCGGGTGGGGTCCTCGGTTATCAAAAAAAAATTAGAAAACCCTAATAAACCCTAATCTATCATATGAATGTTAGAAAACCCTAATAAAACCTAATCCATCATATAAAACTAGAAAACCCTAATAAACCCTAATCTATCTTATGAAAACTAGAAAACCCTAATAAACCCTAATCCATAATATGAAAACTAGAAAACCCTAATAACATCATTTGCAACATTCAAAAACCCTAATCCATCATATGAAAACTAGAAAACCTTAATAAACCCTAATCCATCATATGAAAACTAGAAAACTCTAACAAACCCTAATCCATCATATGAAAACTAGAATACCCTAATAAACCCTAATCCATCATATGAAAAATAGAAAATCCTAATAAACCCTAATCCATCATATGAAAACTAGAAAACCCTAATAAACCCTAATCCATCATATGAAAACTAGAAAACCCTAATAAACCCTAGTCCATCATATGAAAACTAGAAAACCCAAATAAACCCTAATCCATCATATGAAAACTAGAAAACCCTAATAAACCCTAATCCATCATATGAAAGCTAGAAAACCCTAATAAACCCTATTCCATCATATAAAACTAGAAAACCCTAATAAACCCTAATCCATCATATGAAAACTAGAAAACCCTAATAAACCCTAATCCATCATATGAAAACTAGAAACCCCTAATCCATCTTATGAAAACTAGAAAACCCTAATAAACCCTAATCCATCATATGAAAACTAGAAAACCCTAATAACATCATTTGCAACATTCAAAAACCCTAATCCATCATATGAAAACTAGAAGCCCCTAATAACATAATTTGCAACATTCAAAAACCCTAATCCATCATATGAAAACTATAAAATCCTAATAAACCATAATCCATCATATGAAAACTAGAAAACCTAATAAACCCTAATCCATCATAAGATAACTAGAAAACCCTACTAAACCCTAATCCATCATATGAAAACTAGAAAACCCTAATAAACCCTAATCCATCGTATGAAAACTAGAAAACCCTAATAAACCCTAATCCATCATATAAAAACAAGAAAACCCTAATAAACCCCTAATCCATCATATGAAAACTAGAAAACCCTAATAAACCCTAATCCATGATATGAAAACTAGAAAACCCTAATAACATCATTTGCAACATTCAAAAACCCTAATCCATCATATGAAAACTAGAAAACCCTAATAAACCCTAATCCATCATATGAAAACTAGAAAACTCTAACAAACCCTAATCCATCATATGAAAACTAGAAAACCCTAATAAACCCTAATCCATCATATGAAAAATAGAAAATCCTAATAAACCCTAATCCATCATATGAAAACTAGAAAACCCTAATAAACCCTAATCCATCATATGAAAACTAGAAAACCCTAATAAACCCTAATCCATCATATGAAAACTAGAAAACCCAAATAAACCCTAATCCATCATATGAAAACTAGAAAACCCTAATAAACCCTAATCCATCATATGAAAGCTAGAAAACCCTAATAAACCCTATTCCATCATATAAAACTAGAAAACCATAATAAACCCTAATCCATCATATGAAAACTAGAAAACCCTAATAAACCCTAATCCATCATATGAAAACTAGAAACCCCTATTCCATCTTATGAAAACTAGAAAACCCTAATAAACCCTAATCCATCATATGAAAACTAGAAAACCCTAATAACATCATTTGCAACATTCAAAAACCCTAATCCATCATATGAAAACTAGAAACCCCTAATAACATAATTTGCAATATTCAAAAACCCTAATCCATCATATGAAAACTATAAAATCCTAATAAACCATAATCCATCATTTGAAAACTAGAAAACCTAATAAACCCTAATCCATCATAAGATAACTAGAAAACCCTACTAAACCCTAATCCATCATATGAAAACTAGAAAACCTAAATAAACCCTAATCCATCGTATGAAAACTAGAAAACCCTAATAAACCCTAATCCATCATATAAAAACAAGAAAACCCTAATAAACCCTAATCCATCATATGAAAACTAGAAAACCCTAATAAACCCTAATCCATCATATGAAAACTAGAAAACCTTAATAAACCCTAACCCATCATATGAAAACTAGAAAACCCTAATAAACCCTAATCCATCATATGAAAACTACAAAACCCTAATAAACCCTAATCCATCCTAAGAAAACTAGAAAACCCTTATAAACCCTAATACATCATATGAAAACTAGAAAACCCTAATAAACCCTAATCCATCATATGAAAACTAGAAAACCCTAATTCATCATATGAAAACTAGAAAACCCTAATAAACCCTAATCCATCATATAAAACTAGAAAACCCTAATAAACCCTAATCCATCTCATGAAAACTAGAAAACCCTAATAAACCCTAATCCATCATATGAATGGAAATAATTTTAATTTAAATCATCAAAATAAAAATAAAGACAAAAATGTTTGGACTCGCAAATTACCTTTACTTAATAACTCTCATGCTAATATCATTAATGGTTCACAAAAACATGCTAATGATAAATTTCGTTTTATCCCTAATTTATGTAATGATATTAATGTTCCAGTAGATATTCCTTTACAGTCTGTTAATAAAGTTTGTCAAACATTGGCTAGGACAATTTGCGGTTACTTTGTCGGAAAAAAAATGAATTACTCTGATGTTCGTTATCTAGCTTCCAAAATGTGGTCTATACATGGCCTTCAAGATGTCCTCCTAAATGGAAAAGGAGTTTATCTTTTTAAATTTAGTGAAGACAATGGTCTGAATCATGTTATCACCCATGGACCCTGGACTTTTTAGGGTGTCCCGATGGTCATTCAAAAATGGCATCCCGGTCTGAGTATTCATAAGGAAAATCACGACAAGCTTCCTCTCTGGATTAAAATCCATGATATTCCCTATGAGGCATGGAGTGATGATGGACTTAGTCATATTGCCTCTAAAATTGGTAAGCCTCTTGCTATGGACTCCTATACGGCTAATATGTGCAAATATGCAGCTGGTAAATCTGTATATGCCCGTGTCCTTCTTGAGGTCCCAACAAAATCTACATGGGTGGATACAGTTAATATACATATTCCTGATCCGGATACTCTTGAATACTCCACCCATACCCTTAGTATGGAATATGAATGGAAACCCCCTATGTGCTCTCATTGCATGGTCTATGGTCATGAAAATAAAAACTGTATGCATGTCATCTCTAAGAACAATGAAACTAAACACAAAGATATAATGCCTATTGATTAGGTGATAGTTACATCTCCTATGCAACTTGATGATGGATTTACGGTTGTTATTAAAAAGAAATCTTTAATGAAACAAGGGCCAAATTATGAAAATACTAAAAAGGTTATTACACAAGGTAAGTCTATTAGAAATACCCAATCGGGTGCCAAGGATACTGAAATTGCTAAAAATTATGTCAATAAAAAATATGTTAAAAGTAAAATTCAATTAAGAAATGAAATTCGCCATGTCCCTAAAAAAATTAGTCCTTCAACTCCCCTTGTTCCTAACAATAAACGCCCGCCCATTATCCCTCATTCTAGAGATGTTATTGGTTTCCCTAGCCCCATCCTCCAACTCTCATCCTCTACAACTCCTAATATGGCTAAGCTATCCACCCCTATTTTCAACGCCTTTTCTATTCTAGAGTCTTGTTCCAACGATATGACGGATCTTCCTGCTCCCTCTTCTCATCTCCCTCCTAGTCATGCCCCATCCCCTCTTATTTCTGATGATTTTGATCCTGATTCTATAGACCTTTCGGATGTGGATGAACTCATTGAGGTCGAATCTGATGATGGTGAAACGGCCAAGTTTATCAATGATGATGATATGGAATCACCTAATGACCATATTAGAATAGCTCAGGTGTCCGAGCAGATGGATTCCACCATCAACCCAGTTTCCATATGACGCACATCGCTACATGGAATACCCGCGGTCTCTGTAAGCCTTCGCATCAGAAAGCTTTGAGAGATCTTATTCGAGAACAAAATCTCAATATTTGTGCTTCCATCGAGACTCGGGCTGACTTCTCTAATCTTCCTCTTATCTGTATGCATGCTTTTGGGTCCTGGTCTTGGTCGTCTAATGGTCTTTTTAGCCCTAGGGGGACTAGAATTGTGGTAGCTTGGGACCCTATTGCTATTGATATGATGCTTCTTGACTTAAATGATCAGGTTATGCATTTCTATGTTAAAAGTCGTGCTTCTAATAAATCTTTCTTCTGCTCTTTCGTCTATGCTCATAATAATCACATCCTGCGTCGCTCCCTTTGGCATTCTCTTTCAGCACATAAGAAAGTGGTTAAAGATGCCCCTTGGATCCTTTTGGGTGATTTCAATGTTGCTCTTGACATGAAAGATAGCACCTATGGGACTTCTGTTATCTCTCGTGCCATGGAGGATTTCAGGGACTGTGTTAATCACATGGAGATGGAGGATCTTAACTATAAAGGTCTCTTTTACACCTGGACCAAGTCTCCTAATGGTACTGGTGGGATTCTCAAAAAAATTGACCGTGTCATGGGAAACCCTCATTTCATTGCTTCTTTCCCCTCTGCTTCTGTCTATTTTCTCCCTTGTCGTTCTTCAGACCATACTCCTGCTGTGCTTTCTCTTCCCAGTAGATCCAAATTCCCTAACTTCCTGACTTATAAGAATGATTTCAAGCAGGTTGTTGCTGATTCTTGGAATTCCAATATCCCTGAATATAGGATGTATAAGGTCTTCTAAAACCTTAAAATTTTGAAAAAACCGTTGCGTTTTCTTCTTCGTAGTCAGGGCAACATCTTCTCCAAGGTTATTTCCCTCCGTATTGAGCTGGATAGAATTCAGATTGCTCTGGATCGGGACCCTTCCAATAAGGATCTTCGTGAAGAACATTGCAACTATCTCCTTGCTTATAACGAGGCTACCCTTGATGAAGAGAGGTTTCTTAAACAAAAGGCCAAGGTTGACTGGCTTCGTGAGGGAGATAAAAATTCGAGATTTTTCCACAATTCGGTTAGAAGCCGCTTATCTCGTAGTCGTATCGATTCTATCCAGGATGCTCATGGAAACTGGATAACGGGGAATGACCTTCCTAACCTTTTTGTTTCCCACTTTCAAACATTCGTAGGTTCTGCCTACCCTTCCATTCCTATTCGTGACCCTTGTTCCCTTTTCTCTAATAAGCTCTCCCCTATCCAGTCTGCCGACATGCTTACTCCTATTACGGATGAGGAGATTAGGGGTGTCATGTTCCAAATGGGAGATGATAAAGCCCCTGGTCCTGATGGCTTCTCGGCTAAGTTCTTCAAGTCTGCCTGGGATATTGTGGGTACTGATGTTTGTTTGGCGGTTAAGGAGTTCTTTGCGTCTGGAAAACTCCTTAAGTCTTTCAACAACACTGTTCATGCTCTCATCCCTAAGGTTGACTCCCCTTACAAGGTCACTGATTTCCGTCCAATAGCATGCTGTAATGTTATTTACAAATGTATCAGCAAGATTATTGCGGACCGTATCAAGAATCATCTCTCTTGTTTGGTTAATGATATCCAGTCTGCTTTCATCCCTGGTCGTTTGATCTCCGACAACGTTCTTCTTGTTCATGAGCTCATGCGGGATTATCATCGACACTGTGGAACACCAAGATGTGCTTTTAAAGTGGATATTCAAAACGCTTATGACACCGTCTACTGGTCATTTCTTCGCACCATCTTGTTTGGATTTGGTTTCCCCGATCGTATGATTGACTGGATCATGACATGTGTTTCTACCACGGCTTACTCTGTGAGTATCAATGGTAACATACATGGTTTTTTTGATGGTAAACGGGGCCTTCGACAAGGTGACCCTCTCTCTCCCTATCTCTTCACTCTTGTTATGGAGGTTCTTAACCTTATGATCAAGAGAAAAATTTCTGAATCCGATTTGTTTAAATTCCACCGTCAATGTGAGGAACAGAATTTCACACATCTATGCTTTGCAGATGATCTTCTCCTCTTCTCTCATGGGGATAGATCTTCGGTAAGGATCATATGTGATTCCCTTGCTGAATTCTCTGGGGTTTCTGGGCTCCATCCTAATGTTGCGAAAAGCGAAGCCTTTTACTGCAATGTTGGTGATACTACTAAGGCTGCTATTGACCATATGGTTGGATTCCCTGAGGGATCTTTCCCTGTCCGATACCTTGGCATCCCTCTTATCACCACCCGTCTTGCCCACAAGGATTGTAAAGGTCTTGTTGATAAGGTCAAATGCAGGATTAATGACTGGAAAAACAAAACTCTCTCCTTTGCTGGCCGTCTTCAGCTTATTCTCTCTGTTCTTTTTTCTATGCAAATCTATTGGGCTTCTGTTTTTATTCTTCCTAAATCTATTTCTAAAGATATTGAGAAACTCATGAGGGGTTTCCTCTGGTGCCATGGTGAGTTGAAACGAGGTAAATCAAAAGTTTCCTGGAAAACTGTGTGTCTCCCTAAGGAACACGGTGGACTTGGAATCTGTAATCTTGCGGTTTGGAATGTTGCTCTTATGGCTTCACATGTGTGGAGACTCCTCTCTATGAAGGATTCCCTATGGGTCAAGTGGATCCATTCTTACCGTCTATGTGGCCGTAACTTTTGGGATTCCCCCAAAAAATACGGTTCAGGTTTTGTTTGGCGAAACATCCTCGATATGCGAAGTAAGATAAGAGACTATATTGTTTCCCAGATTGGTGATGGGTCCTCTACATCAGCTTGGTTCGATTACTGGCATCTTGCTGGTCCCCTCTCTAAATTCATTACTGCCCGCGACATCAGGGCTGCGGGATTCAATCCTGATAGTAAGGTTGCTGACCTTGTCATCAACGGATCTTGGGTTCGGCCTGGTCAATGGAGGGACTCCCATCCTATTCTTCTTCCTCAAAACCCTCCTTCTCTATCCCCATCCGTTCCTGATAAACTCCAATGGAGATCTAGTGACGGTAATCTTTCTGATTTTTCCGTGCGTTCCGTTTGGCAGTCTATTCGCCCCTATGACCAGCCTGTTGATTGGTATCATCTGGTTTGGTTCTCTCAGAATATCCCTAGACATGCATTCATTCTTTGGGTTGCTCTTAAAAATCGTCTTAAAACTCATGATAAAATCAAAATCTGGGATACTAACTCCAATCTCATTTGTGCCTTCTGCGGGGATTGTGCTGATTCCCTTTCCCATCTTTTCTTCGAATGCTCTTTCCCTTCTATGGTTTGGCATGATCTTCAACATGTCATGAATCTCTCCGTCCCCACTGATAGCTGGTCCGATATCATTAATCAACTCAAACCCGTGTCTAAGATTAAGACCATTTGGTCCATCATTAGAAGACTTGTGCTTGCTGGAGCAGTTTACCACATTTGACAGGAAAGAAATTTCCGAATTTTCAAAAAAACTAAAAGATCGTATCATGCTGTGGTGAATACTATTAAGGATGATATCCGCTATAGACTGCTGAGTCTTTCTATGAAACCTTGCACTAATGTTAATTTGGCTAAAAGGATATGGACCATCCCTTAACAAACCTCATATTTGCTTCTATATTTCTCTTCTTGTATGGTTTGTTTTTTGCAGGTTTTTTTCCTTTATGTTATTGTTATGTTTTTGGTTCCATGTACTGTTTGGGTTTCTAGTTTAGCTTTGTTGTTGTCCTTTGGGGCCTGTCCCGATGGATTTTCTATTTTTCCCTTTGGTGGGGAGTCCCCAGTCTCTTATTATATTTATTATTTTTATTAATAAAATTTGCCAGAGGTACCGTCCTCTTTACACAAAAAAAAAAAAACTAGAAAACCCTAATAACATCATTTGCAACATTCAACAACCCTAATCCATCATATGAAAACTAGAAAACCATAATAAACACTAATCCATCATATGAAAACTAGAAAACTCTAACAAACCCTAATCCATCATATGGAAACTAGAAAACCCTAATAAACCCTAATCCATCATATGAAAAATAGAAAACCCTAATAAACCCTAATCCATCATATGAAAACTAGAAAACCTTAATAAACCCTAATCCATCATATGAAAACTAGAAAACCTTAATAAACCCTAATCCATCATATGAAAACTAGAAAACCCTAATAAACCCTAATTTATCATATGAAAACTAGAAAACCTTATAAACCCTAATCCATCTTACGAAAACTAGAAAACCCTAATAAACCCTAATCCATCATATGAAAACTAGAAAACCCTAATAAACCCTAATCCATCATATGAAAACTAGAAAACCCAACCATCACCATGATGGCCTAGTGGATAAGGCTTAGGACTCTTTCTCTTCCCCCATAAAGAGGTTCCAAGTTCTAATCCCACTCCCTCCCTTTCCCCATAGGGAGTGTTAGGTTTCAATCAGGGGATGGCCACTGGCCACCTCTCTACCCCCGTAGGTGATTGACTCGGACCACCCTGCTGCCAGGTGTGCGTGGGCCCCGAGGTTGCTTCATCAGGGTCATCCAAAGGGTGGGTCGGATGGGGTCCTCGGTTACCAAAAAAAAAAAAAAAAAAAAACTAGAAAACCCTAATCCATCATATGAAAACTAGAAAACCCTAATAAACCCTAATCCATCATATAAAAATTAGAAAACCCTAATAAACCCTAATCTATCATATGAAAACTAGAAACCCCTAATAATATAAATTGCAACATTCAAAAACCCTAATCCATCATATGAAAACTACAAAATCCTAATAAACCCTAATCCATCATATGAAAACTAGAAAACCTAATAAACCCTAATCCATCATAGGATAACTAGAAAACCCTACGAAACCCTAATCCATCATATGAAAACTAGAAAACCCTAATAAACCCTAATCCATCATCTGAAAACTAAAAAACCTAATAAACCCTAATCCATCATATGAAAACTAGAAAACCCTACTAAACCCTAATCCATCATATGAAAACTAGAAAACCCTAATAAACCCTAATCCATCATATGAAAACTAGAAAACCCTAATAAACCCTAATCCATCATATGAAAACTAGAAAACCCTAATAAACCCTAATCCATCATATAAAAATTAGAAAACCCTAATAAACCCTAATCCATCATATGAAAGCTAGAAAACCCTAACAAACCCTAATCCATCCTATGAAAAGTAGAAAACCCTAATAAACCCTAACCCATCGTATGAAAACTAGAAACCCCTAATAACATCATTTGCAACATTCAAAAGCCCTAATCCATCATATGAAAACTAGAAAAATCCTAATAAACCCTAATCCATCATATGAAAACTAGAAAACCTAATAAACCCTAATTCATCATATGAAAACTAGAAAACCCTACTATACCCTAATCCATCATATGAAAACTAGAAAACCCTAATAAACCCTAATCCATCATATGAAAATTAAAAAAACCCTAATAAACCCAAATCCATCATATGAAAACTAGAAAACCCTAATAAACCCTCATACATCATATGAAAACTAGAAAACCCTAATAAACCCAAATCCATCATATGAAAACTAGAAAACCCTACTAAACCCTAATCCATCATATGAAAACTAGAAAACCTTACTAAACCCTAATCCATCATATGAAAACTAGAAAATCCTAATAAACCCTAATCCATCATATGAAAACTAGAAAATCCTAACAAACCCTAATCGATCATATGAAAACTAGAAAACCCTAATAAACCCTAATCCATCATATAAAAATTAGAAAACCCTAATAAACCCTAATCCATCATATGAAAGCTAGAAAAGCGTAATAAACCCTAATCCATCCTATGAAAACTAGAAAACCCTAATAAACCCTAATTCATCATATGAAAACTAGAAACCCCTAATAACATCATTTGCAACATTCAAAAACCCTAATCCATCATATGAAAACTAGAAAATCCTAATAAACCCTAATCCATCATATGAAAACTAGAAAATCCTACTAAACCCTAATCCATCATATGAAAACTAGAAAACCCTAATCCATCATACAAAAACTAGAAAACCTAATAAACCCTAATCCATCATATGAAAACTAGAAAACCCTACTAAACCCTAATCCATCATATGAAAACTAGAAAACCCTAATAACCCCTAATCCATCATATGAAAACTAGAAAACCCTAATAAACCCTAATCCATCATATGAAAACTAGAAAACCCTAATAAACCCTAATCCATCATATAAAAATTAGAAAACCCTAATAAACCCTAATCCATCATATGAAAGCTAGAAAACCCTAATAAACCCTAATCCATCCTATGAAAAGTAGAAAACCCTAATAAACACTAATCCATCATATGAAAACTAGAAATCCCTAATAACATCATTTGCAACATTCAAAAGCCCTAATCCATCATATGAAAACTAGAAAAATCATAATAAACCCTAATCCATCATATGAAAACTAGAAAACCTAATAAACCCTAATTCATCATATGAAAACTAGAAAACCCCACTAAACCCTAATCCATCATATGAAAACTAGAAAACCCTAATAAACTGACAACTATATCGTCACACGCGTCAAAAACAATTTATAACCCACTTTTACTACGTAGATATGGCAAGCGGGGTCGAGTCCAAGGATTTAGTGGTTAACTTTTAACGAGTTGTAAAGTAAATATTGACGGTGATGGTAAAAATATTGAAATTGTAATTTGAGAATAGAGAAAGAATTACTCCCGGTTTAGTTATCAACAAGTAGTTTCACATGTTTTACTACAATGATTCCGATATAATTATTTTGACATAATTACAGTTTACTGACAATTACTATTACATGGGTAAATACATAACATGTTGAATCAATTATTTGTCTTTATCTAACAATTAAGTAGATTAGGCACAAACAATGGTGTAGCAATATTATGTTTTAGCGAGATGATAGTAACGTTACAACTTATTAACATATTATTTGGGCACAAAATATATTAACTGATTATCCGTCTTAGCTCGTTATTTAGGTGAGATAGGCACGAATAATATGTTGGTAATACTATGTCTTAAGAATATGATAGCAAGTAGAAGTAGACACAAATGATTCACTAGTTGTATTCAAAGATATGAGAGTTTAAAAGTTACAATAGTAAAACATTTGTTCGGAATCAAAGTAAAAACATGCTATACTAAAGGTTAGATAACATTACCGGAAGTAATCTGAAAAGATTAGCCTTCCATGATGATCGTGGAGATGGTCTTGGTGGTTCTTGACATGTAACTCGGTGCGTGTACCCTTCGGATGATCTTGAATTACTACTAAAATTACAACCGAGATAGATGATCTATCGGTTCTAAACAACTAAGTAAGATATAATTTGAACTATTACAACTAATTGGAATAATTTTCAGAGAATTGGAGTGAATTGATGTAAATTGGTGTATGTGGGTGTAAAATGGGTGTCTAAATCCGTGCATAGAGAGCTTCTATTTATACTGGCTGAGCACAGTGCTCGCGTCGCGACCAAGGGTCCCGTCGCGTCGCGAGGGTGCGGCCTGGTGCTACTTTTGTCGGCCACTGGTCTGGCTAGTGCGTTGTTTGGTAGTCTCGCGACTGAGAAGTAGGTATGGTCGCGTCCTGTGTCTTCGCGTCGCGACCATGGACTTCGTCGCGGCGCGATCGCTGTAAGTTTTTGGTCTTCTGTCTTGATTTGCTTCATGTCGCGACACAGGGTATGTCAGGTCGCGATTGCTGTATCTTTTGTGCGTTTTTCGCCTTTTTACTCTTTGGTTTGGAGTATCACTTCCTCGGGTTTGTTCTAGTAAAGTTTCTTGGGTCTTGTTCCTGAAAATAAGCCATAAATGTTAACACACAAATCCCTCTTGTTTTTCTCACACCAGCAGCTCCGGAGAACTCTGTTCAAGTTAAACATGAATCGTGATTCATGTTTAGCCACCTGTTAATATAAGCCTGTTTTGATGTTGAGCTTATCAGGATTTCCTATGGTAAAAACCATAGTTCTAGCAGATTTGCATCTGCAACACAGCAGTGGGCCGTGATGTGCAGTGTATGAACAAATGAGATATTCTCTCGTTTAGCTTGCAATTTTTTTGTGAGGATGTCTGGGGACGGAAGACAAATTAATCATAATTTTTTGAGAGAAATAATGATATCTTAATAGGTTTTCCCCGTGATTTGTGAGATGTTTTCTATGTGAAAACAAATAGCTGGCTTGGGTTAGTAATGACCCGACAGTAGATCTATTATCACCGCCAGACTGTTGGGAGTCTGTGGTGTGCATCAGGAGCTGCCGTTTGGAATGTGAGCTTTTACCTATTTGTTGTGAAAACATGCATTCTTTATTGAAATATGACTGTTTGGTTAACAGATGAGGTAGGTTAGACGGTTCTGTCTGAACCATATCTGTTATGAAGAAGCATTTTGCATGTTTTAAGGAGGTTTTTGGATTCTTTTGTTTTGCACAAAAATATAGTTTTTGCGTGCCTCTGAGCGTATTCATGCGATAAAACAGTCTTTAAATGATAGTGTTTTATTGTAAAAATAAAACACTATCAAAATACTACACACTTGAGGTTTGCTTGTCCTCAAGCAAAATTGTGTTTTTCGCAATTGTTTAATTTTTTATTTTATTTTATTTATCGGTCGATCATTTGATACGTTGGGCGCTGAATAGACTGCCAGCATGTTAGATCTCTTTCTGTAATATAATCAACAACACAAACAAACGTCATTCTGAACAATCATAAACAAAATAATTCACACCACACAATATTTAAATTTAAACCAAACAGTAATTAAAACACACAACTGTATTTAAAGTTCACACTAACTTGAAAAATAATAAAAATAAAAACTCACTCATCATCCTCATCGTCATCGTCATGAGTACCCGATGGCCCTGCCCCATCTCCCTGAGGATGGCTACTCCTGTACCAATCAGGTACAGGTGGAACAATACCTGGATAGGGATATCGTGGCTGAAATCCCTGATGGCTGAAGAAGTCGGTCATGGAGTCCGCCATCCACTGATGCTGGACCTGGTGAGCCAGATGCCACTCCTGATGGGTCAGATGCCAATCCTGCATCTGTCGGTAAATCGTCCCGAGATTGATCTCGGGCTCTGGGTCCTGTGGATGAACAGGGGATCTCTGTCGCTGGCGCTGTCGACGCCTGGGAGGTGGAGGTGGTGCTTGAGCGGCCTCGGGTGCCTGCTCCTCCTGATCTGGCTCGGCGAGCTCAAATACACCTGGTGGACCTGCTGGTCTGATCACTTTCATAGAATCCAGGTACTGGCGTCCGATGGCTCTCGGCTCTCTCGGGGTCGTGGACCGCATCGCTGGCAATGCTGTGATACCATATGAGTGAGCAAGTCGTGTGATCAGATGACCACCGCAGAGGGGGCTAGAAGCTCGGGCCCCTGTGGCCTTGCGGGCCAGAAAAAATGCCAGTGAGTACGGGAGGTTGCAGTGCCTCCCTGGTGTCAAAAGACACCATAGGTAAAAGAGATCTGCGGCGGGAACCTTCTCACTGCCCCTCCGTTGATTGACGGAGGTAGCAACAAGTCGGTGTAATAATCGATGAATCGGAGAGCGGATCGCACTCTCTATAGCAGTCTCGGGGAGGTATAAAGTATTAGCAATCTCTCCCCAGAATTCTTCATTGACCAATTCTTCGGGTGGGCTGGTGATGCATCGAGCCAGGTACTCTCTGAACTCTGGTGTACGAGACTCACCATGTGAATAGAGACCCAGTCTCCATCCTAGCTCGACAATGCTGCACTGCCTAGGTTCCCCTCCAAGTCGAAAGGAAAGACCCGTGCGTACAAACATGTCCTCCTCGGTCGGATCGAAGGTGACCGTCGAGAAAAACTCCAGCATCAGCTCTTTGTAGCTGTGCTCTCGGATCTGAAACAAGTTTCTCCATGCTAGACTGGTGTATGCGCCATCGGTCTTGACCAAATATTGGTCAAGTGCAGCAGTAATCCCAATAGTATTAGAAAAATTCCAATCTAATACTAGGGCTGGCTCAACGTCTCTTCGTCTGTATCTGTCCAAGTTTGCCTCGTACACATTTTTCCTAGCCGCGGGAATGGTATTTGGGAATCACAACCATTGATGTGAAGCGGTGTCATCCCTTTCTACTGGTTGTTGACGTTGTTCCCTTCTACGCGACATATCTGTAAATTTCCAAGTTATATAAATCATCAATCCAGTTTAACAAGCAAGAAAAATAGCAAAAACGAACAAAAAAATCAGCCCCTGCCAAGCCTTCGCGACCTGGTCGCGTCCAGGTCGCGTTATGCCTCGAGTCGCGAGGACCACCACCGTCGCGATCGCGAACGATGAACGGACCGCACGGGAAGCTCGATTTCTCCTGTTTTGCTTGGTTTTAACTCAATGCATTAAGTCACAAATGTTCCTAAGTGCTATATCTAACATGTGCAAGCATCAATTTCAGAAAATAACAACAATCCAAGCGATCCGATCACAAGCCTCGGTTCGGCCAATTTTTCTTTGATTTCGCTAGGAATTAGCATGAATTAAATGAGAGTAGAGGAAGGATATACGTACCTTGTATGACGAATTACACTAGAAAATTTGAAGAAAAACGGTGGTTTTACTCAGAAATTTGCTCGGCCGTGAGAGAGATCGCGAAGGGGAGAGAGAGGGTGAAATGCGGCGGCTGCTAGGGTTAGGGTTTATATACCTGTTCACGCTCCTTCGCGATGCGAAGGAGTGCCTGGTCGCGGCGCGAAGCCTGGAAGATAGGTATTTCCTGATCGCGATTTTTCTGCTCTCGCGGTCACGAAGAATTTTTGTCCCGTCGCGAGGGGTCTTCAGAGGGCTATTTTTTTATTTTTCAACCTTGTTTTTATACCCTCTTTTCACCTGTATGTTCGTATATTTAACACACACAATTTTTTTATGTTTTATATGTTTTTATGAAATAAAACACACTAAAAGCAAATAATTAAACATACTCAAAACAAATAATTAAACATACTACACACTTATGCTTTGCATAAGTGTAAATGAGGGCTTGCAGTGAACACACCCACAAAGTTCTCGGGTTGCCTCCCGAAAAGCGCTAAGTTTAACGTCTTCAGCCGGACGCAGTGCCTTATGCTCAATTGGTTAGATCTTTTGGATTGGTTAAAGCAATTTTCTCAAAGATTACTTTTTAATTATCCACCAATTGAATATAAGGTTTTAACCGTTGTCCATTTACTTTAAACGGTTCTCCTCCTTTTTCTGGTTTAATTTCTATTGCACCATGTAGTGCAACATCTGTTATGACATACGGACCAGTCCATTTGTTTTTCAATTTTCCAGGAAAGAGCTTGAGACGTGAATCAAATAACCATACCAATTGTCCTATATGAAACTGTTTTCGGACAATGTGGCGGTCATGAAAGTCCTTTGTTTTTTCTTTGTAAATTTTTGAACTCTCATATGCCTCTTTCCTTATTTCCTCCAGTTCTGACATCTGTAATTTTCTCTCTTCACCTGCATCAGTTAAATTAATATTAGCGTTTTTGATTGCCCACATGGCACGATGCTCTATTTCTACAGGTAAATGGCATGGCTTGCCATACACGAGTCTATACGGGGACATTCCAATGGGTGTTTTATACGCTGTCCGATAGGCCCATAAGGCATCATCTAATCGAATGGACCAATCCTTTCGGTCTGGTCTGACTGTCTTTTCTAGAATTCTTTTAATTTCTCGATTAGACACTTCTGCTTGTCCACTTGTCTGTGGATGATATGGTGTACCAATTCTGTGGGTAACGCCATAGTGTTTTAAAACTTTTGCAAAATGTCTATTTTTGAAATGGGAACCCCCGTCACTTATGATGGTTCGAGGGATTCCGTGTCTAGAGAAAATGTTCCTTTTAACAAATTTGCATACGACACTGTGATCGTTTGTTCTGGTGGCTTCAGCTTCCACCCACTTGGACACATAATCAACAGCTAATAAAATGTACAAATTTCCAAATGATGTGGGAAATGGTCCCATGAAGTCAATGCCCCAAACGTCAAAAATTTCAACAATTAGTATCGGGGACATTGGCATCATGTCTCGTCTAGAGATTCCCCCCATTTGTTGGCATCTGTTACAAGCTTTGACATACGTATAAGCATCTTTAAATAGAGAGGGCCAGAAAAAACCACTTTGGAGAACTCGGTGCCCAGTCTTTTTAGCACTGAAGTGTCCTCCGCATGCATAAGAATGACAGTGATGGAGAATGTCCGTCTATTCATCATCTGGCACACATCTCCTGATAACTTGGTCTGCTCCTATTTTGAACAGATCTGGATCCTCCCACAGATATTGCTTGGTTTGGGAGAAAAAGTATCTCTTTTGTTGAGTGGTCCAGTGTGGTGGTGTTTGTCCTGTTACAAAATAGTTAACCAGATTAGCAAACCATGGTAATTTTTGAACAGAAAACAATTGCTCGTCAGGGAAATCCTCCCGTATAGTTTCCCCTTGGATTTCATCGGTTTGGATTCTGGAGAGATGATCAGCCACCACATTCTTAGATCCCTTTTTATCTCGGATCTCTATGTCGAATTCCTGTAACAAAAGTACCCACCGGATTAGTCGTGGTTTTGTTTCATTCTTTTCCATCAAATGGCGGATGGCACTGTGGTCGGTGTACAGGATAACTTTAGATCCCCAAATGTAAGATCTAAATTTATCCAGAGCGTACACAACCGCCAAAAGTTCTTTCTCAGTGGTGGTATAATTTAGTTGTGCCTCGGAGAATGTTTTGCTCGAATAACAAATAACAACTAGTTTCTTGTCCACTCTTTGTCCCAAGACTGCTCCTACAGCATAATCACTAGCATCACACATTATCTCAAAATGAAGAAGCCAATTAGGTGCTTGCAAAATTGGTGCTTCAGATAATTTATGTTTCAGAATGGTGAATGCTTCTTTACAATCGTTATCAAAGACAAATGGTGCGTCTTTTAATAATAATTTACACAGTGGCTTAGAAATGGTACTAAAATCTTTAATGAATCGTCGATAAAATCCGGCATGTCCAAGAAAGGAATGGATGCCTTTTACCGAGCTTGGTGGGGGAAGGGTGGAAATGATTTGTACTTTGGCTCTGTCGACTTCAAAACCGCGTTCTGAGACGACATGCCCAAGTACAATTCCTTCCTTGACCATGAAATGGCTCTTCTCCCAGCTTAAAATTAAATTAGATTTTGTGCATATTTTTAGTACCTTCTCCAGCTGTTTTAAACAATTTTCAAAAGAGGAGCCAAATATCGAAAAATCATCCATGAAAATTTCTAATGATTCTCCCACCATATCAGAAAATATAGCCATCATGCAACGTTGGAACGTGGCGGGAGCATTACATAATCCGAATGGCATCCTTCGAAAAGCGAAGGTGCCATAGGGACAAGTAAAGGATGTTTTAGCCTGATCCTCGGGATGGATGGCAATTTGGTTGTATCCCGAGTATCCGTCTAAAAAATAGTAGAATTTTTTTCCAGATAGTTTTTCGACTATTTGGTCTATGAATGGGAGTGGGAAATAATCCTTTGATGTTGCAGCATTCAACTTGCGGTAGTCGATGCATACTCTCCATCCTGTGATTGGTCTGGTGGTCATCTTCTCTCCATCCTCTGTTTCGACCACTGTGATTCCTGATTTCTTAGGCACTGTTTGGGTTGGACTTACCAAATCGCTGTCAGATATTGGGTAAATAATGCCGGCATCCAACCATTTGAGTACCTCCTTCTGGACCACTTCCCGGAGATTCCGGTTCAACCGCCTTTGTGTTTCTCGGGATGGTTTCATCCCTTTTTCAGTGATAATTCGGTGCATACACGTTGCGGGACTTATCCCCTTCAGATCTGCTATTGTCCACCCAATAGCTTCCTTATACTTCACGAACACTTCTAACAAAATTTCCTCTTGAGCACCTGTTAAATCAGCAGAAATTATTACAGGTAGAGTTTTGTTAGGTCCCAAGAATGAATATTTTAAATGTTTTGGTAACGTTTTCAATTATAACACCGGTGGTATTTCAAAAGATGATTTTAACGGTGCTGAAAAAGTTGTGGGTAATTTTTCCACTTGTGGGATCCATGGTGTTTTCCATTGCTGTGTTTGAAAAACCTCTTCCATCATGTGGACTTCTTTTGTGTCCATGTCCTCAACCCTGGTATTGTCAAGAAAACTTTCCAATTCATCAGATCTTAAGATGGTTGGTGTAGCTTGATGCACTAAGTCATCAACTACATCAACTTGGTAACATTCATGTTCTGTTGATGAATTATTAAATGTATTAAAAACATTTAATCGGAGTTTTCTGTTCCCAAAGGCGATATCCATTGCTCCTGTTCTACAATTAACTTGGGCGTTTGTTGTCACTAAAAATGGTCGTCCCAAAATAATTGAAGCTTGACTTTCCTTATAAGTATGTTCAGTATCAAGCACTAAGAAGTCAACTGGATAGTAAAACTCATCCACCTTGATTATAACATCGGTCAACATTCCTCGTGGGATTTTTGTGGATTTGTCAGCTAGTTGTAAAATGATGTCAGTATGTTCTAGATTTCCTAGTTCATACTGATCAAACAAATTCCCTGGAAGAATGTTGACACTAGCTCCAAGGTCTAAAAGTGCCTTTTTATGTTTATGTTACCCACAGTGACAAAGATTAAGGGTGCTCCTGGATCTTTTAGTTTAGGAGGAAGAGAGTTGGAGACTATAGAACTTGCATGTTCTGTTAAGTCTACTTTCTTTGGGAGACACGATTTTAATTTTCTTTTCTGAATGCATAAATCTTTCAGAAATTTTGCGTATGAGGGGACTTCTCTGATTAGTTTGACTAAAGGAATGTTGATTTTGACTTGGGAAAAGACTTCCCACATGTCTTCCGATTTAGTCCGTTTTGTGTCTTTAGAAGTCGACGGTTCAAGGGCTGAAGGATATGGTGCGATGTTATTTTGTTCAATTTCTATTTCTTTTTCTTTTAAATTTTTTTCTAATTCCTCTTTTTCATTATAAATTTCTTCGGTATCACTTTCCTCTTCTAAAGTTGTGTTGGGAAGAGAACTTACCTGATTGTCGACTTTCTTCCCGCTTCGTAAAGAAATGACTTGGTTGACTTGATGTTCTTTTCCCGGTCGTTGACTGTGAGAAGGATTCACAGTTGTGTTGCTTGGGAATTTTCCTTCTTCTCTCTTCCCCAGTTGTTCGGCTAATTGTGCTATTTGCTTCTCCATTGCAGCGATCGTTTTGGTGTTGGTGTCGGTCTTCTGGTATGTTTGGGTGATGAATTCCATTATTTTGTCTAGCTTTGTTCCTTCATTTTCTGGTTCCTTTCTGCTTGTACTTCCTTCTCTTCCATTGTGGTTGGGTTGAAATGTTCGTTGCTGATTTTGATGTTGGTTTTGATATGGTCCTCTCTGATTGTTATTATTAAAATTCCCTTGATTGTTGTTATGGTAATTCCCTTGATTGTTGTTGTGAAAATTCCCCTGATTGCTGGGTCTGAAAGATCTTTGTGGATTATGGTGTTGGCCATATCCACTTAAATGGTTGAGTTCTTCACGAGTTTTTGTGCAATTATGTGCAACGTGTCCAGTATTTCCACAGTTTGCACATGACTTTTGTCCCTGCAAAACATTAACACCTTTCTCTTTCCCAAGGCTTGTAAGTAATAAATCAACCTTTTTACTTAAAGCCATGATGTCAGATTTTACCCCAGTTTTCCATGTTTTATCGAGTGCTATTGTTGCAACGGTTTGATTTGGAGTTTCTTGTTTTCTTGTGGAATAATTGGCTTTTGAGCCATTACTTAATTGTTCCAAAAATTTCCATGCATTCTCACTATCTTGCAACATAAATGTACCACTTGAGGTAGCGTTTATCATGGATTGGTTTGTGCTGTCTACCCCATCAAAGAAATACCGTACAAGTTGCCAACGAGGGAATTCATGATGTGGACACGATCGTAGTAATTCTTTAAGACGATCGAAAGCATCATGAAATTCGTCGTTGGGTTTTTGTGTAAAATCTTGTATGGCTTTTCTTATTTCTGTGGTTTTACTAGCTGGGTAAAACTCTTGTAAAAAGTTGGTTCTCAATTGGTCCCAAGTATTAATACTTCCAGGAGCAAGTGATGTAAACCAATATTTCGCTTTTTCTTTTAAGGTAAATGGAAATAAATGCAATTTAAACGTGTCTCTATTGGTTTCCCTTGGCGTGTTTGCATTTGCTATTGCAAGAAATTCATACAAGTGATTATAAGGATCCTCATTTTTATAACCACGAAAAAGTGGGATTACCCCAATTAATTGTGGTTGAATTTCTACAATATGTTCGTTTCCGTGTGGAAATATTATAGGTGAGGGATCATCATAATCTCCTGGTTGAAAGTGAGATGCTACGGAATGTCTATTTGGTTGATCTAAATAACGAGGATTGTATTGGAAATGATTACCTTCATGAAAACCACCGTTGTGTCGATTCGTGCCATTCCAATTGTTGGTGTTATCTCCTTGATATCCACCATTGCCATTGTTGCGAAATTGTGGAGGATTTGGTGGATGAGCTTGTGGTATGGGATTTTGAGGACCCATTTGTGGAGGTTGTATATGTGATTCATCGGGAACATCTTCTACCAATACTTCGTCCAAATTCATTGTTCCAAATAAACGTCTTGCAATTCGATTGTTTCTAAAAGTTCTTTCGGGCTCCGGATTGAATAACAAGGGTGAATTGTTGCTACTATGTCTTGTATGCATAAACAAGTGAGTTTGTACAAAAAAGGAAATAATAACAAAGGTAGAAAAAAAATTAATTTTAAGCAACTCTTTAGAAATTAAGCGCACATAATCCCCGGCAACGGCACCATTTTGACAACGCTATCGTCACACGCGTCAAAAACAATTTATAACCCACTTTTACTACGTAGATAGGGCAAGCGGGGTCGAGTCCAAGGATTTAGTAGTTAACTTTTAACGAGTTGTAAAGTAAATATTGACGGTGATGGTAAAAATATTGAAATTGTAATTTGAGAATAAAGAAAGAATTACTCCCGGTTTAGTTATCAACAATTAGTTTCACATGTTTTACTACAATGATTCCGATATAATTACTTTGACATAATTACAGTTTACTGACAATTACTATTACATGGGTAAATACATAACATGTTGAATCAATTATTTGTCTTTATCTAACAATTAAGTAGATTAGGCACAAACAATGGTGTAGCAATATTATGTTTTAGCGAGATGATAGTAACGTTACAACTTATTAACATATTATTTGGGCACAAAGTATATTAACTAATTATCCGTCTTAGCTCGTTATTTAGGTGAGATAGGCACGAATAATATGTTGGTAATACTATGTCTTAAGAATATGATAGCAAGTAGAAGTAGACACAAATGATTCACTAGTTGTATTCAAAGATATGAGAGTTTAAAAGTTACAATAGTAAAACATTTGTTCGGAATCAAAGTAAAAACATGCTATACTAAAGGTTGGATAACATTACCGGAAGTAATCTGAAAAGATTAGCCTTCCATGATGATCGTGGAGATGGTCTTGGTGGTTCTTGACATGTAACTCGGTGCGTGTACCCTTCGGATGATCTTGAATTACTACTAAAATTACAACCGAGATAGATGATCTATCGGTTCTAAACAACTAAGTAAGATATAATTTGAACTATTACAACTAATTGGAATAATCTTCAGAGAATTGGAGTGAATTGATGTAAATTGGTGTATATGGGTGTAAAATGGGTGTCTAAATCCGTGCATAGAGAGCTTCTATTTATACTGGCTGAGCACAGTGCTCGCGTCGCGACCAAGGGTCCCGTCGCGTCGCGAGGGTGCGGCCTGGTGCTACTTTTGTCGGCCACTGGTCTGGCTAATGCGTTGTTTGGTAGTCTCGTGACTGAGTAGTAGGTATGGTTGCGTCCTGTGTCTTCGCGTCGCGACCATGGACTTCGTCGCGGCGCGATCGCTGTAAGTTTTTGGTCTTCTGTCTTGATTTGCTTCATGTCGCGACACAGGGTATGTCAGGTCGCGATTGTTGTATCTTTTATGCTTTTTTCGCCTTTTTACTCTTTGGTTTGGAGTATCACTTCCTCGGGTTTGTTCTAGTAAAGTTTCTTGGGTCTTGTTCCTGAAAATAAGCCATAAATGTTAACACACAAATCCCTCTTGTTTTCCTCACACTAGCAGCTCCGTAGAACTCTGTTCAAGTTAAACATGAATCGTGATTCATGTTTAGCCACCTGTTAATATAAGCCTGTTTTGATGTTGAGCTTATCAGGATTTCCTATGGTAAAAACCATAGTTCTGGCAGATTTGCATCTGCAACACAGTAGTGGGCCGTGATGTGCAGTGTATGAACAAATGAGATATTCTCTCGTTTAGCTTGCAATTTTTTTGTGAGGATGTCTGGGGACGGAAGACAAATTAATCACAATTCTTTTGAGAGAAATAATGATATCTTAATAGGTTTTCCCCGTGATTTGTGAGATGTTTTCTATGCGAAAACAAATAGCTGGCTTGGGTTAGTAATGACCCGACAGTAGATCTATTATCACCGCCAGACTGTTGGGAGTTTGTGGTGTGCATCAGGAGCTGCCGTTTGGAATGTGAGCTTTTACCTATTTGTTGTGAAAACATGCATTCTTTATTGAAATATGACTGTTTGGTTAACAGATGAGGTAGGTTAGACGGTTCTGTCTGAACCATATCTGTTATGAAGAAGCATTTTGCATGTTTTAAGGCGGTTTTTGGATTCTTTTTTTTGCACAAAAATATAGCTTTTGCGTGCCTCTGAGCGTATTTATGCGATAAAACAGTCTTTAAATGATAGTGTTTTATTGTAAAAATAAAACACTATCATAAACCCTAATCCATCATATGAAAATTAGAAAAACCCTAATAAACCCAAATCCATCATATGAAAACTAGAAATCCCTAATAAACCCTCATACATCATATGAAAACTATAAAACCCTAATAAACCCTAATCCATCATATCAAAACTAGAAAACCCTACTAAACCCAATCCATCATATGAAAACTAGAAAACCCTACTAAACCCTAATCCATCATATGAAAACTAGAAAACACTAATAAACCCTAATCCATCATATGAAAACTAGAAAACCCTAACAAACCCTAATCGATCAGATGAAAACTAGAAAACCCTAATAAACCCTAATCCATCATATAAAAATTAGAAAACCCTAATAAACCCTAATCCATCATGTGAAAGCTAGAAAACCCTAATACACCCTAATCCATCCTATGAAAACTAGAAAACCCTAATAAACCCTAATTCATCATATGAAAACTAGAAACCCCTAATAACATCATTTGCAACATTCAAAAACCCTAATCCATCATATGAAAACTAGAAAATCCTAATAAACCCTAATCCATCATATGAAAACTAAAAAATCCTACTAAACCCTAATCCATCATATGAAAACTAGAAAACCCTAAACCATCATATGAAAACTAGAAAACCTAATAAACCCTAATCCATCATATGAAAACTAGAAAACCCTAATAAACCCTAATCCATCATATGAAAACAAGAAAACCCTAATAAACCCTAATCCATCATATGAAAACTAGAAAACCCTAATAAACCCTAATCCATCATATGAAAACTAGAAAACCTTAATAAACCCGAATCCATCATATAAAAATTAGAAAACCCTAATAAACCCTAATCCATCATATGAAAGTTAGAAAACCCTAATAAAACCTAATCCATCATATCAAACTAGAAAACCCTAATAAACCCTAATCTATCTTATGAAAACTAGAAAACCTTAATAAACCCTAATCCTTAATATGAAAACTAGAAAACCCTAATAACATCATTTGCAACATTCAAAAACCCTAATCCATCATATGAAAACTAGAAAACCCTAATAAACCCTAATCCATCATATGAAAACTAGAAAACTCTAACAAACCCTAATTCATCATATGAAAACTAGAAAACCCTAATAAACCCTAATCCATCATATGAAAAATAGAAAACCCTAATAAACCCTAATCCATCATATGAAAACTAGAAAACCCTAATAAACCCTAATCCATCATATGAAAACTAGAAAACCCTAATAAACCCTAATCCATCATATGAAAACAAGAAAACCCTAATAAAACCTAATCCATCATATGAAAACTAGAAAACCCTAATAAACCCTAATCCATCATATGAAAACTAGAAAACCCTAATAAACCCTAATCCATCATATGAAAGCTAGAAAACCCTAATAAACCCTATTCCATCATATAAAGCTAGAAAACACTAATAAACCCTAATCCATCATATGAAAACTAGAAAACCCTAATAAACCCTAATCCATCATATGAAAACTAGAAACCCCTAATCCATCTTATGAAAACTAGAAAACCCTAATATACCCTAATCCATCATATGAAAACTAGAAAACCCTAATAACATCATTTGCGACATTCAAAAACCCTAATCCATCATATGAAAACTAGAAACCCCTAATAACATAATTTGCAACATTCAAAAACCCTAATCCATCATATGAAAACTAGAAAATCCTAATAAACCCTAGTCCATCATATGAAAACTAGAAAACCTAATAAACCCTAATCCATCATATGAAAACTAGAAAACCCTAATAAACCCTAACCCGTCATATGAAAACTAGAAAACCCTAATAAACCCTAATCCATCATATGAAAACAAGAAAACCCTAATAAACCCTAATCCATCATATGAAAACTAGAAAACCCTAATAAACCCTAATCCATCATACGAAAACTAGAAAACCTTAATAAACCCTAATCCGTCATATGAAAACTAGAAGACCCTAATAAACCCTAATCCATCATATGAAAACTACAAAACCCTAATAAACCCTAATCCATCATAAGAAAACTAGAAAACCCTTATAAACCCTTATCCATCATATGAAAACTAGAAAACCCTAATAAACCCTAATCCATCATATGAAAACTAGAAAACCCTAATAAACCCTAATTCATCATATGAAAACTAGAAAACCCTAATAAACCCTAATCCATCATATAAAACTAGAAAACCCTAATAAACCCTAATCCATCTCATGAAAACTAGAAAACCCTAATAAACCCCAATCCATCATATGAAAACTAGAAAACCCTAATAACATCATTTGCAACATTCAAAAACCCTAATCCATCATATGAAAACGAGAAAACCCTAATAAACCCTAATCCATCATATGAAAACTAGAAAACCCTAATAACATCATTTGCAACATTCAAAAACCCTAATCCATCATATGAAAACTAGAAAACCCTAATAAACACTAATCCATCATATGAAAACTAGAAAACTCTAACAAACCCTAATCCATCATATGAAAACTAGAAAACCCTAATAAACCCTAATCCATCATATGAAAACTAGCAAAACCCTAATAAACCCTATTCCATCATATGAAAACTAGAAAACCCTAATAAACTCTAATCCATCATATGAAAACTAGAAAACCCTAATAACATCATTTGCAACATTCAAAAACCCTAATCCATCATATGAAAACTTGAAAACCCTAATAAACCGTAATCCATCATATACTAGAAAACCCTAATAAACCCTAATCCATCATATGAAAACCAGAAAACCCTAATAACATCATTTGCAACATTCAAAAACCCTAATCCATCATATGAAAACTAGAAAACCCTAATAAACCCTAATCTATCATATAAAGACTAGAAAATCCTAATAAACCCTACTCCATCATATGAAAACTAGAAAACCCTAATAAACCCTAATCCATCATATGAAAACTAGAAAAACGCCCTCCCATTATCCCTCATTCTAGAGATGTTGTTGGTTTCCCTAGCCCCATCCTACGGCTCTCATCCTCTACACCTCCTAAAATATCTAAGTTATCCACTACTATTTTCAACGCCTTTTCCGTTCTAGAGTCTTGTTCCAACGATATGACGGATCTTCCTGCTCCCTCTTCCTAACTCCCTCATAGTCATGCCCCATCCCCTCTTATTCCTGATGATTTTGATCCAGATTCTGTTGACCTTTCGGATGTGGATGAACTCATTGAGGTCGAATCTGATGATGGTGACACGGCCAAGTTTATTAATGATGATGTTATGGAATCACCTAATGACCAAATTAGAATAGCTCAGGCGTCCGAGCAGATGGATTCCACCAACAACCAAGTTTCCATATGACGCACATCGCTGCTTGGAATACTCGCGGTCTCTGTAAGCCTTCGCATCAGAAAGATTTGAGAGATCTTATTCGCGATCAAAATCTCAATATTTGTGCTTCCATCGAGACTCGTGCTGACTTCTCTAATCTTCCTCTTATCTGTAAGCGTACTTTTGGGTCCTGGTCTTGGTCGTCAAATGGTCTTTTTAGCCCTAGGGGGACTAGAATTGTGGTAGCTTGGGACCCCATTGCTATTGATATGATGCTTCTTGACTTAAATGATCAGGTTATGCATTTCTACGTTAAAATTCGTGCTTCTAATAAATCTTTCTTCTGCTCTTTTGTCTATGCTCATAATAATCACATCATCCGTCGCTCCCTTTGGCATTCTCTTTCAGCCCATAAGAAAGTGGTTAAAGATGCCCCTTGGATCCTTATGGGTGATTTCAATGTTGCCCTTGACATGAAAGATAGCACCTATGGGACTTCTGTTATCTCTCGTGCCATGGAGGATTTCAGGGACTGTGTTAATCGCATGGAGATGGAGAACCTTAACTATAAAGGTCTCTTTTACACCTGGACCAAGTCTCCTAATGGTACTGGTGGGATTCTCAAAAAAATTGACCGTGTCATGGGAAATCCTAGTTTCGTTACCTCTTTCCCCTCTGCTTCTGTCAATTTTCTCCCTATCGTTCTTCTGACCATACTCCTGGGGTGCTTTCTCTTCCCAGTAGATCTACGTTCAGGCCGAAACCGTTCAAATTCCCTAACTTTCTGACTTATAAGAACGATTTCAAGCAGGTTGTTGCTGATTCTTGGAATTCCAATATCCCCGGATATAGAATGTTTAAGGTTTTCCAAAACCTTAAAAACTTGAAAAAACCCTTGCGTCTTCTTCTTCGTAGACAGGGCAACATCTTCTCCAAGGTTATCTCCCTCCGTACTGAGCTTGATAGAATTCAGATTTCTCTGGATCGGGACGCTTTCAATAATGATCTTCGTGAAGAACATTGCAGGTATCTCCTTGCTTATAACGAGGCTACCCTTGATGAAGAGAGGTTTCTAAAGCAAAAGGCCAAGGTTGACTGGCTACGTGAGGGAGATAAAAATTCTAGATTTTTCCACAAAACGGTTAGAAGCCGCTTATCTCGTAGTCGTATCGATTCTATCTAAGATGCTCATGAAAACTGGATATCAGGGAATGACCTTCCCAACCTTTTTGTTTCCCACTTTCAAACTTTCTTAGGTTCTAACTACCCTTCCATTCCTATTCGTGACCAATGTTCCCTTTTCTCTAATAAGCTCTCCCCTATCCAGTCTGCCGCCATGCTTACCCCTGTTACAGATGAGGAGGTTCGGGTGTCATGTTCCAAATGGGAGATGATAAAGCCCCTGGTCCTGATGGCTTCTCGGCTAAGTTCTTCAAGTCTGCTTGGGATATTGTGGGTACTCATGTTTGTTTGGCTGTTACGGAATTCTTTTCGTCTAGAAAACTCCTTAAGTCTTTCAACAACACCGTACTTGCTCTCATACCTAAGGTTGACTCCCCTTCCAAAGTCACCGATTTTCGTCCTATAGCTTGCTGTAATGTTGTTTACAAATGTATCAGCAAGATTATTGCGGACCGTATCAAAAATCATCTCTCTTGTTTGGTTGATGATAACCAGTCTGCTTTCATCCCTGGTCGTTTGATCTCCGACAACGTTCTTCTTGTCCACGAGCTCATGCGGGATTATCATCGCCATCGTGGTCCACCAAAGTGTGCTTTTAAAGTCGATATTCAAAAAGCTGTTGAAAATATAAAATATGATCACCACAAATAAAGGTTTGCACCGTTTATTGTGTGACAAATATATATATATTAAAGATAAATGCGGAATAAATAATAAGAGTTGCAGAATAAAAATATATAATCTGATCGCCACAAATAAAGGTTTGCACCGTTTACTGTGTGAAAGATATATAAATAATATAAATTGCAGTAATTAAATGACTTAAAGCGATAAATAATATAAATGACAATAATTATATAAATATATATATATCAAGTAGGTTCGTCAATAGATTGACTGAACTGGTTTATAACAGGACTGTGGAACGACTGGTCTATCAAGTAGGTTCGTCAAATAAATTGACTGAACTGGCTTAGGGTTGGACTGGATTTCTAATAGACTGTGTCTCTATTTGTCCTTGTTTGATGATCTTGGTTTCCTTGTTTGATGATCTTGGTGTTCTTGGTGTTGATCTTGGTGTTCTTGGTGTTTTTCTTGGTGTTCTTGGTGTTTTTCTTGGTGTTCTTGGTGTTTTTGGTGTGTGTTCTTGGTGTTTTTGGTGTTTTGGAGAGTGTTTGGAAGTTGGAAATAAGATGGTGGAAGTTGGAGAGGATTTGGTGAATTTTTGGTGGTTGAAATGAAAGAAATGGTGTTGAAATGGTTTATATATGAATTTTAGAGGTTTTGGGTGAGTTTTGGAAGGTTTTCGGAAGTTTAGGGACCAAAACTGTAAAATTTGGAGTCGGGTCGGAATCCGGGTTTATGCGCGGACCTTATGTGAGAGCAAATGGTTCGGATCGGGTCGGTCGGGTTGGATCAGTGGGTCGCGAGCTTTTGTGAGGGAGGCGGGTTGGAGCCGGGTGGAGCTGGTGGGTCTTGAACGGGTCAACGCGCGGACCCTGGTGTGAGGTGAAACGGATCTGGAGGCGGGGCGGTGTCGGGTTCCGGAGCAGGGGCGGAAAGATCCGGCGCTGGAGCTGGGCTTAGACGCGGATTGGGCCGGAGGCGGATCTGGGCTGGACTGTTGCTGGGCCGGAACAGTTGGCCTGTTTCACTTTTGTTTTTCTTTTTAAATTTAATTCATTTAAAATCTGAAATAAATTCAAATAAATTAGGAAAATTTATTTTTAATTTATAAAATTAATTAAGTCTAATAAAATAAATTATTTAGAAAATATATTTCCAAAAATTCATTTTAAATAGATTTAATTTAATTTTCTTTTATATTTTTCTTTGTTTTTGCTTTAAAACTCATTTTCTTTTATTTTCTCGTTTAATCGTTCAATCTCGAATCCACGCAACTTGAAATAAACTGATAATATTTGTTAGACAAAATAAAAACAGTTCATCTTATTTCAATGATGGTCACATAAAAACATTTTTCAACAATTTCCCCCTATGTGATCATTGATGAAATAAGGACAGATATAATCACATTAATAGTTTTAACATTGAAGATTTGGGATAAAAGTTTTGTCAATGATAAGATATATATAAAACCATGGTAATCATTTTGAAAGTTTGCAACTTGGTTTTACATATCTTATGTTTTGAAAAAGATTTGAAGACTGTTTGTTTCCGAATCAAAGTCTCGGGTTCGGTTATCAAAGGGTAGCCATATATGTATCTAAATAAATTTCTTAAGATTTTATAGCATTATTGATGACGACAAGTGGTCTAACAGGTCGATTCAGATGAACGCTCATAGATATAGCTCACATTTCACTTGGGTGTTTGGTTATTCTGGCAGCAGAACAAGTTAATGATCACTAAAAATGAGTGATATCTCTCTCTGACGACTCACACTCATATTGGAGGTATTCATCTATGCTTTTCCTGTAAAGTCACTTAGTCTCATTATTAGATAATCAATCACATAAGACTGGTTTCGGCATTACTCAGCGGGTTTCTTCATTCATGCCATTAACGTTCACTCTCTCTCCGTCGGGAAATACATGTAGAGGGGTTTAGCAATTTTCATAGTGCAGTTTGCAACTAAGAATCTTCAATAATGAAGGCTACAGTATCCCGGGAAATCCATTATTGTTGCAGCTTCTTCTTTGATGGTATCCTGTTTGTTGATCAATATCGATTTATCGTAAAAAGATATTTTGTTTTATCATTAAGAATTTGCTACAATTGAGAATTTTGTGTTTTTGTTTTTGTAAGAGTATCTGTCTTGAGTGATTGAGATGTTTGCTTTTCTGAAAAATGGTTAAAAACAAATTGCGGGATTTGATGATGTTTGTTTTGAAATAACCATTTGGTTGAAAGTTTGTTTAACTTGGTATTTCTTCGGTGAGTGATTTGACTTTCTTGTTGACTCGTCTTTGAGGATTGGATGTTGATAGATCTTTGTTTCGCCTTTGATTTTCTTGTAAGGATATGTCGCTGTTTGAAGTCTTTCTATTTTAGTCTGTCTTCATTTTTGGTTAGCTTTTAACTAGGTAGGGATAGGTGGCATAAAAGACAATTTGTCTGGTATGTAAGAAATGAAAGTATCGTCCTTGGTCATTTTGATATCTAAGCAAAAATGAGACTGTGACAAGGTATAATCGGGTATACCTTAAAAGCAATAGTGACACACCTAAGCTCACAAGAAATGAATTCCACAATGATTTAGATTGACGAGGCACAAATTCTCACATGGGTTTTTGTTTTCATCTGAACCTCCTAACCTTATGTCCCTTGATTATTAAAAATCGTCAATAATGAAATAAAATCGAAGGAAATAAAGTTATATACATTATGAAAAGTAGGAGATTTGAACCTTCACTCCAATTGAGAATCAATATGACTTAAAATCTTCATCGAGCATAAGCATCTGAAAAATTAAGTCAAGAGACGATTAATCACAAGGTTCTATAAAAGCTTATTATGGCAATTCTTTTATTGTATTTTTGAAAATTTGTTTTTCTGAATGTTTTTGGAAATTTTGGTTATTTGAATGTTTTTTTTGAAATTTTGGTTTTTTAACGAAAGATATGAAAATTATAAAAATCTAAAATCTTTTTGTCTTTTGATGTTTTGTAATTTTTTTCTTTTTGAATTAAAGTAAACACACGTTTGTACAAACAAAAAGTAAAAGTTTAAGGATGGATGATATCTGGATTTAACATTCCTAGACGGCCTAGGAAGTATAGAAACTTTGTTTCATCGAGAGCCTTAGTGAAGACATCGGCAATTTGATCTTCGGTGTTTATGAAGTGTAATTCGATATGACCCTTTTGAATGTTGTCTTTAATGAAGTGATATCGAATGTCGATGTGCTTTGTCATGGAATGGTGAACGGGATTGTGAGAAATGGCTATTGCACTGGTTGAATCACAAAATATGGGAATTTGTGAAACTCTGAAGCCATAGTCACGCAGTTGAGTTTGCATCCATATGACTTGTGAACAACAGCTGGCGGCAGCGACGTATTCAGCTTCTGCTGTTGATGTGGATACACAACTCTGTTTCTTTGAAGACCAACTCACTAGTCGACCTCCTAGGAATTGACAGCTACCAGATGTACTTTTCCTATCTAGCTTGCAACCTCCATAGTCTGAGTCGGTGAAAGCGTTCAGCTGAAAATCGGATTTAGCTGGATACCAAAGGCCAAGTTTGGGAGTGCCTTTTAGGTATTTGAAGATGCGTTTCACAGCAATGACATGAGATTCCATAGGATTTGCTTGGTATCTGGCACAGACACAAGTAGAAAACATAATGTCAGGTCTGCTGGCAGTGAGGTATAATAGTGATCCGATCATTCCACGATATCTTTTCTGATCAACCGGTTTGCCATCTGAGTCTGCATCGATTTTGTATCCAAAAGCCATCGGGGTTTTTGCGGTATTGGATTTGTCCATTGAAAATCGAGTGAGTAGGTTTTTGACATAATTCTCTTGGTTGATGAAAATTCCATCAGTTGACTGTTTGATTTGAAGTCCGAGAAAAGTAGTCATCTCCCCAATCATGCTCATTTCAAATTTGCTTTTCATTAGATCTGCAAACTTAACACTCAAAGATTCATCAGTAGAACCGAAAATAATGTCATCAACATATATTTGTACGATTAAGAGATGTTTATTATAGATTTTTCGAAAGAGGGTTTGATCGATTGAACCCCTTTTAAAACCTGATTCTTCGAGGAACGTTGACAAGGTGGCATACCAGGCACGAGGTGCTTGTTTTAATCCATAGACGGCTTTCTGCAATTTGAAGCTGTGATGAGGAAAGTTAGGATCTTCAAAGCCTGGTGGTTGTTGGATGTATACTTCACGATCTAACTCTCCATGTAGGAATGCACATTTAACGTCCATTTGAAAAACTTTAAAGTTCTTATGTGCAGCATATGCGAGAAAGATGCGGATAGCTTCTATTCTGGCGACTGGAGCATATGTTTCATCGTAGTCTATTCCTTCTTGTTGTGAATAGCCTTTGACTACGAGACGTGCCTTGTTTCGACACACGACTCCTTGATCGTCAGTCTTGTTTCTGAATACCCATCTTGAACCTATTACAGTAACATCGGGTGGTGTAGGAACAAGATTCCATACGTCATTTCTTTCGAATTCAGCTAGCTCTTCTTGCATAGCTTTTACCCAGTCTGGGTCTTTGAGAGCAGTATGTATGGTTTTGGGTTCAGTCATGGATAGGAAGGCTCCAAATAAGCAATCATTAGCAGTTGCGGCTCTAGTTTGGATGCCTGAATTGGGATCTCCGATGATTTGGTCAGTGGGATGGTTTCTGGTCCATTTTATTAAACGATTTTCTTCCGTTGTAATAATAGGATTTTCAGTATCCCATTGTTCTTCTCCAGTAGTTTCTTCTTGGAAGAGGTTTGAAGGTTCCCCCATAAATGTTGCATCGGGATTGTTTTGGATATTTGGGGATGGAGTGGTAAAATCTGGAGTGGTTAAAAGAGGATTTGGTGTTTGTTCTAATGAGGAAGTATGTGTTTGTGGTTCCCCCTCAACTTGATCTGCAACATTTCTGTTTCTTTGTGGAGTTCCTTCAGTGGGTGTTCCTGTAGGATCAATTAGAGTAGTTAGAATTTCAGAATTATAAGCAGTTTTAGGTTGTTCAAAAAGTAAATCAATATCAACTTCAATGTCTATGTCAGGAGATGGTGTTTGTGGAATTGGATTTTGAAAAATAGTATCTATCATTTGTGAACCAAAATGTTCACGATCCAATTTTCTGACATAAAATTCATCGAAGTGGACATCGGTACTTTCTTCAATTACTCTTGTACGTTTGTTCAGTACTCGATAAGCAGCTGAAGAAAATGAGTAACCAAGGAAAATTCCTTCGTCCGACCTTGATTCAAATTTTGAAAGGTGGTCTTTATTATTCTTTATGAAGCATCGACAACCAAAAATATGAAAAAATTTGATATTTGGTTTTCGGTTGTTAATGACTTCATATGGTGTTTTATGAAGATTTTTGTGAATTAAGGAGCGATTTTGTGTGTAGCAAGCTGTGGCAATTGCTTCTGCCCAGAAGTATTGTGGCAGATCAGCAAAGATGAGCATTGATCTTGCAGCTTCGCACAGAGTTCGGTTCCTTCTTTCAACAACGCCGTTTTGTTGAGGAGTGTAAGGGGCTGAGAAGTTGTGTTCGATGCCTTTGCTTTTGAGAAATGAGTCTAGAGTTATGTTTTTCAACTCTAAACCATTATCACTTCGGATTCTTCGAACTGGTCGTTTGAGCTTTAGTTCGATCTGTTTTATAAAGTTGATCATCTCTTCTGGTGCTTCTGATTTTAATCTTAAGAAAAAGACCCATGTAAATCGAGAAAAGCCATCAACTATGACAAGGACATACTTCTTCCCTTGTATTGTTTGGATTTTGGCGGGGCCACAGAGGTCTATGTGCAGCAATTCTAGTGGTTCGGATACACTAGATTCTGTAATGCTTTTGTGAGAGGATTTGGAAAGTTTTCCCTTTTCACAAGCGACACAAAGAGTTTCATTGTCGAGCTTCAGAAGTGGCAGTCCTCGAACTAGATCATCGCCGATCAATTTGTTGATGTACCCGAAATTTAGATGGGAAAGGCGGCGGTGCCATAACCAACTAATATCTGCTGGGGCTTTGGATAGCAGACAAATATCGGGTTTACCATAAATAAGATCCATGTCTAGTGGATACATATTTCCGGCACGGTGTGAATCAACAATGATTTCTTTGGATTTGGCGTCCATGATCAAGCTTCTTTGTTTGGTAAATAGGACTTCAAGATCGTTATCGCAGAGTTGAGCAACACTGATGAGGTTGTGTTTCAGGTCATCAACATAAGCAACTTTCTTTATGGTGAAGTTACCATTAGTTATGTTTCCATAACCTTTGATTTTTGCCGTCATGTTGTTGCCAAAAGTAACGTCTTGATTGGTTTGGGTGGGTCTGAAGTCACGAAGGTAGTTTCTGTTTCCTGTCATATGCTTGGAGCAGCCACTATCAATGTACCATGTATCATCCTTGGGTTCTCCAGCATTAGATCCCTGCAATTAGACAGAAATTTTAGGTACCCAGATCTGAATGGGTCCTGATTTGTTAGCTTTTGCTATTTTGGGTTTGTTGTTCAATGACTTTGGTTTATTGGGATAGAATGGTTGAGGTTTGATTTGATTTATCATGTTTTCCCAAAATATGATTTGTTTTTGATAACCTGTGAGTTGATAAGATCTGTGATTTGGTGAATGATATCCTAGATGTGAAAATTGATTTGAAAAGTTTTCTTCATATCTGGGGTATGATGAACGGTTATGAAAAGGTTTTTGAAGAGGTTTTGGTTTTTGTTTGGAAACCTGTTTATGAGGTATGACATAGGGTTTAACTGGTTTCTTTGGTTGGTTTTCAAAAACTTTTGGCTTGACAAGTGGGGTTTTGATGACTTGAATGGGTTTTTTGCTTATTTGTTGTTTCTTGGAGTATTTTTGTCCCGGACTTGTTTTCCCAACAATTGATGAACTCATTGTAGGAAAAGCAGTTGGTACAGAAGTACTACCAACCTCGTAAAATGAATTTTCTCCATTCAAAAAGTTTTTAGATTTGGTGTTTTCGTTGGTATGTTTGATTTGGTGAGTTAAAGAACTAGCTGAGTCTGTTTCAGAATTTAAGACTCTTTTGAAAGACTTTTTGGAAACAGTGAAAGCAGTATCATCTGGGCTACAGTTGATAACTGTTTCGTCATCTGAATCTTCCTCATTAACAGATGTGAAAAGATCTGGTAGAGTGGATTTAGAGTTTTCACAATTAGTCATGTTTTCTTGTTTTGCTTGTTCAATTTCAAAGGATTCTCTTCCGATTCCTGGTCTGTAATTTGTATCAACTTTGCCAGTTCCTAAGGTGTTTACCTTGGTGAAAATATCATCATTTAATTTTCTAGCAACTTTGATAGAATCCATTTTCCATATTAGTCTTTTATTCTTGATTTCAAGAGAATTGATTTGGTTTAAAGAATCAGTCAGATTTTCATTTAAAATATTGTATTTTTCAGTTGATTCTTGAAAGTCTTGTTTCAACTGAAGGATTTCCATTTCTAAAACGTCTTTTATTTCAGAAGAAATGACCGACTGATTTTTTTGTTCCAAATCTCTTTTCTGAATTAAGGCCTCATTTAATTGTTCAAAGACGTGATTATAATCTTCTGATTTTCTTTCAACGTCTCTTTCCAATTTGGTCCTTGTTCTGGTTAATTCTGCAAATTTGAGTTGTAGGGTTTGTAACTCACATTTGAAGATTTCAGAATTAACCACTGTGTCATGGTATTTCTTGAGATCAGCTTCTAAACTGTTCTCAATTTTGGATATATGGGACTCAAAAAGTAATTTAGAAAAACCGAGTTCAGAGATCATAGACCATACCTGTTCTATGACATTTGGAGCTCTTGAAGTTGTACCAACTACGAAGCAGAAGTTTGATTGTGTCGGTTCATTGTCGGCTTCGTCTTCAGAGGTTGGCCAGTATTCCACATTTGGTTCGTGGATTGCCATCAAAGCTCTTTGGTTTTCTTGGTTTTCCTTTTTCTTTAACTCATCGGCTTTTTGAGCGTAGTATGCTGAGTCTTTGATTTTTGTCTTGTTTTTGGCTCGGCACTCTCTTGCATAGTGATTAGTTCCTTTGCAATTGTGACAGATAATCACTTCTTCGTCACTTTCTTCCTTTTGACTTTTGATTGGAAGTCGTTCCGGTGCTTGAGTTTGGATTTGTTGGGAAGATTGGGAGGAGTTTTGTTGGAATCCAAGATTTTGGTTGTTTAAAAAACCATTATTTTGATTATTGTATCCTTGATTTTGGAATCCCCGGTTTTGGTTTTGAAGACCGTTGTTTTGGTTATTGTTTTGATTATTTGAGTTGGGATTGTTTTGAAATCCCTGGTTTGAGTTATTTTGGAAAGAGGGTCTTTGCGAATTTTGTCCAAAATAAGGTCTTTGTTGAAAACCTTGGTTGTTTTGACCAAATTGTGGTCTTGGTTGAAATCCAGAATTACTTTGTCCAAATTGTGGTCGGTTTTGAAAATTTGGTTTAAAATTCGATTGACTGTAATTTGGAATAAATCTTTGGAGATTTGTATTTGCAACCAAAGCACACAATTGTTGGTAGTCTGCTTCATCATTTAAATCAGTTTGATCAAAAGAATTGTTCAAAAATGGTTGATTTTGAAAAGATGTTTGATTAAAATTATTGGAGTTTTGTTCATGAAAAAGTGTTTGGTTTTGGTTTGATGTGGAAACGAGAGCAAGTGGTCCTCCAAAAGCTGTAGAGGTTGGTGGGTCAATCGAGGATTCATACGATTGAAGTTCTCCGTACAAATTGTATAGAGATTCCGTATGAATGGCAGGATTTCCCTGAATAATGAGTTTAACCATCTTCCAGCTTTCGTAAAGATTGTTTAGAAATTTAAGATTGATCTCGTGCTGTGTCTTTTTGATGCCCAAGTTATTCAATTTTACCATGATAAAATTGAACCTATCATGTGCATCATGGATGGTTTCTGATGAAAGCATCTTGAAATTATCGAATTCATTTAAAACAGATGTTTTTTTATTTCCAATAATTCTTTGATTTCCACAAAAACGGTTTTTTAAGTTTTCCCAAATTTGATTCGCAGTCAACAGTATTATGTCATCCATTTGACTTAAAATACTGTGAGGTATGCCAGACACCAGTTCCTTTTTTGCTTGTAGTTCCAATTTTCTTCTGTTTTCAGCTTGAGTGACTTGATTTGTAGCAAGAGTAGTCATGTTTTCTGGATCAGTATATGTGCCTTCAACACATTTCCAAACATCTTCATTTATTGTGTTAAGATGTAGATTCATTCGGCCAACCCACGAATTATACTCTTCAGGAATAAGTATGGGTGCCCGTGAACCAGATCCTAAGCTGTTGGCAATTGAAACTGAATTCATGTTAGAATAATTAGCAGAAGACATGTTTTTAAGATTTTTAATTTTAATTTAAAAAGAAGGATTTTTTAACAAGTGATATTAAAATGAAATATTTAAAGAAACGCTTATGGAAGGTTTATATAAACGCTAACCAAAAGTATTTGATGAAAATTTCAAAGTAAATCACACGAGCTCTGATACCAATTGTTGAAAATATAAAATATGATCACCACAAATAAAGGTTTGCACCGTTTATTGTGTGACAAATATATATATATTAAAGATAAATGCGGAATAAATAATAAGAGTTGCAGAATAAAAATATATAATCTGATCGCCACAAATAAAGGTTTGCACCGTTTACTGTGTGAAAGATATATAAATAATATAAATTGCAGTAATTAAATGACTTAAAGCGATAAATAATATAAATGACAATAATTATATAAATATATATATATCAAGTAGGTTCGTCAATAGATTGACTGAACTGGTTTATAACAGGACTGTGGAACGACTGGTCTATCAAGTAGGTTCGTCAAATAAATTGACTGAACTGGCTTAGGGTTGGACTGGATTTCTAATAGACTGTGTCTCTATTTGTCCTTGTTTGATGATCTTGGTTTCCTTGTTTGATGATCTTGGTGTTCTTGGTGTTGATCTTGGTGTTCTTGGTGTTTTTCTTGGTGTTCTTGGTGTTTTTCTTGGTGTTCTTGGTGTTTTTGGTGTGTGTTCTTGGTGTTTTTGGTGTTTTGGAGAGTGTTTGGAAGTTGGAAATAAGATGGTGGAAGTTGGAGAGGATTTGGTGAATTTTTGGTGGTTGAAATGAAAGAAATGGTGTTGAAATGGTTTATATATGAATTTTAGAGGTTTTGGGTGAGTTTTGGAAGGTTTTCGGAAGTTTAGGGACCAAAACTGTAAAATTTGGAGCTGAAACACGCGGTTCTGTCGGATGGGTCGGAGTCGGGTCGGAATCCGGGTTTATGCGCGGACCTTATGTGAGAGCAAATGGTTCGGATCGGGTCGGTCGGGTTGGATCAGTGGGTCGCGAGCTTTTGTGAGGGAGGCGGGTTGGAGCCGGGTGGAGCTGGTGGGTCTTGAACGGGTCAACGCGCGGACCCTGGTGTGAGGTGAAACGGATCTGGAGGCGGGGCGGTGTCGGGTTCCGGAGCAGGGGCGGAAAGATCCGGCGCTGGAGCTGGGCTTAGACGCGGATTGGGCCGGAGGCGGATCTGGGCTGGACTGTTGCTGGGCCGGAACAGTTGGCCTGTTTCACTTTTGTTTTTCTTTTTAAATTTAATTCATTTAAAATCTGAAATAAATTCAAATAAATTAGGAAAATTTATTTTTAATTTATAAAATTAATTAAGTCTAATAAAATAAATTATTTAGAAAATATATTTCCAAAAATTCATTTTAAATAGATTTAATTTAATTTTCTTTTATATTTTTCTTTGTTTTTGCTTTAAAACTCATTTTCTTTTATTTTCTCGTTTAATCGTTCAATCTCGAATCCACGCAACCTGAAATAAACTGATAATATTTGTTAGACAAAATAAAAACAGTTCATCTTATTTCAATGATGGTCACATAAAAACATTTTTCAACAAAAGCTTATGACACCGTCGACTGGTCTTTTCTCCGCACCATCTTGTTTGGATTTGGTTTCCCGGATCGTATGATTGACTAGATCATGACATGTGTTTCCCTCTTGTTATGGAGGTTCTTAACCTTATGATCAAGAGAAAAATATCTGAATCCGATTCGTTTAAATTCGACCGTCAATGTGAGGAATAGAATATCACACATCTATGCTTTGCTGATGATCTTCTCCTCTTCTCTCATGGGGATAGATCTTCGGTAAGCATCATATGTGATTCCTTTGCTGAATTCTCTGGGGTTTCTGGCCTCCATCCTAATGTTGCGAAAAGCGAAGCCTTTTATTGCAATGTTGGTGATACTACTAGAGCTGCTATTGACCATATGGTTGGGTTCCCTGAGGGTTCTTTCCCTGTTCGATACCTTGGCATCCCTCTTATCACCACCCGTCTTACCCACAAGGACTGTAAAGGTCTTGTGGATAAAGTTAAATGCAAGATTAATGACTGGAAAAACAAAACTCTCTCCTTTGCTGGCTGTCTTCAGCTTATTCTCTCTGTTCTTTCTTCTATGCAAATCTATTGGGCTTCTGTGTTTATTCTTCCTAATTCTATTTCTAAAGAAATTGAGAAACTCATGAGGGGTTTCCTCTGGTGCCATGGTGAGTTGAAACGTGGTAAAGCTAAAGTTTCCTGGAAAACTGTGTGTCTCCCTAAGGAACATGGTGGACTTGGAATCCGTAATCTTGCTGTTTGGAATGTTGCCCTTATGGCTTCGCATGTTTGGAGACTCCTCTCTAAGATGGATTCCCTATGGGTCAAGTGGATCCATTCTTACCGTCTCTGTGGACGTAATTTTTGGGATGCACCCAAAAAGTACGGTTCATGTTTTGCTTGGCGAAACATCCTAGATATGCGAAGTAAGATAAGAGATTTTATTTTTTCCAAGATTGGTGATGGGTCTTCTACATCCGCTTGGTTCGATAACTGGCATCCTGCTGGTCCCCTTTCTAAATTCATTTCTGCCCGTGACATCAGGGCTGCGGGATTCAATCCTGATAGTAAGGTTGCTGACCTTGTCATCAACGGATATTGGGTTCTGCCCGGTCACTGGAGGGACTCCCATCCTAATCTTCTTCCTCAAAACCCTCCTTCCCTTTCCCCTTCCGTTCCTGATAAACTCCAATGGATATCTAGTGATGGTAATCTTTCTGATTTTTCTGTGCGTTCCGTTTGGCAGTCTATTCGGCCCTATGACCAGCCTGTTGATTGGTATCATCTGGTTTGGTTCTCCCAGAATATCCCTAGACATGCATTCATTCTTTGGGTTGCTCTTAAAAATCGTCTTAAAACTCATGATAAAATCACAATCTGGGATACTAACTCCAACCTAATTTGTGCCTTTTGCGGGGATTGTGCTGATTCCCTTTCCCATCTTTTCTTCGAGTGTTCTTTCCCCTCTATGGTTTGGCATGATCTTCAACATGTCATGAATCTCTCCGTCCCTACTGAGAGCTGGTCTGATATCATTAATCAACTCAAACCCGTGTCTAAGACTAAGACCATTTGGTCCATCATTAGAAGACTTGTGCTTGCTGGAGCAGTTTACCACATTTGGCAGGAAAGAAATTTTCGAATTTTCGAAACAACTAAAAGATCGTATCATGCAGTGGTGAATAATATTAAGGATGATATCCGCTGTAGACTGCTGAGTCTTTCTATGAAATCATGCACTAATGTTAATTTGGCTAAAAGGATATGGACCATCCCTTAACAATCCTCCTGTTTGCTTCTATATTTCTCTTCTTGTATGGTTTGTTTTTTGCAGGTTCTTTCCTTTATGTTATTGTTATGTTTCTGGTTCAATGTACTATCTTGGTTTCTAGTTTAGCTTTGTTGTTGTCATTTGGGGCCTGTCCCGATGGATTTTCTGTTTTTTTTCCTTTGGTGGGGAGTCCCCAACCTCTTATGTATTTATTTTTTTTATTAATAAAATTTGCCAGAGGTACCGTCCTCTTTACCCAAAAAAAAAACTGGAAAAACGCTAATAAACCCTAATCCATCATATGAAAACTAGAAAACCCTAATAAACCCTAATCCATCATATGCAAGTTAGAAAACCCTAATAAAACCTAATCCATCATATAAAACTAGAAAACCCTAATAAACCCTAATCTATCTTATGAAAACTAGAAAACCCTAATAAACCCTAATCCATCATATGAAAACTAGAAAACCCTAATAACATCATTTGCAACATTCAAAAACCGTAATCCATCATATGAAAACTAGAAAACCCTAATAAACCCTAATCGATCGTATGAAAACTAGAAATCTCTAACAAACCCTAATCCATCATATGAAAACTAGAAAACCCTAATAAACCCTAATCCATCATATGAAAAATAGAAAACCCTAATAAACCCTAATCCATCATAAGAAAACTAGAAAACCCTAATAAACCTTAATCCATCATATGAAAACTAGAAAACCCTAATAAACCCTAATCCATCATATGAAAACTAGAAAACCCTAATAAACCCTAATCCATCATATGAAAACTATAAAACTCTAATAAACCCTAATCCATCATATGAAAGCTAGAAAACCCAAATAAACCCTAATCCATCATATAAAACTAGAAAACCCTAGTAAACCCTAATCCATCATATGAAAACTAGAAAACCCTAATAAACCTTAATCCATCATATGAAAACTAGAAACCCCTAATCCATCTTATGAAAACTAGAAAACCTTAATAAACCCTAATCCATCATATGAAAACTAGAAAACCCTAATAACATCATTTGCAACATTCAAAAACCCTAATCCATCATATGAAAACTAGAAAATCCTAATAAACCCGAATCCATCATATGAAAACTAGAAAACCTAATAAACCCTAATCCATCATAAGATAACTAGAAAACCCTACTAAACCCTAATCCATCATATGAAAACTAGAAAACCCTAATAAACCCTAATCCATCATATGAAAACTAGAAAACCCTAATAAACCCTAATCCATCATATGAAAACAAGAAAACCCTAACAAACCCTAATCCATCATATGAAAACTAGAAAACCCTAATAAACCCTAATCTATCATATGAAAACTAGAAAACCTTAATAAACCCTAATCTATCATATGAAAACTAGAAAACCCTAATAAACCCTAATCCATCATATGAAAACTAGAAAACCCTAATAAACCCTAATCCATCATATGAAAACTAGAAAACCCTAATAAACCCTAATCCATCATATGAAAACTAGAAAACCTTAATAAACCCGAATCCTTCAAATAAAAATTAGAAAACCCTAATAAACCCTAATCCATCATATGAAAGTTAAAAAACCCTAATAAAACCTAATCCATCATATAAAACTAGAAAACCCTAATAAACCCTAATCTATCTTATGAAAACTAGAAAACCCTAATAAACCCTAATCCATCTATTAAAACTAGAAAACCCTAATAACATCATTTGCAACATTCAAAAACCGTAATCCATCATATGAAAACTAGAAAACCCTAATAAACCCTAATCCATCATATGAAAACTAGAAATCTCTAACAAACCCTAATCCATCATATGAAAACTAGAAAACCCTAATAAACCCTAATCCATCATATGAAAAATAGAAAACCCTAATAAACCCTAATCTATCATAAGAAAACTAGAAAACCCTAATAAACCTTAATCCATCATATGAAAACTAGAAAACCCTAATAAACCCTAATCCATCATATGAAAACTAGAAAACCCTAATAAACCCTAATCCATCATATGAAAACTAGAAAACTCTAATAAACCCTAATCCATCATATGAAAGCTAGAGAACCCAAATAAACCCTAATCCATCATATAAAACTAGAAAACCCTAATAAACCCTAATCCATCATATGAAAACTAGAAAACCCTAATAAACCCTAATCCATCATATGAAAACTAGAAACCCCTAATCCATCTTATGAAAACTAGAAAACCCTAATAAACCCTAATCCATCATATGAAAACTAGAAAACCCTAATAACATCATTTGCAACATTCAAAAACCCTAATCCATCATATGAAAACTAGAAACCCCTAATAACATCATTTGCAACATTCAAAAACCCTAATCCATCATATGAAAACTAGAAAATCCTAATAAACCCGAATCCATCATATGAAAACTAGAAAACCTAATAAACCCTAATCCATCATAAGATAATTAGAAAACCCTACTAAACCCTAATCCATCATATGAAAACTAGAAAACCCTAATAAACCCTAATCCATCATATGAAAACTAGAAAACCCTAATAAACCCTAATCCATCATATGAAAACAAGAAAACCCTAACAAACCCTAATCCATCATATGAAAACTAGAAAACCCTAATAAACCCTAATCTATCATATGAAAACTAGAAAACCTTAATAAACCCTAATCTATCATATGAAAACTAGAAAACCCTAATAAACCCTAATCCATCATATGAAAACTAGAAAACAGGAAATGGTGATAGTTTTCACGTTAATACTTGGAGCCTGAAAACAGGAAACTTGGAGCCTGAAAACAGGAAACGGTGATAGTTTTCACGTTAATCCATTAGATGATCACGTTAATACTTGGAGCCTGAAAACAGGAAACGGTGATAGTTTTCATGGAATAAACAACCTTCACCATGTTAGAATGTGCCATGATAAGATTGCTAACATGTCGGTCAAAGAACTGAAGATGCGTACGGTTGAGTATGATAAAAATATAGATGGAAAAGATGATGAATCTGATGTGGATCTTATGGTTCAACCACCTACTAAAGTGCATGATTGCATGCACCCTTACTCAACGGACGATGGAGGAGCTATGGGATTGTCTTCTCCGGCCAACATAGGCTCGACAGCAGCAAGTGGAGATAAAACGGTAATAACCAACATGATGAACACCAAAAGGCAGGAGGGAGTTGCTGCATCACATGCTGAAAACGTGCGACAAGCTCCAACGGTCATGAATGTCACGAACTCTACAAGCTCTTTTGCTGAAGGTACGAAGCTAAACCACTCATTTGTTAACTCTAATTCTTCCTTTATGAATGTAGAATATGGGTTAATTGATAAAATAGTGGGGAATGTGGGAGACATCAATGATCACAATAGGTTAGTGGGAGACAAGGACAAACATGCCTCACATGCTACTCCTCTTGAATTGCCCCTTCCCTTTTTACAATTGCCGAGAAGTTCTTCTATTTTTGCGAAACCTAGTGTCTTGAGAAGCCAATGTAATGTGGGGCATAACAATAATAACACTAGGATAGTGGGAGACAAGGAGACACTTGACCCTCATAATACCCCTTTTGACTTGTCCTTTCCCACTTTGCAATTGCCGATAACTTCTTCTTATGGTGCGGATCCTTGTGTGCCGAGTGTTCAAAGTGTCACCAACAAATTGGATCACTTACCTTCTCTTTTGGGCCTCCCTAAAAGTTCATCCCATTTAGGCTACCAAAAACAATCATATTTTCCTTATAGACCTAACAAAATTAAGCCCAACTATTATAATAAAACTCATTGGGCTAACAAAAATAAGCCTTTTAATACTAAAATCTATGAAATTAAAAAACCGGATAATCATATTCTTGTTAATGCTAGCATTAGTAACGAAGCCGAGGTTGTTCATTTACATAATCCCAACAAGCAAGATAAAATTAATGGAAAATTGGAAGCAAAAGACATAAATTACAACGCTTGGTCTAGTAAATTACCTATGCTTGTTAACTCTCAAGCTAACATTTTAAGTGGTCCTAAAAAACACTCTAGCGACAAGTTTCGTTTCATTCCTAATCTAAGTAATGATGTTGATGTGCCAGTAGACATCCCGATCAATGTTGTTAATAAGATATGTGAGACTCATGCTCGAACCATTTGTGGTTATTTCGTTGGATGTAAAATGAATTACTCGGATGTTCGTTATCTTGCATCTAAGATGTGGTCTCAACATGGGCTGGAAGATGTTTTGCTAAATGGTAACGGTGTCTATCTTTTTAAATTTAACAATGACCAAGGACTAAAACATGTTATTACTCATGGCCCATGGACATTTAGGAGTGCACCCATTGTTATGCAAAAATGGAGACCCGGACTTAGCATTCATAAAAACAACCATGACAAACTTCCTCTATGGATTAAAATTCATGACATCCCTTATGAGACTTGGAGTGAGGAAGGACTAAGTCACATTGCTTCTAAAATAGGTAAACCTCTTGCTATGGACTCTTATACGGCTAACATGTGTACTTATGCGTCGGGTAAGGCTGTCTATGCTCGTGTCCTTTTAGAAGTCCCAACTCGTCCCTCATGGGTCGACAAAATTAACATCCGCATCCCAGATCCTGATACACTTGACTTTTCTTCCCATACGCTTAGAGTTGAGTATGAATGGAAACCTCCTATGTGTTCTCATTGTAAAGTGTTTGGTCACGAAACACATGTCTGTATGCATGTCATTACTAAAACTAATGATCCTTCTATTGCTAAAAATATGGATATTTCTACCATTAATGATACTTCTATAATAGATAATATTGATGATTTTACTATGGTTTCAAATAAGAAAAATTCTTCAAAACATGTTTCTACTAAAGACAATATAAATAATGAACCTTCTAAAAGCAATACAAGTAGAAAATACCAAAACAATACCCAAGATAATTTTATCTCAAAAAATAAAAACTTTTTAAAAAATAATAGAAATAAAAAACGGTTTGAGATATTTCCGGTTCATATTAATAATAGTCCCCCTTTACCCACCAATCCCCCTAATCCCCCTATGAAGGATAACTCCACTACTGTTGGATTCCCTAGCCCTATCATTCATATTTCTTCCTCCCAGCCCATTTATCAGTCTGAATCCTCTACCCCTTTATTCAACGCTTTCTCCATTCTAGAAGCTTGTTCCTCTGACGTCACGGATATTCCCTCTCCTTCTGACCCCCTGCCATATTCTGGTGCGCCTCTCCATTCTAGTCCTGATGCTTTTGATCCTGATGCTGATGACCTGATCGTTGAGGATAGTATTGAGGTTGATTCTGATGATGGTGACACTGCCCAGTTCATTGTTAATGAGTCTGGATCCTATAATGATCACCCTATGATAGCTCCGGTGTCCGAGCAGATGGACTCCACCCCCCTCCAAGGTTCCATATGACGCACATCGCTGCATGGAATACTCGCGGTCTCTGTAAGCCTTCTCATCAGAAAGCCTTGCGAGATCTTATCCGCGATCAAAATCTTCATATCTGTGCTTCTCTTGAGACTCGTGCTTCCTTCCCTAACCTGCCTCTTATCTGTAGTCGTACTTTTGGCTCTTGGTCGTGGTCGTCCAACGGTCTCTTCTCCCCTAGAGGGACAAGAATCGTGGCTGCCTGGGATCCAATGGCCATTGATATGATGCTTATTGACTTAAATGATCAGGTTATGCATTTCAAAGTTAATATTCGTGATTCTAATAAATCCTTTTTCTGCTCCTTCGTCTATGCTCATAATGATCACATGATGCGTCGTTCTCTCTGGCATTCTCTTGCGGTCCATAAGAATGTGGTTAGAGATACCCCTTGGATTCTTTTGGGTGATTTCAATGTTGCTCTTGATATCAAAGATAACACCTCTAGGTCGTCTGGGATTTCTCGTGCAATGGAGGACTTCAGGGACTGTGTCAATCTGATGGAAATGGAGGATCTTAACTATAAAGGTCTCTTCTACACATGGAACAAGTCTCCTAATGGTTCGGGTGGCATCCTCAAGAAGATCGATCGTGTCATGGGAAATACTCACTTCGTTGCTTCTTTCCCCTCCTCTACTGTCAATTTTCTCCCTTACCGTTCGTCTTATCATACTCCTGCTGTGCTTTCTATCCCCCATCGTACCCCTTTCCATCCTAAGCCTTTCAAGTTCCCTAATTTCCTGACTTATAAGGAAGATTTCAAACAGATTCTTGCCTCTTCTTGGAACCCTAACATCATTGGATATCGGATGTATAAGGTTTTCAAAAACCTTAAAAATCTGAAAGTGCCTATACGTAAGATGCTTCGCAACCAGGGAAACCTCTTTTCTAAGGTTATCTCTCTTCGTAATGAGCTTGATAGAGTTCAGATTGCTTTGGATCGGGATCCTTTCAATAAGGATCTTCGTGAAGAACAATGCAGGTATCTCCTCGCTTATAACGAGGCTAGCCTGGATGAAGAGAGGTTCCTGAAACAAAAGGCTAAGGTTAACTGGCTTCGTGAGGGTGATAAAAATTCGGCTTTTTTCCACAAAATGGTTAAAAGTCGTAAATCTCGCAATCGTATTAATTCTATCCAGGATGTTCAAGGTAACTGGATCTCGGGGAACGATCTTCCTAATCTTTTTGTTTCTCACTTTCAAGCCTTCTTGGGATCTGCCCAGCCTTCTACTGCTATACGTGATCCTTCTTCCCTCTTCTCTAATAAGCTCTCCCCCCCTCCAATCTGCCGCCATGCTTACTCCTGTTACTGACGCGGAGATTAAGTGTGTTCTGTTCCAGATGGGTGATGATAAAGCTCCTGGTTCGGATGGTTTCTCTGCTAAGTTCTTCAAGTCTGCTTGGGATATTGTGGGTCCTGATTTCTGTATGGCTGTTAAGGAATTCTTCTATTCTGGCAAACTTCTTAAGTCCTTCAACAGCACCATCCTTGCGCTCATTCCTAAAGTTGATTCCCCTTCCAAAGTCACTGATTTCCGCCCTATAGCTTGTTGTAACGTTGTTTACAAATGTATCAGCAAGCTTATTGCGGATCGTATCAAAAACCATCTTTCTTCTATGGTTGATGAAAACCAGTCTGCTTTCATCCCTGGTCGTTTGATCACCGACAACGTCCTTCTTGTTCACGAGCTCATGCGTGATTATCATCGTCATCGTGGTACTCCTAGGTGTGCTTTTAAGGTTGATATTCAAAAAGCCTATGACACGGTTGACTGGACTTTTCTGCGAACCATCTTGTTTGGGTTTGGTTTCCCCGATCGTATGATTGACTGGATCATGACATGTGTTTCCATGGTTGCTTACTCGGTGAGTATCAATGGGAATACTCATGGTTATTTCGACGGTAAAAGGGGCCTTCGGCAGGGTGACCCCCTCTCTCCTTATCTCTTCACTCTTGTCATGGAAGTGCTTAACCTTATGATCAAGAGAAACATCCATGATTCTGATTCTTTTAAATTCCACAGACAATGTGACGATCAAAATATCACCCATCTCTGCTTTGCCGATGATCTCCTTCTCTTCTGCCATGGTGATAGCTTTTCGGTTAAACTCATATGTGACTCTCTTGAGGAATTCTCTGGGGTTTCGGGCCTCCATCCCAACATTGCGAAGAGTGAAGCTTTCTATTGTAATGTTGGTGAGAGGACCAGGGCTGCCATTGATCTTATTGTTAACTTTCCGGAGGGCTCTTTTCCTGTTCGATACCTTGGCGTTCCTCTCATCACCACGCGTCTTGCCCACAAAGACTGTAAAGGTCTTGTTGATAAAGTCAAATGCAGGATTAATAACTGGAAAAACAAGTCTCTTTCCTTTGCAGGTCGTCTCCAGCTGATCCTCTCTGTCCTTTCTTCTACTCAAATCTATTGGGCTTCTGTTTTTATTCTTCCTAAATCTATTTCTAACGATATTGAGAAACTCATGAGAGGTTTCCTCTGGTGCCATGGTGAGTTGAAGCGTGGTAAAGCTAAAGTCTCCTGGAAAACTGTTTGCCTTCCTAAGGAACATGGTGGGCTTGGCATACGTAACCTTGCTATCTGGAATGTTGCCCTTATGGCTTCCCATGTTTGGAGACTCCTTTCCAAGAAAGAGTCCCTATGGGTTAAGTGGATCCACTCTTACCGTTTATGTGGCAGTAACTTTTGGGATGCGCCCAAAAAATACGGTTCTGGATTTGCCTGGCGTAACATCCTGGATATGAGGGATAAGATAAGGGAATATATAGTTTCCCAGATTGGTGATGGATGCTCTACTTCTGCTTGGTTCGATAACTGGCACCCCGCGGGCCCTCTTTCTAAATTCTTGTCTGTCCGTGACATCCATGATGCGGGTTTCACTCCTGATACAAAGGTTGCTGACCTGGTTCTTAACGGATCTTGGGTTCGGCCTCATTGTTGGAGAGATTCCCATACTGCTCTTCTTTCTCATAACCCCCTACTCTTTCCACTTTCGTCCCTGATAATCTCCTTTGGAGATCTAGAGACGGTCAACTCTCTCCTTTCTCTGTTCGTTCTGTTTGGAAGACTATTCTCCCTTATCATCAACCGGTCTTTTGGTTTCATCTTGTTTGGTTCTCCCAGAACATCCCCAGACATGCTTTCATTCTTTGGGTTGCTCTTAAAAATCGCCTTAAGACTCATGATAAAATCAAAATTTGGGACACTAATTCCAATCTCATTTGTGCATTCTGCGGGGACTGTCCGGATTCCCTTTCCCATCTCTTCTTTGAATGTTCTTTCACTTCTTTGGTTTGGCATGACCTCCATCACGTCATGAATCTCTCCTTCTCCACTGATAGCTGGTCTGATATCATTAGTCATCTCAACCCCAGTAATAAGAACAAGACCATATGGTCCATCATTAGAAGACTTGTTTTTGCTGGAGCTGTATATCACATTTGACGGGAAAGAAATTTACGCATTTTTAAAAACATAAAAAGATCCCATCATGCTGTCGTGAATAGTGTTAAGGATGATATCCGCTGTAGACTGCTGAGTCTATCTATGAAAACTTGCACTGATGTTGATTTGGCTAAAACTATTTGGACCCTCCCTTAATTTTCTTCCTTTGCGCTTTCTTTCTTTTTCTGCTTGTTTTGGCTTGTATGGTTTGTTTGTTTTGCAGGTTGTTTTCCTTTATGTTCTTGTTTGCTTCTGGTTCCTTATCTTGTTTTGGTTCCTAGTTTAGCCTGTTGTCCGTTGGGGCCTGTCCCGATGGATTTTCTGTTTTTTGGTGGGGAGTCCCCAGCCTTATATTGTATTTATTCTTTTTATTAATAAATTTGCCAGAGGTGCCACCCTCTTTACCCAAAAAAACTAGAAAACCCTAATAAACCCTAATCCATCATATGAAAACTAGAAAACCCTAATAAACCCTAATCCGTCATATGAAAACTAGAAAACCTTAATAAACCCGAATCCTTCATATAAAAATTAGAAAACCCTAATAAACCCTAATCCATCATATGAAAGTTAGAAAACCCTAATAAAACCTAATCCATCATATAAAACTAGAAAACCCTAATAAACCCTAATCTATCTTATGAAAACTAGAAAACCCTAATAAACCCTAATCCATCATATGAAAACTAGAAAACCCTAATAACATCATTTGCAACATTCAAAAACCGTAATCCATCATATGAAAACTAGAAAACCCTAATAAACCCTAATCAATCATATGAAAACTAGAAATCTCTAACAAACCCTAATCCATCATATGAAAACTAGAAAACCCTAATAAACCCTAATCCATCATATGAAAAATAGAAAACCCTAATAAACCCTAATCCATCATAAGAAAACTAGAAAACCCTAATAAACCTTAATCCATCATATGAAAACTAGAAAATCCTAATAAACCCTAATCCATCATATGAAAACTAGAAAACTCTAATAAACCCTAATCCATCATATGAAAACTAGAAAACTCTAATAAACCCTAATCCATCATATGAAAGCTAGAAAACCCAAATAAACCTTAATCCATCATATAAAACTAGAAAACCCTAATAAACCCTAATCCATCATATGAAAAGTAGAAAACCCTAATAAACCCTAATCCATCATATGAAAACTAGAAACCCCTAATCCATCTTATGAAAACTAGAAAACCCTAATAAACCCTAATCCATCATATAAAAACTAGAAAACCCTAATAACATCATTTGCAACATTCAAAAACCCTAATCCATCATATGAAAACTAGAAACCCCTAATAACATCATTTGCAACATTCAAAAACCCTAATCCATCATATGAAAACTAGAAAATCCTAATAAACCCGAATCCATCATATGAAAACTAGAAAACCTAATAAACCCTAATCCATCATAAGATAACTAGAAAACCCTACTAAACCCTAATCCATCATTTGAAAACTAGAAATCCCTAATAAACCCTAATCCATCATATGAAAACTAGAAAACCCTAATAAACCCTAATCCATCATATGAAAACAAGAAAACCCTAACAAACCCTAATCCATCATATGAAAACTAGAAAACCCTAATAAACCCTAATCTATCATATGAAAATAGAAAACCTTAATAAACCCTAATCCATCATATGAAAACTAGAAAACCCTAATAAACCCTAATCCATCATATGAAAACTAGAAAACCCTAATAAACCCTAATCCATCATAAGAAAACTAGAAAACCCTAATAAACCCAAATCCATCATATGAAAACTAGAAAACCCAACCATCACCCTGATGGCCTAGTGGATAAGGCTTAGGACTCTTTCTCTACCCCCATAAAGAGGTTCCAAGTTCTAATCCCACTCCCTCCCTTTCCCCATAGGGAGTGTTAGGTTTCAATCAGGGGATGGCCACTGGCCACCTCTCTACCCCCGTAGGTGATTGACCCGGACCACCCTGCTGCCAGGTATGCGTGGGCCCCGAGGTTGCTTCATCAGGGTCATCCAAAGGATGGGTCGGGTGGGGTCCTCGGTTACCAAAATAAAAAAAAAACTAGAAAACCCTAATAAACCCTAATCCATCATATGAAAACTAGAAAACCCTAATAAACCCTAATTCATCATATGAAAACTAGAAAACCCTAATAAAACCTAATCCATCATATAAAACTAGAAAACCCTAATAAACCCTAATATATCTTATGAAAACTAGAAAACCCTAATAAACCCTAATCCATCATATGAAAACTAGAAAACCCTAATAACATCATTTTCAACATTCAAAAACCCTAATCCATCATATGAAAACTAGAAAACCCTAATAAACCCTAATCCATCATAAGAAAACTAGAAACCCCTAATAAACCCTAATCCATCATATGAAAACTAGAAAACCCTAATAAACCGTAATCCATCATATGAAAACTAGAAAACCCTAATAAACCCTAATTCATCATATGAAAACTAGAAAACCCTAATAAACCCTAATCCATCATATAAAACTAGAAAACCCTAATAAACCCTAATCCATCTCATGAAAACTAGAAAACCCTTATAAACCCTAATCCATCATATGAAAACTAGAAAACCCTAATAACATCATTTGTAATATTCAAAAACCCTAATCCATCATATGAAAACTAGAAAACCCTAATAAACACTAATCCATCTTATGAAAACTAGAAAACTCTAACAAACCCTAATCCATCATATGAAAACTAGAAAACCCTAATAAACCCTAATCCATCATATGAAAAATAGAAAACCCTAATAAACCCTAATCCATCCTATAAAACTAGAAAACCCTAATAAACCCTAATCCATCTCATGAAAACTAGAAAACCCTAATAAACCCTAATCCATCATACAAAAACTAGAAAACCCTAATAACATCATTTGCAATATTCAAAAACCCTAATCCATCATATGAAAACTAGAAAACCCTAATAAACACTAATCCGTCACATGAAAACTAGAAAACTCTAACAAACCCTAATCCATCATACGAAAACTAGAAAACCCTAATAAACCCTAATCCATCATATGAAAAATAGAAAACCCTAATAAACCCTAATCCATCATATGAAAACTAGAAAACCCTAATAAACCCTAATCCATCATATGAAAACTAGAAAACCTTAATAAACCCTAATCCATCATATGAAAACTAGAAAACCCTAATAAACCCTAATCCATCATATGAAAACTAGAAAACCCTAATAAACCCTAATCCATCATACGAAAACTAGAAAACCCTAATAAACCCTTATCCATCATATAAAAACTAGAAAACCCTAATAAACCCCAATCCATCATATGAAAACTAGAAAAACCCTAATAAACCCTAATCCATCATATGAATATTAGAAAAGCCTAATAAACTTTAATCCATCATATGAAAACTAGAAAACCCTAGTAACATCATTTGCAACATTCAATAACCCTAATCCATCATATGAAAACTAGAAAACCCTAATAAACCGTAATCCATCATATACTAGAAAACCCTAATAAACCCTAATCCATCATATGAAAAATAGAAAACCCTAATAAACCCTAATCCATCATATGAAAACTAGAAAACCCTAATAAACCCTAATCCATAATATGAAAACTAGAAAACCCTAATAAACCCTAATCCATCATATGAAAGCTAGAAAACGCGAATAAACCCTAATCCATCATATAAAACTAGAAAACCCTAATAAACCCTAATCCATCATATGAAAACTAGAAAACCCTAATAAACCCTAATCCATAATAACATCATTTGCAACATTCAAAAACCCTAATCTATCATATGAAAACTAGAAAACCCTAATATTATCATTTGCAACTTAAGCCACTGTCAAGAAGTTCTAGTTCACCCTAATCCATCATATGAAATATAGAAAACCCTAATAACATCATTTACAACTCAAGTGACTCTCAAGAAGCTCAAGAAACCTTAATCCATCAAATGAAAACTAGAAAACCATAATAACATAATTTGCAACATTCAAAAACCCTAATAGATCATATGAAAACTAGAAAACCCTAATCCATCATATGAAATCTAGAAAACCCTAATAACATCATTTGCAACATTTAAAAACCATAATCCATCATATAAAAACTAGAAAACCCTAATAACATCATTTGTAATTCAAGTGACTCTCAAGAAGCTCTAGATCACCCTAATACATCATATGAAATCGAGAAAACCCTAATAACATCATTTGAACTCAAGCCACTCTCAAGAAGCTCTAGAAACTCTAATCCATCATATGAAAACTAGAAAACTCTAATAACAACATTTGCGATAGTCAAAAACCCTAATCCATCATATGAAAATTAGAAAACCCTGATAACATCATTTGCAACTCAAGTGAAAACTAGAAAACCCTAATAACATCAATTGCAACTCAACTAACTCTCAAGACGCTCTAGATCTCTAGACACATTCAAAAACCGTAATCCACCATATGAAAATTAGAAAACCCTGAAAACATCATTTGCAACATTAAAAAACCCTAATCCATCATATGAAATCTTGAAACACTAATCCATCATATGAAAACTAGAAAACCCTAATAACATCATTCGCAACTCATATGAAAACTAGAAACCCTAATCCATCACATGAAAACTAGAAAACCCTAATAACATCATTTGCAACTCAAGTGACTCTCAAGAAACTCTAGATCTCTAGACACATTCAAAAACCCTAACCCATCATATGAAAACTAGAAAACCCTAATAACATCATGTGCAACATTCAAAACCATAATCCATCATATGAAAACTAGAAAACCCTAATAACATCATTTGCAACATTCAAAAACCCTAATCCATCATATGAAAATGAGAAAACCCTAATAACAACATTTGCAACATTCAAAAACCCTAATACAACATTTGAAAACTAGAAAACCCTAATCCATCATATGAAAACTAGAAAACCACATCATTTGCAACATTCGAAAACACTAATCCATCATATGAAAACTAGAAAACCCTAATAGCATCATTTGCAACATTCAAAAACATTAATCCATCATATGAAAACTAGAAAACCCTAATAATATCATTTGCAACTCAAGCCACTGTCAATAAGTTCTAGTTCACCCTAATCCATCATATGAAATCTAGAAAACCCTAATAACATCATTTGCAACATTTAAAAACCCTAATCCATTATATAAAAACTAGAAAACCCTAATAACATCATTTGTAACTCAAGTGACTGTCAAGAAGCTCTAGATCACCCTAATCCATCATATGAAATCGAGAAAACCCTAATAACATCATTTGCACTCAAACCACTGTCAAGAAGCTCTAGAAACCCTAATCCATCATATGAAAACTAGAAAACTCTAATAACATCATTTCCGACATTCAAAAACCCTAATCCATCATATGAAAACTAGAAAACCCTAATAACATCATTTGCAACTCAAGTGAAAATTAGAAAACCCTAATAACATCAATTGCAACTCAAGTGACTCTCAAGAAGCTCTTGATCTCTAGACACATTCAAAAACCCTAATCTACCATATGAAAAATAGAAAACCAAAATAACATCATTTGCAACATTCGAAAACCCTAATCCATCATATGAAATCTAGAAACACTAATCGATCATATGAAAACTAGAAAACCCTAATAACATCATTCGCAACTCATATGAAAACTAGAAACCCTAATCAATCATATGAAAACTAGAAAACCCTAATAACATCATTTGCAACTCAAGTGACTCTCATGAAACTCTAGATCTCTAGACAAATTCAAAAACCCTGATCCATCATATGAAAACTAGAAAACCCTAATAACATCTTTTGCAACATTCAAAAACCCTAATCCATCATATGAAAACTAGAAAACCCTAATCCATCATATGAAATCTAGAAAACCCTAATAACATCATTTGCAACATTTAAAAACCATAATCCCTTATATAAAAACTAGAAAACCCTAATAACATCATTTGCAACTCAAGTGACTCTCAAGAAGCTCTAGATCACCCTAATCCATCATATGAAATCGAGAAAACCCTAATAACATCATTTGAACTCAAGCCACTCTCAAGAAGCTCTAGAAACCCTAATCCATCATATGAAAACTAGAAAACTCTAATAACAACATTTGCAACATTTATAAACCCTAATCCATCATATGAAAAATAGAAAACCCTGATAACATCATTTGCAACTCAAGTGAAAACTAGAAAACCCTAATAACATCAATTGCAACTCAAGTGACTCTCAAGAAGCTCTAGATCTCTAGACACATTCAAAAACCCTAATCCACCATATGAAAACTAGAAAACCCTGATAACATCATTTACAACATTCAAAAACCCAAATCCATCATATGAAATCTAGAAACACTAATCGATCATATGAAAACTAGAAAACCCTAATAACATCATTCGTAACTCATATGAAAACTAGAAACCCTAATCCATCTTATGAGAACTAGAAAACCTTAATAACATCATTTGGAACTCAAGTGGCTCTCAAGAAACTCTAGATGTCTAGACACATTCAAAAACCCTAATCCATCATATGAAAACTAGAAAACCCAACCATCACCCTGATGGCCTAGTGGATAAGGCTTTGGACTCTTTCTCTTCCCCCATAAAGAGGTTCCAAGTTCTAATCCCACTCCCTCCCTTTCCCCATAGGGAGTGTTAGGTTTCAATCAGGGGATGGCCACTGGCCACCTCTCTACCCCCGTAGGTGATTGACCCGGACCACCCTGCTGCCAGGTGTGCGTGGGCCCCGAGGTTGCTTCATCAGGGTCATCCAAAGGATGGGTCGGGTGGGGTCCTCGGTTACCAAAAAAAAAAAAGAAAAAAGAAAAAACCCTAATAACATGATTTGCAACATTATAACCCTAATCCATCATATCAAAACTAGAAAACCCACACAACTCCCATTTCTCTCTGCAAACATACCCTCAAAGATTTTCTCTCTAAGCATTTTCTCTCTAAGCATTTTCTCTTATTTGTTTTTATTTACATCATGGCTGGTGTATCACCAGGCATGATTCCTGGTCCAGATTCACCAAGTGTAACTAGAAATAAAAATCTTATGTTTTCAGCACAAAGTTTTATTGATCCTGAAAGTACTTTCAATATGGTGGAAAAAAGAATAAAAAATTATCAACAATCAGCCACGTATTTTCAAAGCCCTTCTGTTAAAAATACACTTCTGGAAATATCAACTCAAAGAAGTTTACAACACAGAAAAAATGTTCTTAATCATAAACGGGTTACAAATACAATCCAAGGAAAAGAAACACATCAATATTCTCAAAATGATCTTCAAAATGATAAACTATATCAAAGGAATGCTGCTGCCTCGGTTTATCCAAACGATGGAGAAGATGGAAATTGTTTCTCAAATGATAATACGGAATATTTGTATCCTGAAAATATGGAAGATGATGAAGATGAATCAAATGGTGCTTCTTGCTTTCAACCGTCTAACAACAAAACTGATGGCTTTAGTACGGTTTATACATCATCAGAATATAATGATGGAGAAGATGAAGATGATGATTCAATCAGGGAGCGTGTGGAAGTCCCATCTATCAACAACCGTGACTGCTTGTTGCATCATCCTATACCCGATCGTGAAAATGAAGAATATATGAGAAAGCTAGATAACAACGAGAGTGACTGCATGGTGTCCAAGTTCACGACTGATCACGTAGATATTGCTAAGGAAAACAACACCACGCCTGGCCATGAAGAAAACACACACGGACATGGAGCTATTGCCGGAGATCATCAGAAAGGTACCGCACACGGACATGGAGGTGGAGCTTTAGCGACTGCCGGTCATTTTGTGACTGCCGGAGTTCATGAAAAAGCAACCGGAGCTGAATCTTGTCCCTTCCCAACGGCTACAAATGATGCCATTCATGCTTCAACGGTCAATAACACAACCATGGGAGAGGGTACATCTCTTTCTTCTCTTTTAAATTCCACCCGTATCCTTCCTAGTTTAGTTAATGATGGTCTTGTTGAAAAAATTGAGAGTAACGTGCATGTGAATCGGTCTATAGGAGACAATAGAAGCATTTTTGGGGACTCTAACCATCATGCTTTTACTTTTGAGGGAACACATGGAACCTTTGACCAATATCACCTTAGTGTGGGAGACAAGGGGACCAATTTTAACCCCACCAATAATGCCAACAACTTGCCTAGTCTTTGTGAAGTTGATTTCATCCGATTTCCCCTACATAATTACTATAATGGATCCACCAAACCCATTTTTGGATCCATGTCTCATGAACCATATCCTACCCAACCTTCCTCCATATTGGGCCCTAAGCCTTCTTCTTTCATATTGGGCTCTACAAACACTAACCTTTCTCTTAACCCAATATGTAGTAATAAGCCCAATTTACCTTTTATATCTAAATCTTCCAAGACTTATAAGCCTTCTACTATTAAAAATACTATGAAACCCAAGTTCCATAATGTTGTTGTTAAACCCAATGTAGTTATAGATAACAAAGTGATAGAAAACAAAAATAGTAATGCTTGGTCTAGTAAACTTCCTTTACTTATTAACTCTCAAGCGAACATTTTGAGTGGTTCAAACAAACACTCAAGTGACAACTTTCGCTTCATTCCGAATCTAAGTAATGATGTTGACGTCCCCATTGACATCCCGGTATCGGTAGTTAATAAGATATGTGAAACTCATGCTCGAACTATTTGTGCCTATTTTGTTGGATGTAAAATGAATTACTCTGATGTTCGTTTTCTAGCGTCTAAGATGTGGTCTCAACATGGGCTTGAGGACGTTCTATTAAATGGTAAGGGTATCTATCTATTTAAATTTAACAATGACCAAGGTCTTCAACATGTTATAACACACGGCCCATGGACTTTTAGAGGTGCCCATATTGTCATGCAAAAATGGAGACCAGGACTTAGCATTCATAGAAACAACCATGACAAACTTCCTCTTTGGATTAAAATACATGACATTCCTTATGAGACTTGGAGTGAGGAAGGGTTAAGCCACATTGCTTCTAAAATTGGTAAACCGCTTGCCATGGACTCTTATACGGCAAATATGTGCACTTATGCTGCGGGTAAAGCAGTTTATACACGTGTCCTTCTTGAAGTCCCCAGTCGTCCCTCATGGGTGGACAAAGTTATCATCCGTATCCCAGATCCTGAAACACTTGAGTTTTCTACTCATACGCTTAGAGTGGAGTATGAATGGAAACCTCCTATGTGCTCTCATTGTAAGGTTTTTGGTCACGAATCCCATGTATGTATGCATGTTATTGTTAAAACTAATTCTACTTCAATTGCTAAACCTATGGCTACTCCTAACATAAATATGGAAAAAATTGAACAACCTATTATAGATAAAAATGATGATTTTACTATGGTTTCAAATAAGAAAAATACTTCAAAACATGTTTCTAATAATGACAAGAAAAATAATGAAACTTCTAAAAGCAATACGAGTAGAAATTACAAAAAGAAGATGCATGATAACTATTTTTCCAAAAATAATAACTATTTTAAAACTATTAGAAATAAGAAACGTTTTGAGAACAGCCTGGTTAATGATAGTAATCGAACCTCTACTTCCCCCTTTTTCCTACTCCCCCCTTAAAGGGTAAGGAGGCTATTGTTGGTTTCCCTAGCCCTATCCTTCACCTCTCCTCATCCAAGCAGCGAAAACAATCTGAACCCTCTACTCCTATATTCAACGCCTTCTCCATCCTTGAGGTTTGTTCTTCTGACGCTACAGATATTCCCTCTTCTTCTCTCCCCTGCCTGCTGATGACCTTATCGAAGAGGATAACTGTTTTGAGGTCAACTCTGATGATGGTGACACTGCCCAGTTCATTGTTAATGAGACTGGTTACCATAATGATCACCCTATGATAGCTCCGGTGTCCGAGCAGATGGACTCCACCCCCCTCCTAGTTTCCATATGACGCACATCGCTGCATGGAATACTCGAGGTCTCTGTAAGCCTTCTCATTCAGAAAGCTTTGAGAGATCTTATTCACGATCATAATCTCCAAATTTGTGCTTCCATTGATACTCGTGCTTCCTTTTCTAATCTTCCTCTTATCTGTAATCGTGTTTTTGGCTCTTGGTCTTGGTCGTCTAACGGTCTCTTCTGCCATATGGGGACGAGAATTGTGGTTGCCTGGGACCCCATGACTGTTGATATGATGCTTCTTGACTTAAATGATCATGTTATGCATTTCTCCGTTAAAATTCGCGACTCTAATAAATCCTTCTTCTGCTCTTTTGTCTACGCTCATAATAATCACATCCTTCGTCGCTCGCTTTGGCATTCTCTTTCGGCCCATAAGAATGTAGTTAAAGATGACCCTTGGATCCTCTTAGGTGATTTCAATGTTGCCCTTGACATGAAAGATAGCACCTATGGAACTTCTGTTATCTCTCGTGCCATGGAGGATTTTAGGGATTGTGTTAATCGTATGGAGATGGAGGACCTTAACTATAAAGGTCTCTTCTACACCTAGACCAAGTCTCCTAATGGTACTGGTGGGATTCTTAAGAAGATTGATCGGGTCTTGGGTAATCCTAAGTTCATTGCTTCTTTCCCCTCTGCTACTGTCAGTTTTCTCCCCTACCGTACTTCTGACCATACCTCTGCTGTGCTCTCTATTCCTCATCGTGCTACGTTCACGCCTAAACCGTTCAAGTTCCCTAATTTCCTGACTTATAAAAAAGATTTCAAGCAGGTTGTGGCGTCTTCTTGGAACACCAATATCCCTGGATATAGGATGTATAAGGTCTTCCAAAACCTCAAAAATCTGAAAAAACCCTTGCGTCAGCTTCTTCGGAACCAGGGAAACATTTTCACGAAGGTTATCTCCCTTCGTATTGAGCTTGATAGAATTCAGATTGCTCTGGATCGGGACCCGTTCAATAAGGATCTCCGTGAAGAACATTGCAGGTATCTCCTCGCTTATAATGAAGCTAGCCTTGATGAAGAGAGGTTCTTGAAACAAAAGGCTAAGATTGACTGGCTTCGTGAAGGAGATAAAAATTCTGGATTTTTCCACAAGTCTGTTAGAAGCCGTTTATCTCGTAACCGTATCGATTCTATCCAGGATGTTAACGGAAACTGGATCTCGTGGAATGACCTTAACAAGCTTTTTGTCTCTCACTTTCAATCTTTCTTGGGTTCTGCCCACCCCTCCATTTCTATTTGTGATCCTTGTTCCCTTTTCTCTAATAAGCTCTCCCCCCTCTAGTCTGCCGCCATGCTTACTCCTGTTACTGATGTGGAGGTTAAGTATGTCTTGTTCCAGATGGGTGATGATAAAGCCCCTGGATCTGATGGTTTCTCTGCTAAGTTCTTCAAATCTGCTTGGGATATTGTGGGCCCTGATTTCTGTATGGCTGTTAAGGAATTCTTCTATTCTGGAAAACTTCTTAAATCTTTCAACAGCACCATCCTTGCTCTCATCCCTAAAGTTGATTCCCCTTCCAAAGTCACTGATTTCCGCCCTATCGCTTGTTGTAATATTGTTTACAAATGTATCAGCAAGATTATTGCGGATCGTGTCAAAAACCATCTTTCTTCTCTGGTTGATGAAAACCAGACTGCTTTCATCCCTGGACGTTTGATCACCGACAACGTCCTTCTTGTCCATGAGCTCATGCGTTATTATCATCGTCATCGTGGTCCTCCGAGATGTGCTTTTAAGGTCGATATTCAAAAGGCATATGACACTGTTAACTGGTCGTTTATGCGGAACATCTTGTATGGGTTTGGTTTCCCAAATCAAATGATTGACTAGATCATGACTTGTGTTTCCACGGTTGCTTACTCTATGAGTATCAATGGTAATACACACGGATATTTCGACTGTAAAAGGGGCCTTCGGCAGGTGACCCCCTTTCTCCTTATCTCTTCACTCTTGTCATGGAAGTGCTTAACCTTATGATCAAGAGAAACATCAATGAGTCGGACTCTTTTAAATTCCACAGACAATGTGATGATCAAAGTATCACCCATCTCTGCTTTGCCGACGATCTCCTTCTCTTCTGTCATGGTGATAGCTCTTCGGTTAGAATCATCTGTGATTCTCTTGAGGAATGCTCTGGGGTTTCTGGCCTCCATCCAAATATTGCAAAGAGTGAAGCTTTCTACTGTAATGTTGGTGAGAGGACTATGGCTGCCATTGATCTTATTGTTAAGTTTCCTGAGGGCTCTTTCCCTGTCCGATACCTTGGCGTTCCTCTCATCACCACGCGTCTTGCCCACAAAGACTGTAAAGGCCTTGTTGACAAAGTCAAATGCAGGATTAATGACTGGAAAAAAAAGTCTCTTTCCTTTGCTGGTCGTCTCCAGCTCATCCTATCTGTCCTTTCTTCTACTCAAATTTATTGGGCTTCTATTTTTATTCTTCCTAAATCAATCTCTAACGATATTGAGAAGCTCATGAGAGGTTTCCTCTGGTGCCATGGTGAGTTGAAGCGTGGTAAAGCTAAAGTCTCATGGAAAACTGTATGCCTTCCTAAGGAACATGGTGGTCTTGGCATACGTAACCTTGCTATCTGGAATGTTGCCCTTATGGCTTCCCATGTTTGGAGACTCCTTTCCAAGAAAGAGTCCCTATGGGTTAAGTGGATCCACTCATACCGTTTATGTGGCCGTAACTTTTGGGATGCCCCCAAAAAATACGGTTCTGGTTTTGCCTGGCGTAACATCCTGGATATGAGGGATAAGATAAGGGAGTATATAGCTTCCCAGATAGGTGATGGATGCTCTACTTCTGCTTGGTTCGATAACTGGCACCCTGCGGGCCCTCTTTCTAAATTCTTGTCTGTCCGTGACATCCATGATGCGGGTTTCACTCCTGATACTAAGGTTGCTGACCTGGTTCTTAACGGATCTTGGGTTCGGCCTCATTGTTGGAGAGATTCCATTGGTGCTCTTCTTTCTCATAACCCTCCTACTATTTCCACGTCCGTCCCTGATAAACTCCTTTGGAGATCTAGAGACGGTCAACTCTCTCCTTTCTCTGTTCGATCTGTGTGGCAGTCTATTCGCCCCTATCACCAACCGGTCATTTGGTTTCATCTTGTTTGGTTCTCCCAGAACATCCCCAGACATGCTTTCATTCTTTGGGTTGCTCTTAAAGATCGTCTTAAGACTCATGATAAAATCAAAATTTGGGACACTAATTCCAATCTCATTTGTGCGTTCTGCGGGGACTGTCCGGATTCCCTTTCCCATCTCTTCTTTGAATGTTCTTTCACTTCTTTGGTTTGGCATGACCTCCATCATGTCATGAATATCTCCTTCTCCACTAATAGCTGGTCTGATATCAATAGTCAACTCAACCCCTTTAATAAAAACAAGACCATTTGGTCCATCATTAGAAGACTTGTTTTTGCTGGAGCAGTTTACCACATATGGCGGGAAAGAAATTTACGAATTTTTAAAAAAATAAAAAGATCTCATCAAGCTATCGTGAATAGTGTTAAGGATGAAATCCGCTGTAGACTGCTGAGTCTTTCTTTGAAAACTTGCACTAATGTTGATTTGGCTAAAACTATTTGGACCCTCCCTTAATTTTCTTCCTCTACGCTTTCTTTTTTTCTCTGCTTGTTTTGGCTTGTATGGTTTGTTTGTTTTGCAGGTTGCTTTCCTTTATGTTCTTCTTTGCTTATAGTTCCTTCTCTTGTTTTGGTTCCTAGTTTAGCTTGTTGTCCGTTGGGGCCTGTCCCGATGGTTTTTCTGTTTTTTGGTGGGGAGTCCCCAGCCAGAGGTGCCGCCCTCTTTACCCAAAAAAAAAAACTAGAAAACCCTAATAACATCATTTGCAACATTAAAAAACCCTAATCCATCATATGAAAATGAGAAAACCCTAATAACATCATTTGCAACATTCAAAAACCCTAATCCATCATATGAAAACTAGAAAACCCTAATCTATCATATGAAAACTAGAAAACCACATCATTTGCAACATTCGAAAACCCTAATCCATCATATGAAAACTAGAAAACCCTAATAACATCATTTGAAACATTCAAAAACCCTAATCCATCATACGAAAACTAAAAAACCCTAATAACATCATTTGCAACATTCAAAAACCCTAATCTATCATATGAAAACTAGAAAAACCCTAATAATATCATTTGCAACTTAAGCCACTGTCAAGAAGTTCTAGTTCACCCTAATCCATCATATGAAATCTAGAAAACCCTAATAACATCATTTACAACTCAAGTGACTCTCAAGAAGCTCTAGAAACCCTAATCCATCAAATGAAAACTAGAAAACCCTAATAACATAATTTGCAACATTCAAAAACCCTAATCCATCATATGAAAATTATAAAACCCTAATCCATCATAAGAAATCTAGAAAACCCTAATAACATCATTTGCAACATTTAAAAACCATAATCCATCATATAAAAACTAGAAAACCCTAATAACATCATTTGCAACTCAAGTGACTCTCAAGAAGCTCTAGATCACCCTAATCCATCATATGAAATCGAGAAAACCCTAATAACATCATTTGAACTCAAGCAACTCTCAAGAAGCTCTAGAAACCCTAATCCATCATATGAAAACTAGAAAACTCTAATAACAACATTTGCGACATTCAAAAACCCTAATCCATCATATGAAAACTAGAAAACCCTGATAACATCATTTGCAACTCAAGTGAAAACTAGAAAACCCTAATAACATCAATTGCAACTCAAGCGACTCTCAAGAAGCTCTAGATCTCTAGACAAATTCAAAAACCCTAATCCACCATATGAAAACTAGAAAACCCTAATAATATCATTTGCAACTCAAGCCACTGTCAAGAAGTTCTAGTTCACCCTAATCCAACATATGAAATCTAGAAAACCCTAATAACATCATTTGCAACATTTAAAAACCCTAATCCATTATATAAAAACTAGAAAACCCTAATAACATCATTTGCAACTCAAGTGACTCTCAAGAAGCTCTAGATCACCCTAATCCATCATATGAAATCGAGAAAACACTAATAACATCATTTGCACTCAAGCCACTCTCAAGAAGCTCTAGAAACCCTAATCCATCATATCAAAACTAGGAAACTCTAAAAACATCATTTCCGACATTCAAAAACCCTAATCCATCATATGAAAACTAGAAAACGCTAATAACATCATTTGCAACTCAAGTGAAAATTAGAAAACCCTAATAACATCAATTGCAACTCAAGTGCCTCTCAAGAAGCTCTTGATTTCTAGACACATTCAAAAACCCTAATCCACCATATGAAAAATAGAAAACCATAATAACATCATTTGCAACATTCGAAAACCCTAATCCATCATATGAAATCTAGAAACACTAATCCATCATATGAAAACTAGAAAACCCTAATAACATCATTCGCAACTCATATGAAAACTAGAAACCCTAATCAATCATATGAAAACTAGAAAACCCTAATAACATCATTTACAACTCAAGTGACTCTCATGAAACTTTAGATCTCTAGACACATTCAAAAACCCTAATCCATCTTATGAAAACTAGAAAACCCTAATAACATCATTGGCAACATTCAAAAACCCTAATCCATCATATGAAAACTAGAAAACCCTAATCCATCATATGAAATCTAGAAAAACCTAATAACATCATTTGGAACATTTAAAAACCCTAATCCATTATATAAAAACTAGAAAACCCTAATAACATCATTTGCAATTCAAGTGACTCTCAAGAAGCTCTAGATCACCCTAATCCATCATATGAAATCGAGAAAACCCTAATAACATAATTTGAACTCAAGCCACTCTCAAGAAGCTCTCGAAACCCTAATCCATCATATGAAAACTAGAAAACTCTAATAACAACATTTGCGACATTTAAAAACCCTAATCCATCATATGAAAACTAGAAAACCCAAATAACTGTTGGATTAGGTGTCTAAGCCATGACTAATAATTAGTATTTACCTAATTAATAGAAGCACAGTCCATTTGGGTTGCCCTCATGGCTGGAGGTTTGGTAGAAAATTCGGTAGAGAGACAGGTTGATTTATTATGGGATTAATAAATCAACAGGAATTAAATATATGGTTTATTAATATATTAAAGTCATAATATATTAATTAGAAACTATATTAATTAATTAGGAATTAATCCAGAATTAATTGGATTTAATTTGAGGATTAAATTAATTAATTAAAGGTACAGGGACTAAACTGTAATTATTCAATAGTTGAATAAGTGGCAGTGTGACAGTGACCAGTGGAAGTCGAAATTCATATATGGAAATATATGATTTTCGAAATTGATATAGAGGATAAATAGGAGTTTGAATTATAAGATAAAAGGTTTATCTTATTTGAATTCAAAAAGGTTTATCTCTAAGGTTTATCAACTGGCCATTTGAAAAACTATAAATAGGGGTTCCCAGGCACCATATGAATTTCGCCATTCTCATATCTCTCTCTGGATTTTCGATCTCCTCTCCTCTGGCTTGGGTGTGACTTTCATTTGAGGCAGGATAATTTTGCTGCTCAGCTTCCAAGAAATAAAGGTTGGTTTTCTGTTTTGATCTTTAGTTTCTTTTTCTGGCCTCTAGGTTTTTGTTATATGTTCAATTAGAAGGAAACATAGATCCTTATAGGTTGCATGTGAACTTAGGTTATTTAGTTCATGGTTTGCACAAAACCTTTCAGTGGTATCAGAGCCTGTTTTGTTTTCTTGTTGAATTGCTATAACTGTTTTAGGGTTTAAAGCCTATAAACCCTAATATATAGGAAAATCGATTTGTAGGATTAGGGTTTTGGAAACCCTAATCCCCCCCCTTGCTAAATTTCGAAAATTTGTATTAGGGTTTCAGAAGGTTTTCTATTTTTGGTAACTTTATTTGTTAAATAAATGGATAACCTTAAACCCCATTATTTGAATTCGATTTTTAGGGGGTTTAAGATAGGTTTTAATTAATTTGATTAATTTGGATAAACCTATCTTCATTTGAATTAATTTAATTAATTGTTAATTAAAAGATAATTCAAAAAGGATTTAATTAATTTTAAATTGGCGAAATTAATGGAATAAATCCAGAAAAATATTTTAAAATGTTTAAAATATTTAGATTTAATTAATTTAATTAATTGGTAATTAAAAGTGATTAAATCGATTTCTTAAGGTTTAATTTAATTTAAAATTTAATTGTTAAATTTGGTAAAATTAAAAGATAAGCCTTGAATATTTTAAAGGGTTTTAAAATACATCTTATATATGTTATTAAAAGTTAATATTATATATATGAGATAAATTTGGTTAGTCAAATCAATAGTAGGCCTCATTCACGAAGCTGGTCTATAAAGTGGGTATAAGGAGACTGCCTATAAAATGGTAGTCTAATGGGTGAACACTCTCACCCACCGCTCGCCTGATCAGTGGAGGGTCGTTAGCCGAACGGTTTTGACAGAACCACTAAATCATTAAAAGTATAATGATCAAAGTACTAGAACCTTTACACAAAATCCCAATCTAGTTACTTTAGGAAAAATGTGAATTTGATGCTAACCCATGAAATTGCACATTGCACTTTATGAAACGTTGGTGGAGCGTGTGTGGTTTACCGGCACACCAATGGGGGTTCATAAAGAGTGGCAATGGGTGTCTCGGGTGTTATCATTGTTGATGGAGCGTGTGTGGTTTACCGGCACATCAATTTGAGATGATAATGGACCCCGAGAGTACCAAGCTAATTTGCATGGTTATTCACACCCGGTTTGTGATCCTCGGCATCCCAGTCACAAACGGTGGGGCATATCCGAGATTAAACATGCTATTGAACAGTTCAATACATCTCAAAAGAAACTAGGAATTCCATTTATAATAAGATTATTTTTCCGCGGTGGAATTGGCTGAATCGTCATTCGCCTACCTTTATAAAATTTGCTTATAGATTACGGCATCCCTCTTCTATGTTGCAAATTGTTATAGTTGGATCCTAGCCTTATTTTATATTGGGTTATTATAAGGACCGACAAGTATCTAATTAAACTTACCTTCTTTTATAGATGTCTTCTGCTGATCAAACCGCTCCCCACTCAAACTCCAGTGTTCCCTCAATCCTCTCACTGTGTTCCAAGGTTCAATTGAACGGGACAAACTACAATGACTGGATTAGAAACATCAAGATGGCTCTGAGGTATGAGAACAAAGAGTATGTTCTCGAGACCGAGCTTGTCGATGTCGACCCCGAAACTGCTACTCCCGAGGAAATTGCCTCGTACCAAAAACATTCTGATGATGCGACCAAAGTGGCCTGCATCATGATTGCCACAATGAACCCCGAATTGCAGAGAATATACGAAGACTACTGGCCCTATGAGATGCACCGTGAGCTTGCGGAAAAGTTCCGTAAGCAAGAGCGCATCGAAAGGTGCGAAGTAGTCAAGGACTTCACGAACAGCAAACCTAAAGATGGAGAGTCCATCTGCGCTCATGTGCAAAGAATGCAAGGTTACGTGGAGCGGCTTAGATAGCTTGCGATGCCTGTACCGGAGGAGTTGGCCGTTGACATAGTGCTTAACTCCCTACCGAGTTCTTATGACCAGTTCAGGCTGGCTTATCATTTGAACAACAATCAGGCTAACCTGACTGAGTTGCATCGCATGCTTCGAGTTGCTGAGGATGGGATGAAGGGTAAAAGTGTACCCTCAGTTAATCAGCCCGTCCTAGCCATTGGAAGTGGCAAAGGAAAGAAGAGGAAGGGCCCTCCTAAGCAAAATTGGAGGGAAAAGGTTCAGGTCGGGTCATCAAGCAATGGCTCAAGAACCAAGGCTTCCCATATTCCTTGTGTGGCCAACCCCGATGAAGCCAACTGTTTCTACTGCAAAGAGAAGGGCCATTGGAAGAGAAGCTGCCCCAAATACTTGCAGGATGTCAAGGATGGGAAAGTAAAGCCATCGACAGCAGGTATATACACTATCTCTAATAACTCACCATCTTCTAATTCTTGGGTCCTTGATACAGGATGTGGTTTTCACATTTGTTCTGATCTGCAGGGCCTAAAGGAAAGCAGGGAGGTGGAGCACGGTAGACTGAACTTGATCATGGGCAATAGGAGATCGTCCCCTGTTACCAAGATCGGCGTTTACAGTTTAGTGCTTAGTAGTGAAGTTTGTATAGATTTATTAGATTGTTGCTATTCGCCAGAAATGGCAAGGAATATTATTTCATTTCACGCATTATTTAGACAAGGATTTCATTTTTCTTTTGATAATAATATTGGATCTATTTCTGTTTTCAAAAATGGTATTTTGAATTTTACTGCTTATCCTTGTGATGGTGTGTATGAAACTGTGAAATGTGTTGACAATCTAGGACATAGTGTAAATTATATTGATTCTACTAGTGATGTGGAAAAGGCATGTCTGTGGCATAGTCGGCTCGGGCACATCAGCAAGAAACGCATCGCCCAACTCCAAAAGGATGGAGTGTTGGAATCATTCGACCTCAAGTCGGATGATGTATGCGAATCTTGTCTGTTGGGCAAGATGACTAAATCACCTTTCAAAGGGTCTTTTGAAAGAGGTGAAGGTCTATTGGACATCATTCACACGGATGTGTGTGGTCCATTCAGATCAACCACAAAGGATGGCACGCGGTTCTACGTGACTTTTACCGACGATTTTAGTAGATACGGTTATATCTACTTAATCAAGCACAAGTCGGACACCTTTGAAAAGTTCAAAGAGTTTAAGAACGAAGTAGAGAATCAATTAGGCAGGAAGATAAAGATGCTCAGATCCGACAGAGGCGGAGAGTATCTAAGTATCGAGTTCCTAGACTATCTAAAGGAATGCGGAATAGTTTCGCAGTTGACACCTCCCAGGACACCACAGCTGAACGGTGTTGCTGAGAGGCGCAACCGAACCCTGTTGGACATGGTTCGTTCCATGATGAGTCGAGCTTCACTTCCAATTCATTTCTGGGGGTATGCCTTAGAGACTGCCGCCCATATCCTCAATCTTGTCCCAACTAAGAAGGTTGCGAAAACACCTCATGAGATGTGGACGGGGAAAGCTCCCTCGTTGGCACATATCAAAGTCTGGGGTTGTGAGGCTTTCGTTAGACGAGAGACTCAAGACAAACTCGCAGATAGAAGCGAAAGGTGTTTCTTCATTGGTTATCCCAAACAGTCCTTTGGATATCTATTCTACAGACCAAGCGAGGACGTGGTCTTTGTAGCTAGACGAGCGGTCTTTCGAGAGAGAGAGCTCGTATTCAAAGAGGACAGTGGGAGTACCATTGATCTGGAAGAAATTCAAGAGTCATCAGATGACGCAACCTTAGGAGAAACTAGCAACCAACAGGAGGAAGAAGTTCTTGTTGGTCCGACAGATGTATCCTTACCTCTTAGGCGTTCTGGTAGGGTTAGCATGCCACCCGAGTTTTATGGTTTCCATATAACTTCGGATGGGGACACGTTTGTCAGTGATAGGACACTGATAAATTTGGATGAACCAGCTAACTACCAAGAAGCAGTGGCGGGCCCTGAGTCTGCCAAGTGGAAAGAGGCCATGGATAGCGAGATCAAGTCCATGTATGACAATCAAGTTTGGAACTTGGTTGATAATGTACCGGGTCGAAAGACAGTCGGGTGCAAATGGATCTTCAAGAAGAAGACCGACATGGACGGAAAGGTACACACTTTCAAGGCAAGACTGGTTGCGAAGGGCTTTACTCAAACCCCAGGGGTTGACTATGACGAGACCTTCTCACCAGTAGCCAAGATAAAGTCTATTAGGATTATGCTGGCCATAGCTGCATTTCATGACTATGAAATTTGGCAGATGGACGTCAAAACTGCTTTCCTTAACGGAAAGTTGACTGAGGATGTTTACATGAATCAACCAGAGGGTTTTGTCGATGCAAAGTATCCTAATAAGGTGTGTAAGCTTGAGAGATCAATCTACGGATTAAAGCAAGCTTCTCGCAGCTGGAATCTTTGTTTCCATGAGAAAGTCAAAGAGTTTGGTTTCTCTAGGAGCGAGGATGAGTCCTGCGTATATGTCAAGGCTAGTGGGAGTATAGTCACCTTTCTGGTGCTGTATGTCGATGACATACTGCTCATGGGAAACGATGTTCCAACCTTGCAAGATGTCAAGGCTTGGCTTGGGAAATGTTTCGCCATGAAGGACCTAGGAGAGGCTGCCTATATTCTTGGGATTAGAATATTGAGAGATAGGAAGAAGAGACTAATTGGACTTAGTCAGGGTACATACTTGGAAAAGGTACTAAAGAGGTTTAGTATGGAAAATTCCAAGAAGGGAGAGCTACCTATCCAAAGTAATGCGAAACTGAGTAAGACTCAAAGTCCGAGTACAGATGAGGAAATAGCTGAGATGAGTCGAGTACCATACGCTTCGGCTGTGGGATCGATCATGTACGCTATGACGTGTACTCGCCCTGACGTGGCCTTTGCCCTAAGCATGGTCAGTCGGTACCAGGGTAACCCTGGAAGGGCGCATTGGATAGCTGTAAACAATATACTCAAGTATCTGCGAAGGACAAAGAACATGGTGTTAGTCCTCGGTGGCAGTGATACCTTGAGAGTTGAAGGATATACAGATGCCAGCTTTCAGACGGATAGAGACAGTGGTCGGTCTCAGTCAGGCTGGGTATTCCTTTTGAACGGTGGAGCAGTAACTTGGAAAAGTTCCAAGCAATAGACAGTGGCTGATTCTACGTGCGAATCAGAGTACATAGCAGCAAGTGAAGCGTCAAAGGAAGCGGCTTGGCTGAAGAACTTTATCGGTGACCTTGGAGTAGTCCCGAGTATTCAGGAGCCCTTGGAACTGTTCTGCGATAATGAAGGTGCGGTCGCCTTGACAAAGGAACCGCGAGATCATGGAAAGTCCAGACATATCGACAGAAAGTACCACTACATCAGGCATAGGGTAGAAGAAGGTCACCTCCTTGTAAAGAGGGTATCATCGGAAGATAATCCTGCAGATCCCTTGACAAAGGCTCTGAGTAGGATTAAGCATAATCAGCATGCTAGGAGCATTGGATTAAGAGATGATATAAGTTTTTAGTAATTAGATAGGTTTCGAAACATGTAACAATGTATTGTATTTGACTCTTGTGATTTAATAATAGAGATTTATTATGGTTTACTACTCTTGTCAGTACTTTATCATTGTGTTTCATTTTGCATGTTTTACTTCCTGAATAATTGGATTATTCAAATATCCACAGTCAATTACACTTTAAGGGAGTAAGTGTGAAGTAAGACTGTCATGAATTGGTAATAGATTGTCTAAGGAGTTAGACATTGCAATTGGATTGCTGAACCATTCGTGAGTACTTGGAAATGGAGATTTGAGTATTGGATAAACCCGCGCTCAATGGATTGCTTCATGGATTATATCACGAGCAATGTTGAGACGATAATATCTTTTGATCTTTAAGCTAAGACATATGAGTTATGATTTACTAAGACAGTTGTTCATTGATAATACGAAAACACATCGGTAACTCGGTGTTATAAAACGTATTGTTGTGAGTAATTTGTTTGGTAAAAGACATAAGTATATGAGTCGAAGTTTATTCGTCCCTTGACCCTAACGGGGAACAGATATCTGTAGGCCTCTCGATGATTTTGAAGTTGACTGAAATGGTTGGCCAACCGGGACTAAATTGGTAGTCTAAGAGTCATATGCAAATCGGAAATCGAGGAACAGTGAATCAGACCGGATTGATTTTATCCATGTCTTGAGTCTGAAAATATCTTGTTGGACGGAGGATCATCTGATCACTTATCTTTGGACAGAACTGATTAGATCAGAGTTTGGCATTGGTTTCTAGGAAGCTACAAGTGCTGGTTAATTAGAGGCTAAATTGGTAATTATAGTCATAGACTTATCCAAGTGGGAGACTGTTGGATTAGGTGTCTAAGCCATGACTAATAATTAGTATTTACCTAATTAATAGAAGCACAGTCCATTTGGGTTGCCCTCATGGCTGGAGGTTTGGTAGAAAATTCGGTAGAGAGACAGGTTGATTTATTATGGGATTAATAAATCAACAGGAATTAAATATATGGTTTATTAATATATTAAAGTCATAATATATTAATTAGAAACTATATTAATTAATTAGGAATTAATCCAGAATTAATTGGATTTAATTTGGGGATTAAATTAATTAATTAAAGGTACAGGGACTAAAACTGTAATTATTCAATAGTTGAATAAGTGGCAGTGTGACAGTGACCAGTGGAAGTCGAAATTCATATATGGAAATATATGATTTTCGAAATTGATATAGAGGATAAATAGGAGTTTGAATTATAAGATAAAAGGTTTATCTTATTTGAATTCAAAAAGGTTTATCTCTAAGGTTTATCAACTGGCCATTTGAAAAACTATAAATAGGGGTTCCCAGGCACCATATGAATTTCGCCATTCTCATATCTCTCTCTGGATTTTTGATCTCCTCTCCTCTGGCTTGGGTGTGACTTTCATTTGAGGCAGGATAATTTTGCTGCTCAGCTTCCAAGAAATAAAGGTTGGTTTTCTGTTTTGATCTTTAGTTTCTTTTTCTGGCCTCTAGGTTTTTGTTATATGTTCAATTAGAAGGAAACATAGATCCTTATAGGTTGCATGTGAACTTAGGTTATTTAGTTCATGGTTTGCACAAAACCTTTCAATAACATCATTTACAACTCAAGTGAAAACTAGAAAACCCTAATAACATCAATTGCAACTCAAGTGACTCTCAAGAAGCTCTAGATCTCTAGACACATTCAAAAACCCTAATCCACCATATGAAAACTAGAAAACCCTGATAACATCATTTACAACATTCAAAAACCCTAATCCATCATATGAAATGTAGAAACACTAATCGATCATATGAAAACAAGAAAACCCTAATCCATCATATGAAAACTTGAAAACCTTAATAACATCATTTGCAACTCAAGTGACTCTCAAGAAACCCTAATAACATCAAAAACCCTAATCCATCATATGAAAACTAGAAAACCCTAATAACATCATTTGCAACATTCAAAACCCTAATCCATCATATCGAAACTAGAAAACCATAATAACATCATTTGCAACATTCAAAAACCCTAATACATCATATGAAAATTAAAAAACCCTAATAACATCATTTGCAACATTCAAAAACCCTAATCCATCATATGAAAACTAGAAAACCCTAATCTATCATATGAAAACTAGAAAACAACATCATTTGCAACATTCGAAAACCCTAATCCATCATATGAAAACTAGAAAACCCTAATAACATCATTTGAATCATTCAAAAACCCTAATCCATCATACGAAAACTAGAAAACCCTAATAACATCATTTGCAACATTCAAAAACCCTAATCTATCATATGAAAACTAGAAAACCCTAATAATATCATTTGCAACTTAAGCCACTGTCAAGAAGTTCTAGTTTACCCTAATCAATCATATAAAATCTAGAAAACCCTAATAACATCATTTACAACTCAAGTGACTCTCAAGAAGCTCTAGAAACCCTAATCTATCAAATGAAAACTAGAAAACCCTAATAACATAATTTGCAACATTCAAAAACCCTAATCCAGCATATGAAAACTAGAAAACCCTAATCCATCATATGAAATCTAGAAAACCCTAATAACATCATTTGAAACATTTAAAAACCATAATCCATCATATAAAAACTAGAAAATCCTAATAACATCATTTTCAACTCAATTGACTCTCAAGAAGCTCTAGATCACCCTAATCCATCATATGAAATCGAGAAAACTCTAATAACATCATATGAACTCAAGCCACTCTCAAAAAGCTCTAGAAACCCTAATCCATCATATGAAAACTAGAAAACTCTAATAACAACATTTGCGACATTCAAAAACCCTAATCCATCATATGAAAACTAGAAAACCCTGATAACATCATTTGCAACTCAAGTGAAAACTAGAAAACCATAATAACATCAATTGCAACTCAAGCGACTCTCAAGAAGCTCTAGATCTCTAGACAAATTCAAAAACACTAATCCACCATATGAAAACTAGAAAACCCTGATAACATCATTTGCAACATTTAAAAATCCTAATCCATCATATGAAATCCAGAAACACTAATCTATCATATGAAAACTAGAAAACCCTAATAACATCATTCGCAACTCATATGAAAAACTAGAAACCCTAATCCATCATATGAAAACTAGAAAACCCAACCATCACCTTGATAGCCTAGTGGATAAGGCTTTGGACTCTTTCTCTTCCCTCATAAAGAGGTTCCAAGTTCTAATCCCACTCCCTCCCTTTCCCCATAGAGAGTGTTAGGTTTCAATCAGGGGATGGCCACTGGCCACCTCTCTACCCCCGTAGGTGATTGACCCGGACCACCCTGCTGCCAGGTATGCGTGGGCCTCGAGGTTGCTTCATCAGGGTCATCCAAAGGATGGGTCGGGTGGGGTCCTCGGTTAAAAAAAAAAGAACTAGAAAACCCTAATAACATCATTTGCAACTCAAGTGACTTTCAAGAAACTCTAGATCTCTAGACACATTCAAAAACCCTAATACATCATATGAAAACTAGATAACCCAACCATCACCCTGATGGCCTAGTGGATAAGGCTTAGGACTCTTTCTCTTCCCCCATAAAGAGGTTCCAAGTTCTAATCCCACTCCCTCCCTTTCCCCATAGGGAGTGTTAGGTTTCAATCAGGGGATGGCCACTGGCCACCTCTCTACCCCCGTAGGTGATTGACCCGGACCACCCTGCTGCCAGGTGTGCGTGGGCCCCGAGGTTGCTTCATCAGGGTCATCCAAAGGATGGGTCGGGTGGGGTCCTCGGTTACCAAAAAAAAAAAAAAAACTAGATAACCCTAATAACATCATTTGCAACATTCAAAAACCGTAATCCATCATACGAAAACTAGAAAACCCTAATAATATCATTTCCAACATTCAAAAACCCAAACTATCATATGAAAACTAGAAAACCCTAATAATATCATTTGCAACTCAAGCCACTGTCAAGAAGTTCTAGTTCACCCTAATCCATCATATGAAATCTAGAAAACCCTAATAACATCATTTACAACTCAACTGACACTCAAGAAGCTCTAGAAACCCTAATCCATCATATGAAAACTAGAAAACCCTAATAACATAATTTGCAACATTCAAAGACCCTAATCCATCATATGAAAACTAGAAAACCCTAATCCATCATATGAAATGTAGAAAACCCTAATAACATCATTTGCAACATTTAAAAATCCTAATACATCATGTAAAAACTAGAAAACCCTAATAACATCATTTGCAACTCAAGTGACCCTCAAGAAGCTCTAGATCACCCTAATCCATCATACGAAATCGAGAAAACCCTAATAACATCATTTGAACTCAAGCCACTCTCAAGAAGCTCTATAAACCCTAATCCATCATATGAAAACTAGAAAACTCTAATAACAACATTTGCGACATTCAAAAACCCTAATCCATCATATGAAAACTAGAAAACTCTGATAACATCATTTCCAACTCAAGTGAAAACTAGAAAACCCTAATAACATCAATTGCAACTCAACTAACTCTCAAGACGCTCTAGATCTCTAGACACATCCAAAAACCCTAATCCACCATATGAAAACTAGAAAACCCTAAAAACATGATTTGCAACATTAAAAAACCCTAATCCATCATATGAAATCTAGAAACACTAATCCATCATATGAAAACTAGAAAACCCTAATAACATCATTCGCAACTCATATGAAAACTAGAAACCCTAATCCATCATATGAAAATGAGAAAACCCTAATAACATCATTTGCAACATTCAAAAACCATAATCCATCATATGAAAACTAGAAAACCCTAATCCATCATATGAAAACTAGAAAACCAAATCATTTGCAACATTTGAAAACCCTAATCAATCATATGAAAACTAGAAAACCCTAATAACATCATGTGCAACATTCAAAACCATAATCCATCATATGAAAACTAGAAAACCCTAATAATATCATTTGCAACTCAAGCCACTGTCAAGAAGTTCTAGTTCACCCTAATCCATCATTTGAAATCTAGAAAACCCAAATAACATCATTTGCAACATTTAAAAACCCTAATCCATCATATAAAAACTAGAAAACCCTAATAACATCATTTGCAACTCAAGTGACTCTCAAGAAGCTCTAGATCACCCTAATCCATCATATGAAATCGAGAAAACCCTAATAACATCAATTGCACTCAAGCTACTCTCAAGAAGCTCTAGAAACCCTAATCCATCATATGGAAACTAGAAAACTCTAATAACATCATTTGCGACATTCAAAAACCCTAATCCATCATATGAAAACTAGAAAACCCTAATAACATCATTTGCAACTCAAGTGAAAACTAAAAAACCCTAATAACATCAATTGCAACTCAAGTGACTCTCAAGAAGCTCTTGATCTCTAGACACATTCAAAAACCCTAATCCACCATATGAAAAATAGAAAACCCTAATAACGTCATTTGCAACATTCAAAAACCCTAATCCATCATATGAAATCTACAAACACCAATCCATCATATGAAAACTAGAAAACCCTAATAACATCATTCGCAACTCATATGAAAACTAGAAACCCTAATCAATCATATGAAAACTAGAAAACCCTAATAACATCATTTGCAACTCAAGTGACTCTCAAGAAACTCTAGATCTCTAGACATATTAAAAAACCCTAATCCATCATATGAAAACTAGAAAACCCAAAAAAAAATTTAAAAAAATTTACCCAATAAAACTAGAAAACCCTAATAACGTCATTTGCAACATTCAAAACCCTAATCCATCATATGAAAACTAGAAAACCCTAATAATATCATTTTGCAACATTCAAAAACCCTAATCCATCATATGAAAATGAGGAAACCCTAATAGCATCATTTGCAACATTCAAAAACCCTAATCCATCATATGGAAACTAGAAAACCCTAATCCATCATATGAAAACTAGAAAACCACATCATTTGCAACATTCGAAAACCCTAATCCATCATATGAAAACTAGAAAACCCTAATAACATCATTTGCAACATTCAAAAACCCTAATCCATCATAAGAAAACTACAAAACCCTAATAACATCATATGCAACATTCAAAAACCCTAATCCATCATATGAAAACTAGAAAACCCTAATAATATCATTTGCAACTCAAGCCACTGTCAATAAGTTCTAGTTCACCCTAATCCATTATATGAAATCTTGAAAACCCTAATAACATCATTTACAACTCAAGTGACTCTCAAGAAGCTGTAGAAACCCTAATCCATCAAATGAAAACTAGAAAACCCTAATAACATAATTTGCAACATTCAAAAACCCTAATCCATCATATGAAAACTAGAAGACCCTAATCCATCATATGAAATCTAGAAAACCCTAATAACATCATTTGCAACATTTAAAAACCTTAATCCATCATATAAAAACTAGAAAACCCTAATAACATCATTTGCAACTCAAGTGACTTTCAAGAAACTCTAGGTCTCTAGACACATTCAAAAACCCTAATCCATCATATGAAAACTAGAAAACCCTAATAACATCATTTGCAGCATTCAAAAACCCTAATCCATCATATGAAAATGAGAAAACCCTAATAACATCATTTGCAACATTCAAAAACCCTAATCCATCATATGAAAACTAGAAAACCCTAATCCATCATATGAAAATAAGAAAACCACATCATTTGCAACATTCGAAAACCCTAATCCATCATATGAAAACTAGAAAACCCTAATAACATCATTTGCAACATTCAAAAACACTAATCCATCATATGAAAACTAGAAAACCCTAATAATATCATTTGCAACTCAAGCCATTGTCAAAAAGTTCTAGTTCACCCAAATCCATCATATGAAATCTAGAAAACCCTAATAACATCATTTGCAACATTAAAAAACAGTAATCCATCATATAAAAACTAGAAAACCCTAATAACATCATTTGCAACTCAAGTGACTCTCAAGAAGCTCTAGATCACCCTAATCCATCATATGAAATCGAGAAAACCCTAATAACATCATTTGCACTCAAGCCACTCTTAACAAGCTCTAGAAACCCTAATCGCTCATATGAAAACTAGAAAACTCTAATAACATCATTTGCGACATTCAAAAACCCTAATCTATCATATGAAAACTAGAAAACCCTAATAACATCATTTGCAACTCAAGTGAAAACTAGAAAACCCTAATAACATCAATTGCAACTCAAGTGACTCTCAAGAAGCTCTTGATCTCTAGACACATTCAAAAAACCTAATCCACCATACGAAATATAGAAAACCCTAATAACATCATTTGCAACATTCGAAAACCCTAATCCATCATATGAAATCTAGAAACACTAATCCATCATATGAAAACTTGAAAACCCTAATAACATCATTCGCAACTCATATGAAAACTAGAAACCCTAATCAATCATATGAAAACTCGAAAACCCTAATAACATCATTTGCAACTCAAGTGACTCTCAGGAAACTCTAGATCTCTAGACACATTCAAAAACCCTAATCCATCATATGAAATCTAGAAACACTAATCCATCATATGAAAACTAGAAAACCCTAATAACATCATTCGCAACTCATATGAAAACCAGAAACCCTAATCCATCATATGAAAACTAGAAAACCCTAATAACATCATTTGCAGCATTCAAAAACCTAATCCATCATATGAAATGAGAAAACCCTAATAACATCATTTGCAACATTCAAAAACCCTAATCCATCATATGAAAACTAGAAAACCCTAATCCATCATATGAAAACTAGAAAACCACATCATTTGCAACATTTGAAAACCCTAATCCATCATATGAAAACTAGAAAACCCTAATAACATCATGTGCAACATTCAAAACCATAATCCATCATATGAAAACTAGAAAACCCTAATAATATCATTTGCAACTCAAGCCACTGTCAAGAAGTTCTAGTTCACCCTAATCCATCATATGAAATCTAGAAAACCCAAATAACATCATTTGCAACATTTAAAAACCCTAATCCATCATATAAAAACTAGAAAACCCTAATAACATCATTTGCAACTCAAGTGAGTCTCAAGAAGCTCTAGATCACCCTAATCCATCATATGAAATCGAGAAAACCCTAATAACATCATTTGCACTCAAGCCACTCTCAAGAAGCTATAGAAACCCTAATCCATCATATGAAAACTAAATAACTCTAATAACATCATTTGCGACATTCAAAAACCCTAATCCATCATATGAAAACTAGAAAACCCTAATAACATCATTTGCAACACAAGTGAAAACTAGAAAACCATAATAACATCAATTGCAACTCAAGTGACTCTCAAGAAGCTCTTGATCTCTGGACACATTCAAAAACCCTAATCCACCATATGAAAAATAGAAAACCCTAATAACATCATTTGCAACATTCGAAAACCCTAATCCATCGTATGAAATCTAGAAACACTAATCCATCATATGAAAACTAGAAAACCCTAATAACATCATTCGCAACTCATATGGAAACTAGAAACCCTAATCAATCAAATGAAAACTAGAAAACCCTAATAACATCATTTGCAACTCAAGTGACTCTCAAGAAACTCTAGATCTCTAGACACATTCAAAATCCCTAATCCATTATATGAAAACTAGAAAACCCTAATAACATCATGTGCAACATTCAAAAACATAATCCATCATATGAAAACTAGAAAACCCTAATAACATCATTTGCAACATTCAAAAACCCTAATCCATCATATGAAAATGAGAAAACCCTAATAACATCATTTGCAACATTCAAAAATCCTAATCCATCATATGAAAACTAGAAAACCCTAATCCATCATATGAAAACTAGAAAACCACATCATTTGCAACATTCGAAACCCTAATCCATTATATGAAAACTAGAAAACCCTAATAACATCATTTGCAACATTCAAAAACACTAATCCATCATATGAAAACTAGAAAACCCTAATAATATCATTTGCAACTCAAGCCACTGTCAAGAAGTTCTAGTTCACCCTAATCCATCATATGAAATCTAGAAAACCCTTATAACATCATTTGCAACATTTAAAAACCCTAATCCATCATATAAAAACTAGAAAACCCTAATAACATCATTTGCAACTCAAGTGACACTCAAGAAGCTCTAGATCACCCTAATCCATCATATGAAATTGAGAAAACCCTAATAACATCATTTGCACTCAAGCCACTCTCAAGAAGCTCTAGAAACCCTAATCCATCATATGAAAACTAGAAAACTCTAATAACATCATTTGCGACATTCAAAAACCCTAATCCATCATATGAAAACTAGAAAACCCTAATAACATCATTTGCAACTCAAGTGAAAACTAGAAAACCCTAATAACATCAATTGCAACTCAAGTGACTCTCAAGAAGCTCTTGATCTCTAGACACATTCAAAAACCCTAATCCACCATATGAAAAATAGAAAACCCTAATAACGTCATTTGCAACATTCAAAAACCCTAATCCATCATATGAAATCTACAAACACTAATCCATCATATGAAAACTAGAAAACCCTAATAACATCATTCGCAACTCATATGAAAACTAGAAACCCTAATCAATCATATGAAAACTAGAAACCCTAATCAATCATATGAAAACTAGAAAACCCTAATAACATCATTTGTAACTCAAGTGACTCTCAAGAAACTCTAGATCTCTAGACATATTCAAAAACCCTAATCCATCATATGAAAACTAGAAAACCCTAATAACATCATTTGCAACATTCAAAACCCTAATCCATCATATGAAAACTTGAAAACCCTAATAACATCATTTTGCAACATTCAAAAACCCTAATCCATCATATGAAAATGAGAAAACCCTAATAGCATCATTTGCGACATTCAAAAACCCTAATCCATCATATGGAAACTAGAAAACCCTAATCCATCATATGAAAACTAGAAAACCACATCATTTGCAACATTCGAAAACCCTAATCCATCATATGAAAACTAGAAAACCCTAATAACATCATTTGCAACATTCAAAAACCCTAATCCATCATAAGAAAACTACAAAACCCTAATAACATCATATGCAACATTCAAAAACCCTAATCCATCATATGAAAACTAGAAAACCCTAATAATATCATTTGCAACTCAAGCCACTGTCAATAAGTTCTAGTTCACCCTAATCCATTATATGAAATCTAGAAAACCCTAATAACATCATTTACAACTCAAGTGACTCTCAAGAAGCTCTAGAAACCGTAATCCATCAAATGAAAACTAGAAAACCCTAATAACATAATTTGCAACATTCAAAAACCCTAATCCATCATATGAAAACTAGAAGACCCTAATCCATCATATGAAATCTAGAAAACCCTAATAACATCATTTGCCATATTTAAAAACCTTAATCCATCATATAAAAACTAGAAAACCCTAATAACATCATTTGCAACTCAAGTGACTTTCAAGAAACTCTAGGTCTCTAGACACATTCAAAAACCCTAATCCATCATATGAAAACTAGAAAACCCTAATAACATCATTTGTAGCATTCAAAAACCCTAATCCATCATATGAAAATGAGAAAACCCTAATAACATCATTTGCAACATTCAAAAACCCTAATCCATCATATGAAAACTAGAAAACCCTAATCCATCATATGAAAACTAGAAAACCACATCATTTGCAACATTCGAAAACCCAAATCCATCATATAAAAACTAGAAAACCCTAATAACATCATTTGCAACATTCAAAAACACTAATCCATCATATGAAAACTAGAAACCCCTAATAATATCATTTGCAACTCAAGCCACTGTCAAAAAGTTCTAGTTCACCCTAATCCATCATATGAAATCTAGAAAACCCTAATAACATCATTTGCAACATTTAAAAACAGTAATCCATCATATAAAAACTAGAAACCCCTAATAACATCATTTGCAACTCAAGTGACTCTCAAGAAGCTCTAGATCACCCTAATCCATCATATGAAATCGAGAAAACCCTAATAACATCATTTGCACTCAAGCCACTCTTAAGAAGCTCTAGAAACCCTAATCCATCATATGAAAACTTGAAAACTCTAATAACATCATTTGCGACATTCAAAAACCCTAATCCATCATATGAAAACTAGAAAACCCTAATAACATCATTTGCAACTCAAGTGAAAACTAGAAAACCCTAATAACATCAATTGCAACTCAAGTGACTCTTAAGAAGCTCTTGATCTCTAGACACATTCAAAAACCCTAATCCACCATATGAAAAATAGAAAACCCTAATAACATCATTTGCAACATTCGAAAACCCTAATCCATCATATGAAATCTAGAAACACTAATCCATCATATGAAAACTAGAAAACCCTAATAACATCATTCGCAACTCATATGAAAACTAGAAACCCTAATCAATCATATGAAAACTCGAAAACCCTAATAACATCATTTGCAACTCAAGTGACTCTCAGGAAACTCTAGATCTCTAGACACATTCAAAAACCCTAATCCATTATATGAAATCTACAAACACTAATCCATCATATGAAAACTAGAAAACCCTAATAACATCATTCGCAACTCATATGAAAACCAGAAACCCTAATCCATCATATGAAAACTAGAAAACCCTAATAACATCATTTGCAGCATTCAAAAATCCTAATCCATCATATGAAAATGAGAAAACCCTAATAACATCATTTGCAACATTCAAAAACCCTAATCCATCATATGAAAACTAGAAAACCCTAATCAATCATATGAAAACTCGAAAACCCTAATAACATCATTTGCAACTCAAGTGACTCTCAGGAAACTCTAGATCTCTAGACACATTCCAAAACCCTAATCCATCATATGAAATCTAGAAACACTAATCCATCATATGAAAACTAGAAAACCCTAATAACATCATTCGCAACTCATATGAAAACCAGAAACCCTAATCCATCATATGAAAACTAGAAAACCCTAATAACATCATTTGCAGCATTCAAAAACCCTAATCCATCATATGAAAATGAGAAAACCCTAATAACATCATTTGCAACATTCAAAAACCCTAATCCATCATATGAAAACTAGAAAACCCTAATCCATCATATGAAAACTAGAAAACCACATCATTTGGAACATTTGAAAACCCTAATCCATCATATGAAAACTAGAAAACCCTAATAACATCATTTGCAACATTCAAAAACCCAAATCCATCATACAAAAACTAGAAAACCCTAATAACATTATATGCAACATTCAAAAACCCTAATCCATCATATGAAAACTAGAAAACCCTAATAATATCATTTGCAACTCAAGCCACTATCAAGAAGTTCTAGTTCACCCTAATCCATTATATGAAATCTAGAAAACCCTAATAACATCATTTGCAACATTTAAAAACAGTAATCCATCATATAAAAACTAGAAAACCCTAATAACATCATTTGCAACTCAAGTGACTCTCAAGAAGCTCTAGATCACCCTAATCCATCATATGAAATCGAGAAAACCCTAATAACATCATTTGCACTCAAGCCACTCTTAAGAAGCTCTAGAAACCCTAATCCATCATATGAAAACTAGAAAACTCTAATAACATCATTTGCGACATTCAAAAACCCTAATCCATCATATGAAAACTAGAAAACCCTAATAACATCATTTGCAACATTCAAAAACCCAAATCCATCATACAAAAACTAGAAAACCCTAATAACATTATATGCAACATTCAAAAACCCTAATCCATCATATGAAAACTAGAAAACCCTAATAATATCATTTGCAACTCAAGCCACTATCAAGAAGTTCTAGTTCACCCTAATCCATTATATGAAATCTAGAAAACCCTAATAACATCATTTGCAACATTTAAAAACAGTAATCCATCATATAAAAACTAGAAAACCCTAATAACATCATTTGCAACTCAAGTGACTCTCAAGAAGCTCTAGATCACCCTAATCCATCATATGAAATCGAGAAAACCCTAATAACATCATTTGCACTCAAGCCACTCTTAACAAGCTCTAGAAACCCTAATCGATCATATGAAAACTAGAAAACTCTAATAACATCATTTGCGACATTCAAAAACCCTAATCTATCATATGAAAACTAGAAAACCCTAATAACATCATTTGCAACTCAAGTGAAAACTAGAAAACCCTAATAACATCAATTGCAACTCAAGTGACTCTCAAGAAGCTCTTGATCTCTAGACACATTCAAAAAACCTAATCCACCATACGAAAAATAGAAAACCCTAATAACATCATTTGCAACATTCGAAAACCCTAATCCATCATATGAAATCTAGAAACACTAATCCATCATATGAAAACTTGAACACCCTAATAACATCATTCGCAACTCATATGAAAACTAGAAACCCTAATCAATCATATGAAAACTCGAAAACCCTAATAACATCATTTGCAACTCAAGTGACTCTCAGGAAACTCTAGATCTCTAGACACATTCAAAAACCCTAATCCATCATATGAAATCTAGAAACACTAATCCATCATATGAAAACTAGAAAACCCTAATAACATCATTCGCAACTCATATGAAAACCAGAAACCCTAATCCATCATATGAAAACTAGAAAACCCTAATAACATCATTTGCAGCATTCAAAAACCTAATCCATCATATGAAATGAGAAAACCCTAATAACATCATTTGCAACATTCAAAAACCCTAATCCATCATATGAAAACTAGAAAACCCTAATCCATCATATGAAAACTAGAAAACCACATCATTTGCAACATTTGAAAACCCTAATCCATCATATGAAAACTAGAAAACCCTAATAACATCATGTGCAACATTCAAAACCATAATCCATCATATGAAAACTAGAAAACCCTAATAATATCATTTGCAACTCAAGCCACTGTCAAGAAGTTCTAGTTCACCCTAATCCATCATATGAAATCTAGAAAACCCAAATAACATCATTTGCAACATTTAAAAACCCTAATCCATCATATAAAAACTAGAAAACCCTAATAACATCATTTGCAACTCAAGTGAGTCTCAAGAAGCTCTAGATCACCCTAATCCATCATATGAAATCGAGAAAACCCTAATAACATCATTTGCACTCAAGCCACTCTCAAGAAGCTCTAGAAACCCTAATCCATCATATGAAAACTAAATAACTCTAATAACATCATTTGCGACATTCAAAAACCCTAATCCATCATATGAAAACTAGAAAACCCTAATAACATCATTTGCAACACAAGTGAAAACTAGAAAACCATAATAACATCAATTGCAACTCAAGTGACTCTCAAGAAGCTCTTGATCTCTGGACACATTCAAAAACCCTAATCCACCATATGAAAAATAGAAAACCCTAATAACATCATTTGCAACATTCGAAAACCCTAATCCATCGTATGAAATCTAGAAACACTAATCCATCATATGAAAACTAGAAAACCCTAATAACATCATTCGCAACTCATATGGAAACTAGAAACCCTAATCAATCAAATGAAAACTAGAAAACCCTAATAACATCATTTGCAACTCAAGTGACTCTCAAGAAACTCTAGATCTCTAGACACATTCAAAATCCCTAATCCATTATATGAAAACTAGAAAACCCTAATAACATCATGTGCAACATTCAAAAACATAATCCATCATATGAAAACTAGAAAACCCTAATAACATCATTTGCAACATTCAAAAACCCTAATCCATCATATGAAAATGAGAAAACCCTAATAACATCATTTGCAACATTCAAAAATCCTAATCCATCATATGAAAACTAGAAAACCCTAATCCATCATATGAAAACTAGAAAACCACATCATTTGCAACATTCGAAACCCTAATCCATTATATGAAAACTAGAAAACCCTAATAACATCATTTGCAACATTCAAAAACACTAATCCATCATATGAAAACTAGAAAACCCTAATAATATCATTTGCAACTCAAGCCACTGTCAAGAAGTTCTAGTTCACCCTAATCCATCATATGAAATCTAGAAAACCCTTATAACATCATTTGCAACATTTAAAAACCCTAATCCATCATATAAAAACTAGAAAACCCTAATAACATCATTTGCAACTCAAGTGACACTCAAGAAGCTCTAGATCACCCTAATCCATCATATGAAATCGAGAAAACCCTAATAACATCATTTGCACTCAAGCCACTCTCAAGAAGCTCTAGAAACCCTAATCCATCATATGAAAACTAGAAAACTCTAATAACATCATTTGCGACATTCAAAAACCCTAATCTATCATATGAAAACTAGAAAACCCTAATAACATCATTTGCAACTCAAGTGAAAACTAGAAAACCCTAATAACATCAATTGCAACTCAAGTGACTCTCAAGAAGCTCTTGATCTCTAGACACATTCAAAAAACCTAATCCACCATACGAAAAATAGAAAACCCTAATAACATCATTTGCAACATTCGAAAACCCTAATCCATCATATGAAATCTAGAAACACTAATCCATCATATGAAAACTTGAACACCCTAATAACATCATTCGCAACTCATATGAAAACTAGAAACCCTAATCAATCATATGAAAACTCGAAAACCCTAATAACATCATTTGCAACTCAAGTGACTCTCAGGAAACTCTAGATCTCTAGACACATTCAAAAACCCTAATCCATCATATGAAATCTAGAAACACTAATCCATCATATGAAAACTAGAAAACCCTAATAACATCATTCGCAACTCATATGAAAACCAGAAACCCTAATCCATCATATGAAAACTAGAAAACCCTAATAACATCATTTGCAGCATTCAAAAACCTAATCCATCATATGAAATGAGAAAACCCTAATAACATCATTTGCAACATTCAAAAACCCTAATCCATCATATGAAAACTAGAAAACCCTAATCCATCATATGAAAACTAGAAAACCACATCATTTGCAACATTTGAAAACCCTAATCCATCATATGAAAACTAGAAAACCCTAATAACATCATGTGCAACATTCAAAACCATAATCCATCATATGAAAACTAGAAAACCCTAATAATATCATTTGCAACTCAAGCCACTGTCAAGAAGTTCTAGTTCACCCTAATCCATCATATGAAATCTAGAAAACCCAAATAACATCATTTGCAACATTTAAAAACCCTAATCCATCATATAAAAACTAGAAAACCCTAATAACATCATTTGCAACTCAAGTGAGTCTCAAGAAGCTCTAGATCACCCTAATCCATCATATGAAATCGAGAAAACCCTAATAACATCATTTGCACTCAAGCCACTCTCAAGAAGCTCTAGAAACCCTAATCCATCATATGAAAACTAAATAACTCTAATAACATCATTTGCGACATTCAAAAACCCTAATCCATCATATGAAAACTAGAAAACCCTAATAACATCATTTGCAACACAAGTGAAAACTAGAAAACCATAATAACATCAATTGCAACTCAAGTGACTCTCAAGAAGCTCTTGATCTCTGGACACATTCAAAAACCCTAATCCACCATATGAAAAATAGAAAACCCTAATAACATCATTTGCAACATTCGAAAACCCTAATCCATCGTATGAAATCTAGAAACACTAATCCATCATATGAAAACTAGAAAACCCTAATAACATCATTCGCAACTCATATGGAAACTAGAAACCCTAATCAATCAAATGAAAACTAGAAAACCCTAATAACATCATTTGCAACTCAAGTGACTCTCAAGAAACTCTAGATCTCTAGACACATTCAAAATCCCTAATCCATTATATGAAAACTAGAAAACCCTAATAACATCATGTGCAACATTCAAAAACATAATCCATCATATGAAAACTAGAAAACCCTAATAACATCATTTGCAACATTCAAAAACCCTAATCCATCATATGAAAATGAGAAAACCCTAATAACATCATTTGCAACATTCAAAAATCCTAATCCATCATATGAAAACTAGAAAACCCTAATCCATCATATGAAAACTAGAAAACCACATCATTTGCAACATTCGAAACCCTAATCCATTATATGAAAACTAGAAAACCCTAATAACATCATTTGCAACATTCAAAAACACTAATCCATCATATGAAAACTAGAAAACCCTAATAATATCATTTGCAACTCAAGCCACTGTCAAGAAGTTATAGTTCACCCTAATCCATCATATGAAATCTAGAAAACCCTTATAACATCATTTGCAACATTTAAAAACCCTAATCCATCATATAAAAACTAGAAAACCCTAATAACATCATTTGCAACTCAAGTGACACTCAAGAAGCTCTAGATCACCCTAATCCATCATATGAAATCGAGAAAACCCTAATAACATCATTTGCACTCAAGCCACTCTCAAGAAGCCCTAGAAACCCTAATCCATCATATGAAAACTAGAAAACTCTAATAACATCATTTGCGACATTCAAAAACCCTAATCCATCATATGAAAACTAGAAAACCCTAATAACATCATTTGCAACTCAAGTGAAAACTAGAAAACCCTAATAACATCAATTGCAACTCAAGTGACTCTCAAGAAGCTCTTGATCTCTAGACACATTCAAAAACCCTAATCCACCATATGAAAAATAGAAAACCCTAATAACGTCATTTGCAACATTCAAAAACCCTAATCCATCATATGAAATCTACAAACACTAATCCATCATATCAAAACTAGACAACCCTAATAACATCATTCGCAACTCATATGAAAACTAGAAACCCTAATCAATCATATGAAAACTAGAAACCCTAATCAATCATATGAAAACTAGAAAACCCTAATAACATCATTTGTAACTCAAGTGACTCTCAAGAAACTCTAGATCTCTAGACATATTCAAAAACCCTAATCCATCATATGAAAACTAGAAAACCCTAATAACATCATTTGCAACATTCAAAACCCTAATCCATCATATGAAAACTAGAAAACCCTAATAACATCATTTTGCAACATTCAAAAACCCTAATCCATCATATGAAAATGTGAAAACCCTAATAGCATCATTTGCGACATTCAAAAACCGTAATCCATCATATGGAAACTAGAAAACCCTAATCCATCATATGAAAACTAGAAAACCACATCATTTGCAACATTCGAAAACCCTAATCCATCATATGAAAACTAGAAAACCCTAATAACATCATTTGCAACATTCAAAAACCCTAATCTATCATAAGAAAACTACAAAACCCTAATAACATCATATGCAACATTCAAAAACCCTAATCCATCATATGAAAACTAGAAAACCCTAATAATATCATTTGCAACTCAAGCCACTGTCAATAAGTTCTAGTTCACCCTAATCCATTATATGAAATCTAGAAAACCCTAATAACATCATTTACAACTCAAGTGACTCTCAAGAAGCTCTAGAAACCGTAATCCATCAAATGAAAACTAGAAAACCCTAATAACATAATTTGCAACATTCAAAAACCCTAATCCATCATATGAAAACTAGAAGACCCTAATCCATCATATGAAATCTAGAAAACCCTAATAACATCATTTGCCATATTTAAAAACCTTAATCCATCATATAAAAACTAGAAAACCCTAATAACATCATTTGCAACTCAAGTGACTTTCAAGAAACTCTAGGTCTCTAGACACATTCAAAAACCCTAATCCATCATATGAAAACTAGAAAACCCTAATAACATCATTTGTAGCATTCAAAAACCCTAATCCATCATATGAAAATGAGAAAACCCTAATAACATCATTTGCAACATTCAAAAACCCTAATCCATCATATGAAAACTAGAAAACCCTAATCCATCATATGAAAACTAGAAAACCACATCATTTGCAACATTCGAAAACCCAAATCCATCATATAAAAACTAGAAAACCCTAATAACATCATTTGCAACATTCAAAAACACTAATCCATCATATGAAAACTAGAAACCCCTAATAATATCATTTGCAACTCAAGCCACTGTCAAAAAGTTCTAGTTCACCCTAATCCATCATATGAAATCTAGAAAACCCTAATAACATCATTTGCAACATTTAAAAACAGTAATCCATCATATAAAAACTAGAAACCCCTAATAACATCATTTGCAACTCAAGTGACTCTCAAGAAGCTCTAGATCACCCTAATCCATCATATGAAATCGAGAAAACCCTAATAACATCATTTGCACTCAAGCCACTCTTAAGAAGCTCTAGAAACCCTAATCCATCATATGAAAACTTGAAAACTCTAATAACATCATTTGCGACATTCAAAAACCCTAATCCATCATATGAAAACTAGAAAACCCTAATAACATCATTTGCAACTCAAGTGAAAACTAGAAAACCCTAATAACATCAATTGCAACTCAAGTGACTCTTAAGAAGCTCTTGATCTCTAGACACATTCAAAAACCCTAATCCACCATATGAAAAATAGAAAACCCTAATAACATCATTTGCAACATTCGAAAACCCTAATCCATCATATGAAATCTAGAAACACTAATCCATCATATGAAAACTAGAAAACCACATCATTTGCAACATTTGAAAACCCTAATCCATCATATGAAAACTAGAAAACCCTAATAACATCATGTGCAACATTCAAAACCATAATCCATCATATGAAAACTAGAAAACCCTAATAATATCATTTGCAACTCAAGCCACTGTCAAGAAGTTCTAGTTCACCCTAATCCATCATATGAAATCTAGAAAACCCAAATAACATCATTTGCAACATTTAAAAACCCTAATCCATCATATAAAAACTAGAAAACCCTAATAACATCATTTGCAACTCAAGTGAGTCTCAAGAAGCTCTAGATCACCCTAATCCATCATATGAAATCGAGAAAACCCTAATAACATCATTTGCACTCAAGCCACTCTCAAGAAGCTCTAGAAACCCTAATCCATCATATGAAAACTAAATAACTCTAATAACATCATTTGCGACATTCAAAAACCCTAATCCATCATATGAAAACTAGAAAACCCTAATAACATCATTTGCAACACAAGTGAAAACTAGAAAACCATAATAACATCAATTGCAACTCAAGTGACTCTCAAGAAGCTCTTGATCTCTGGACACATTCAAAAACCCTAATCCACCATATGAAAAATAGAAAACCCTAATAACATCATTTGCAACATTCGAAAACCCTAATCCATCGTATGAAATCTAGAAACACTAATCCATCATATGAAAACTAGAAAACCCTAATAACATCATTCGCAACTCATATGGAAACTAGAAACCCTAATCAATCAAATGAAAACTAGAAAACCCTAATAACATCATTTGCAACTCAAGTGACTCTCAAGAAACTCTAGATCTCTAGACACATTCAAAATCCCTAATCCATTATATGAAAACTAGAAAACCCTAATAACATCATGTGCAACATTCAAAAACATAATCCATCATATGAAAACTAGAAAACCCTAATAACATCATTTGCAACATTCAAAAACCCTAATCCATCATATGAAAATGAGAAAACCCTAATAACATCATTTGCAACATTCAAAAATCCTAATCCATCATATGAAAACTAGAAAACCCTAATCCATCATATGAAAACTAGAAAACCACATCATTTGCAACATTCGAAACCCTAATCCATTATATGAAAACTAGAAAACCCTAATAACATCATTTGCAACATTCAAAAACACTAATCCATCATATGAAAACTAGAAAACCCTAATAATATCATTTGCAACTCAAGCCACTGTCAAGAAGTTATAGTTCACCCTAATCCATCATATGAAATCTAGAAAACCCTTATAACATCATTTGCAACATTTAAAAACCCTAATCCATCATATAAAAACTAGAAAACCCTAATAACATCATTTGCAACTCAAGTGACACTCAAGAAGCTCTAGATCACCCTAATCCATCATATGAAATCGAGAAAACCCTAATAACATCATTTGCACTCAAGCCACTCTCAAGAAGCTCTAGAAACCCTAATCCATCATATGAAAACTAGAAAACTCTAATAACATCATTTGCGACATTCAAAAACCCTAATCCATCATATGAAAACTAGAAAACCCTAATAACATCATTTGCAACTCAAGTGAAAACTAGAAAACCCTAATAACATCAATTGCAACTCAAGTGACTCTCAAGAAGCTCTTGATCTCTAGACACATTCAAAAACCCTAATCCACCATATGAAAAATAGAAAACCCTAATAACGTCATTTGCAACATTCAAAAACCCTAATCCATCATATGAAATCTACAAACACTAATCCATCATATCAAAACTAGAAAACCCTAATAACATCATTCGCAACTCATATGAAAACTAGAAACCCTAATCAATCATATGAAAACTAGAAACCCTAATCAATCATATGAAAACTAGAAAACCCTAATAACATCATTTGTAACTCAAGTGACTCACAAGAAACTCTAGATCTCTAGACATATTCAAAAACCCTAATCCATCATATGAAAACTAGAAAACCCTAATAACATCATTTGCAACATTCAAAACCCTAATCCATCATATGAAAACTAGAAAACCCTAATAACATCATTTTGCAACATTCAAAAACCCTAATCCATCATATGAAAATGTGAAAACCCTAATAGCATCATTTGCGACATTCAAAAACCCTAATCCATCATATGGAAACTAGAAAACCCTAATCCATCATATGAAAACTAGAAAACCACATCATTTGCAACATTCGAAAACCCTAATCCATCATATGAAAACTAGAAAACCCTAATAACATCATTTGCAACATTCAAAAACCCTAATCCATCATAAGAAAACTACAAAACCCTAATAACATCATATGCAACATTCAAAAACCCTAATCCATCATATGAAAACTAGAAAACCCTAATAATATCATTTGCAACTCAAGCCACTGTCAATAAGTTCTAGTTCACCCTAATCCATTATATGAAATCTAGAAAACCCTAATAACATCATTTACAACTCAAGTGACTCTCAAGAAGCTCTAGAAACCGTAATCCATCAAATGAAAACTAGAAAACCCTAATAACATAATTTGCAACATTCAAAAACCCTAATCCATCATATGAAAACTAGAAGACCCTAATCCATCATATGAAATCTAGAAAACCCTAATAACATCATTTGCCATATTTAAAAACCTTAATCCATCATATAAAAACTAGAAAACCCTAATAACATCAGTTGCAACTCAAGTGACTTTCAAGAAACTCTAGGTCTCTAGACACATTCAAAAACCCTAATCCATCATATGAAAACTAGAAAACCCTAATAACATCATTTGTAGCATTCAAAAACCCTAATCCATCATATGAAAATGAGAAAACCCTAATAACATCATTTGCAACATTCAAAAACCCTAATCCATCATATGAAAACTAGAAAACCCTATCCATCATATGAAAACTAGAAAACCACATCATTTGCAACATTCGAAAACCCAAATCCATCATATAAAAACTAGAAAACCCTAATAACATCATTTGCAACATTCAAAAACACTAATCCATCATATGAAAACTAGAAACCCCTAATAATATCATTTGCAACTCAAGCCACTGTCAAAAAGTTCTAGTTCACCCTAATCCATCATATGAAATCTAGAAAACCCTAATAACATCATTTGCAACATTTAAAAACAGTAATCCATCATATAAAAACTAGAAACCCCTAATAACATCATTTGCAACTCAAGTGACTCTCAAGAAGCTCTAGATCACCCTAATCCATCATATGAAATCGAGAAAACCCTAATAACATCATTTGCACTCAAGCCACTCTTAAGAAGCTCTAGAAACCCTAATCCATCATATGAAAACTTGAAAACTCTAATAACATCATTTGCGACATTCAAAAACCCTAATCCATCATATGAAAACTAGAAAACCCTAATAACATCATTTGCAACTCAAGTGAAAACTAGAAAACCCTAATAACATCAATTGCAACTCAAGTGACTCTTAAGAAGCTCTTGATCTCTAGACACATTCAAAAACCCTAATCCACCATATGAAAAATAGAAAACCCTAATAACATCATTTGCAACATTCGAAAACCCTAATCCATCATATGAAATCTAGAAACACTAATCCATCATATGAAAACTAGAAAACCCTAATAACATCATTCGCAACTCATATGAAAACTAGAAACCCTAATCAATCATATGAAAACTCGAAAACCCTAATAACATCATTTGCAACTCAAGTGACTCTCAGGAAACTCTAGATCTCTAGACACATTCAAAAACCCTAATCCATTATATGAAATCTACAAACACTAATCCATCATATGAAAACTAGAAAACCCTAATAACATCATTCGCAACTCATATGAAAACCAGAAACCCTAATCCATCATATGAAAACTAGAAAACCCTAATAACATCATTTGCAGCATTCAAAAATCCTAATCCATCATATGAAAATGAGAAAACCCTAATAACATCATTTGCAACATTCAAAAACCCTAATCCATCATATGAAAACTAGAAAACCCTAATCAATCATATGAAAACTCGAAAACCCTAATAACATCATTTGCAACTCAAGTGACTCTCAGGAAACTCTAGATCTCTAGACACATTCAAAAACCCTAATCCATCATATGAAATCTAGAAACACTAATCCATCATATGAAAACTAGAAAACCCTAATAACATCATTCGCAACTCATATGAAAACCAGAAACCCTAATCCATCATATGAAAACTAGAAAACCCTAATAACATCATTTGCAGCATTCAAAAACCCTAATCCATCATATGAAAATGAGAAAACCCTAATAACATCATTTGCAACATTCAAAAACCCTAATCCATCATATGAAAACTAGAAAACCCTAATCCATCATATGAAAACTAGAAAACCACATCATTTGGAACATTTGAAAACCCTAATCCATCATATGAAAACTATAAAACCCTAATAACATCATTTGCAACATTCAAAAACCCAAATCCATCATACAAAAACTAGAAAACCCTAATAACATTATATGCAACATTCAAAAACCCTAATCCATCATATGAAAACTAGAAAACCCTAATAATATCATTTGCAACTCAAGCCACTATCAAGAAGTTCTAGTTCACCCTAATCCATTATATGAAATCTAGAAAACCCTAATAACATCATTTGCAACATTTAAAAACAGTAATCCATCATATAAAAACTAGAAAACCCTAATAACATCATTTGCAACTCAAGTAACTCTCAAGAAGCTCTAGATCACCCTAATCCATCATATGAAATCGAGAAAACCCTAATAACATCATTTGCACTCAAGCCACTCTTAAGAAGCTCTAGAAACCCTAATCCATCATATGAAAACTAGAAAACTCTAATAACATCATTTGCGACATTTAAAAACCCTAATCCATCATATGAAAACTAGAAAACCCTAATAACATCATTTGCAACTCAAGTGAAAACTAGAAAACCCTAATAACATCAATTGCAACTCAAGTTACTCTCAAGAAGCTCTTGATCTCTAGACACATTCAAAAACCCTAATCCACCATATGAGAAATAGAAAACCCTAATAACATCATTTGCAACATTCGAAAACCCTAATCCATCATATGAAATCTAGAAACACTAATCCATCATATGAAAACTAGAAAACCCTAATAACATCATTCGCAACTCATATGAAAACTAGAAACCCTAATCAATCATATGAAAACTCGAAAACCCTAATTACGTCATTTGCTACGCAAGCGACTCTCAGGAAACTCTAGATCTCTAGACACATTCAAAAGCCCTAATCCATCATATGAAATCTTGAAACACTAATCCATTATATGAAAACTAGAAAACCCTAATAACATCATTCGCAACTCATATGAAAACCAGAAACCCTAATCCATCATATGAAAACCAGAAAACCCTAATAACATCATTTGCAGCATTCAAAAACCCTAATCCATCATATGAAAATGAGAAAACCCTAATAACATCATTTGCAACATTCAAAAACCCTAATCCATCATATGAAAACTAGAAAACCCTAATCCATCATATGAAAACTAGAAAACCACATCATTTGCAACATTTGAAAACCCTAATCCATCATATGAAAACTAGAAAACCCTAATAACATCATTTGCAACATTCAAAAATCCTAATCCATCATACGAAAACTAGAAAACCCTAATAACATTATATGCAACATTCAAAAACCTTAATCCATCATATTAAAACTAGAAAACCCTAATAATATCATTTGCAACTCAAGCCACTGTCAAGAAGTTCTAGTTCACCCTAATCCATTATATGAAATCTAGAAAACCCTAATAACATCATTTACAACTCAAGTGACTCTTAGGAAGCTCTAGAAACCCTAATCCATCAAATGAAAACTAGAAAACCCTAATAACATAATTTGCAACATTCAAAAACCCTAATCCATCATATGAAAACTAGAAGACCCTAATCCATCATATGAAATCTAGAAAACCCTAATAACATCATTTGCAACATTTAAAAACCTTAATCCATCATATAAAAACTAGAAAACCCTAATAACATCGTTTGCAACTCAAGTGACTTTCAAGAAACTCTAGGTCTCTAGACACATTCAAAAACCCTAATCCATCATATGAAAACTAGAAAACCCTAATAATATTATTTGCAACATTCATAAACCCTAATCTATCATACGAAAACTAGAAAACCCTAATAACATCATTTGCAACATTCAAAAACCCAAACCATCATATGAAATCTAGAAAACCCTAATAATATCATTTGCAACTCAAGCCACTGTCAAGAAGTTCTAGTTCACCCTAATCCATCATATGAAATCTAGAAAACCCTAATAACATCATTTACAACTCAACTTACTCTCAAGAAGCTCTAGAAAGCCTAATCCATCATATGAAAACTAGAAAACCCTAATAACATAATTTGTAACATTCAAAAACCCTAATCCATCATATGAAAACTAGAAAACCCTTATTCATCATATGAAATCTAGAAAACCCTAATAACATCATTTGCAACATTTAAAAACCCTAATCCATCATATAAAAACTAAAAAACCCTAATAACATCATTTGCAACTCAAGTGACTCTCAAGAAGCTCTAGATCACCCTAATCCATCATATGAAATCAAGATAACCCTAATAACATCATTTGAACTCAAGCCACTCTCAAGAGGCTCTAGAAACCCTAATCCATCATTTGAAAACTAGAAAACTCTAATAACATCATTTGCGACATTCAAAAACCCTAATCCATCATATGAAAACTAGAAAACCCTAATCAATCATATGAAAACTCGAAAACCCTAATAACATCATTTGCAACTCAAGTGACTCTCAGGAAACTCTAGATCTCTAGACACATTCAAAAACCCTAATCCATCATATGAAATCTAGAAACACTAATCCATCATATGAAAACTAGAAAACCCTAATAACATCATTCGCAACTCATATGAAAACCAGAAACCCTAATCCATCATATGAAAACTAGAAAACCCTAATAACATCATTTGCAGCATTCAAAAACCCTAATCCATCATATGAAAATGAGAAAACCCTAATAACATCATTTGCAACATTCAAAAACCCTAATCCATCATATGAAAACTAGAAAACCCTAATCCATCATATGAAAACTAGAAAACCACATCATTTGGAACATTTGAAAACCCTAATCCATCATATGAAAACTAGAAACCCCTAATAACATCATTTGCAACATTCAAAAACCCAAATCCATCATACAAAAACTAGAAAACCCTAATAACATTATATGCAACATTCAAAAACCCTAATCCATCATATGAAAACTAGAAAACCCTAATAATATCATTTGCAACTCAAGCCACTATCAAGAAGTTCTAGTTCACCCTAATCCATTATATGAAATCTAGAAAACCCTAATAACATCATTTGCAACATTTAAAAACAGTAATCCATCATATAAAAACTAGAAAACCCTAATAACATCATTTGCAACTCAAGTGACTCTCAAGAAGCTCTACATCACCCTAATCCATCATATGAAATCGAGAAAACCCTAATAACATCATTTGCACTCAAGCCACTCTTAAGAAGCTCTAGAAACCCTAATCCATCATATGAAAACTAGAAAACTCTAATAACATCATTTGCGACATTCAAAAACCCTAATCCATCATATGAAAACTAGAAAACCCTAATAACATCATTTGCAACTCAAGTGAAAACTAGAAAACCCTAATAACATCAATTGCAACTCAAGTTACTCTCAAGAAGCTCTTGATCTCTAGACACATTCAAAAACCCTAATCCACCATATGAGAAATAGAAAACCCTAATAACATCATTTGCAACATTCGAAAACCCTAATCCATCATATGAAATCTAGAAACACTAATCCATCATATGAAAACTAGAAAACCCTAATAACATCATTCGCAACTCATATGAAAACTAGAAACCCTAATCAATCATATGAAAACTCGAAAACCCTAATTACGTCATTTGCAACGCAAGTGACTCTCAGGAAACTCTAGATCTCTAGACACATTCAAAAGCCCTAATCCATCATATGAAATCTTGAAACACTAATCCATTATATGAAAACTAAAAAACCCTAATAACATCATTCGCAACTCATATGAAAACCAGAAACCCTAATCCATCATATGAAAACCAGAAAACCCTAATAACATCATTTGCAGCATTCAAAAACCCTAATCCATCATATGAAAATGAGAAAACCCTAATAACATCATTTGCAACATTCAAAAACCCTAATCCATCATATGAAAACTAGAAAACCCTAATCCATCATATGAAAACTAGAAAACCACATCATTTGCAACATTTGAAAACCCTAATCCATCATATGAAAACTAGAAAACCCTAATAACATCATTTGCAACATTCAAAAATCCTAATCCATCATACGAAAACTAGAAAACCCTAATAACATTATATGCAACATTCAAAAACCTTAATCCATCATATGAAAACTAGAAAACCCTAATAATATCATTTGCAACTCAAGCCACTGTCAAGAAGTTCTAGTTCACCCTAATCCATTATATGAAATCTAGAAAACCCTAATAACATCATTTACAACTCAAGTGACTCTTAAGAAGCTCTAGAAACCCTAATCCATCAAATGAAAACTAGAAAACCCTAATAACATAATTTGCAACATTCAAAAACCCTAATCCATCATATGAAAACTAGAAGACCCTAATCCATCATATGAAATCTAGAAAACCCTAATAACATCATTTGCAACATTTAAAAACCTTAATCCATCATATAAAAACTAGAAAACCCTAATAACATCGTTTGCAACTCAAGTGACTTTCAAGAAACTCTAGGTCTCTAGACACATTCAAAAACCCTAATCCATCATATGAAAACTAGACAACCCTAATAATATTATTTGCAACATTCATAAACCCTAATCTATCATACGAAAACTAGAAAACCCTAATAACATCATTTGCAACATTCAAAAACCCAAACCATCATATGAAATCTAGAAAACCCTAATAATATCATTTGCAACTCAAGCCACTGTCAAGAAGTTCTAGTTCACACTAATCCATCATATGAAAACTAGAAAACTCTAATAACATCATTTGCGACATTCAAAAACCCTAATCCATCATATGAAAACTAGAAAACCCTAATAACATCATTTGCAACTCAAGTGAAAACTAGAAAACCCTAATAACATCAATTGCAACTCAAGTTACTCTCAAGAAGCTCTTGATCTCTAGACACATTCAAAAACCCTAATCCACCATATGAGAAATAGAAAACCCTAATAACATCATTTGCAACATTCGAAAACCCTAATCCATCATATGAAATCTAGAAACACTAATCCATCATATGAAAACTAGAAAACCCTAATAACATCATTCGCAACTCATATGAAAACTAGAAACCCTAATCAATCATATGAAAACTCGAAAACCCTAATTACGTCATTTGCAACGCAAGTGACTCTCAGGAAACTCTAGATCTCTAGACACATTCAAAAGCCCTAATCCATCATATGAAATCTTGAAACACTAATCCATTATATGAAAACTAGAAAACCCTAATAACATCATTCGCAACTCATATGAAAACCAGAAACCCTAATCCATCATATGAAAACCAGAAAACCCTAATAACATCATTTGCAGCATTCAAAAACCCTAATCCATCATATGAAAATGAGAAAACCCTAATAACATCATTTGCAACATTCAAAAACCCTAATCCATCATATGAAAACTAGAAAACCCTAATCCATCATATGAAAACTAGAAAACCACATCATTTGCAACATTTGAAAACCCTAATCCATCATATGAAAACTAGAAAACCCTAATAACATCATTTGCAACATTCAAAAATCCTAATCCATCATACGAAAACTAGAAAACCCTAATAACATTATATGCAACATTCAAAAACCTTAATCCATCATATTAAAACTAGAAAACCCTAATAATATCATTTGCAACTCAAGCCACTGTCAAGAAGTTCTAGTTCACCCTAATCCATTATATGAAATCTAGAAAACCCTAATAACATCATTTACAACTCAAGTGACTCTTAGGAAGCTCTAGAAACCCTAATCCATCAAATGAAAACTAGAAAACCCTAATAACATAATTTGCAACATTCAAAAACCCTAATCCATCATATGAAAACTAGAAGACCCTAATCCATCATATGAAATCTAGAAAACCCTAATAACATCATTTGCAACATTTAAAAACCTTAATCCATCATATAAAAACTAGAAAACCCTAATAACATCGTTTGCAACTCAAGTGACTTTCAAGAAACTCTAGGTCTCTAGACACATTCAAAAACCCTAATCCATCATATGAAAACTAGAAAACCCTAATAATATTATTTGCAACATTCATAAACCCTAATCTATCATACGAAAACTAGAAAACCCTAATAACATCATTTGCAACATTCAAAAACCCAAACCATCATATGAAATCTAGAAAACCCTAATAATATCATTTGCAACTCAAGCCACTGTCAAGAAGTTCTAGTTCACCCTAATCCATCATATGAAATCTAGAAAACCCTAATAACATCATTTACAACTCAACTTACTCTCAAGAAGCTCTAGAAAGCCTAATCCATCATATGAAAACTAGAAAACCCTAATAACATAATTTGTAACATTCAAAAACCCTAATCCATCATATGAAAACTAGAAAACCCTTATTCATCATATGAAATCTAGAAAACCCTAATAACATCATTTGCAACATTTAAAAACCCTAATCCATCATATAAAAACTAAAAAACCCTAATAACATCATTTGCAACTCAAGTGACTCTCAAGAAGCTCTAGATCACCCTAATCCATCATATGAAATCGAGATAACCCTAATAACATCATTTGAACTCAAGCCACTCTCAAGAGGCTCTAGAAACCCTAATCCATCATTTGAAAACTAGAAAACTCTAATAACATCATTTGCGACATTCAAAAACCCTAATCCATCATATGAAAACTAGAAAACCCTAATCAATCATATGAAAACTCGAAAACCCTAATAACATCATTTGCAACTCAAGTGACTCTCAGGAAACTCTAGATCTCTAGACACATTCAAAAACCCTAATCCATCATATGAAATCTAGAAACACTAATCCATCATATGAAAACTAGAAAACCCTAATAACATCATTCGCAACTCATATGAAAACCAGAAACCCTAATCCATCATATGAAAACTAGAAAACCCTAATAACATCATTTGCAGCATTCAAAAACCCTAATCCATCATATGAAAATGAGAAAACCCTAATAACATCATTTGCAACATTCAAAAACCCTAATCCATCATATGAAAACTAGAAAACCCTAATCCATCATATGAAAACTAGAAAACCACATCATTTGGAACATTTGAAAACCCTAATCCATCATATGAAAACTAGAAACCCCTAATAACATCATTTGCAACATTCAAAAACCCAAATCCATCATACAAAAACTAGAAAACCCTAATAACATTATATGCAACATTCAAAAACCCTAATCCATCATATGAAAACTAGAAAACCCTAATAATATCATTTGCAACTCAAGCCACTATCAAGAAGTTCTAGTTCACCCTAATCCATTATATGAAATCTAGAAAACCCTAATAACATCATTTGCAACATTTAAAAACAGTAATCCATCATATAAAAACTAGAAAACCCTAATCACATCATTTGCAACTCAAGTGACTCTCAAGAAGCTCTACATCACCCTAATCCATCATATGAAATCGAGAAAACCCTAATAACATCATTTGCACTCAAGCCACTCTTAAGAAGCTCTAGAAACCCTAATCCATCATATGAAAACTAGAAAACTCTAATAACATCATTTGCGACATTCAAAAACCCTAATCCATCATATGAAAACTAGAAAACCCTAATAACATCATTTGCAACTCAAGTGAAAACTAGAAAACCCTAATAACATCAATTGCAACTCAAGTTACTCTCAAGAAGCTCTTGATCTCTAGACACATTCAAAAACCCTAATCCACCATATGAGAAATAGAAAACCCTAATAACATCATTTGCAACATTCGAAAACCCTAATCCATCATATGAAATCTAGAAACACTAATCCATCATATGAAAACTAGAAAACCCTAATAACATCATTCGCAACTCATATGAAAACTAGAAACCCTAATCAATCATATGAAAACTCGAAAACCCTAATTACGTCATTTGCAACGCAAGTGACTCTCAGGAAACTCTAGATCTCTAGACACATTCAAAAGCCCTAATCCATCATATGAAATCTTGAAACACTAATCCATTATATGAAAACTAGAAAACCCTAATAACATCATTCGCAACTCATATGAAAACCAGAAACCCTAATCCATCATATGAAAACCAGAAAACCCTAATAACATCATTTGCAGCATTCAAAAACCCTAATCCATCATATGAAAATGAGAAAACCCTAATAACATCATTTGCAACATTCAAAAACCCTAATCCATCATATGAAAACTAGAAAACCCTAATCCATCATATGAAAACTAGAAAACCACATCATTTGCAACATTTGAAAACCCTAATCCATCATATGAAAACTAGAAAACCCTAATAACATCATTTGCAACATTCAAAAATCCTAATCCATCATACGAAAACTAGAAAACCCTAATAACATTATATGCAACATTCAAAAACCTTAATCCATCATATGAAAACTAGAAAACCCTAATAATATCATTTGCAACTCAAGCCACTGTCAAGAAGTTCTAGTTCACCCTAATCCATTATATGAAATCTAGAAAACCCTAATAACATCATTTACAACTCAAGTGACTCTTAAGAAGCTCTAGAAACCCTAATCCATCAAATGAAAACTAGAAAACCCTAATAACATAATTTGCAACATTCAAAAACCCTAATCCATCATATGAAAACTAGAAGACCCTAATCCATCATATGAAATCTAGAAAACCCTAATAACATCATTTGCAACATTTAAAAACCTTAATCCATCATATAAAAACTAGAAAACCCTAATAACATCGTTTGCAACTCAAGTGACTTTCAAGAAACTCTAGGTCTCTAGACACATTCAAAAACCCTAATCCATCATATGAAAACTAGACAACCCTAATAATATTATTTGCAACATTCATAAACCCTAATCTATCATACGAAAACTAGAAAACCCTAATAACATCATTTGCAACATTCAAAAACCCAAACCATCATATGAAATCTAGAAAACCCTAATAATATCATTTGCAACTCAAGCCACTGTCAAGAAGTTCTAGTTCACACTAATCCATCATATGAAAACTAGAAAACTCTAATAACATCATTTGCGACATTCAAAAACCCTAATCCATCATATGAAAACTAGAAAACCCTAATAACATCATTTGCAACTCAAGTGAAAACTAGAAAACCCTAATAACATCAATTGCAACTCAAGTTACTCTCAAGAAGCTCTTGATCTCTAGACACATTCAAAAACCCTAATCCACCATATGAGAAATAGAAAACCCTAATAACATCATTTGCAACATTCGAAAACCCTAATCCATCATATGAAATCTAGAAACACTAATCCATCATATGAAAACTAGAAAACCCTAATAACATCATTCGCAACTCATATGAAAACTAGAAACCCTAATCAATCATATGAAAACTCGAAAACCCTAATTACGTCATTTGCAACGCAAGTGACTCTCAGGAAACTCTAGATCTCTAGACACATTCAAAAGCCCTAATCCATCATATGAAATCTTGAAACACTAATCCATTATATGAAAACTAGAAAACCCTAATAACATCATTCGCAACTCATATGAAAACCAGAAACCCTAATCCATCATATGAAAACCAGAAAACCCTAATAACATCATTTGTAGCATTCAAAAACCCTAATCCATCATATGAAAATGAGAAAACCCTAATAACATCATTTGCAACATTCAAAAACCCTAATCCATCATATGAAAACTAGAAAACCCTAATCCATCATATGAAAACTAGAAAACCACATCATTTGCAACATTTGAAAACCCTAATCCATCATATGAAAACTAGAAAACCCTAATAACATCATTTGCAACATTCAAAAATCCTAATCCATCATACGAAAACTAGAAAACCCTAATAACATTATATGCAACATTCAAAAACCTTAATCCATCATATGAAAACTAGAAAACCCTAATAATATCATTTGCAACTCAAGCCACTGTCAAGAAGTTCTAGTTCACCCTAATCCATTATATGAAATCTAGAAAACCCTAATAACATCATTTACAACTCAAGTGACTCTTAAGAAGCTCTAGAAACCCTAATCCATCAAATGAAAACTAGAAAACCCTAATAACATAATTTGCAACATTCAAAAACCCTAATCCATCATATGAAAACTAGAAGACCCTAATCCATCATATGAAATCTAGAAAACCCTAATAACATCATTTGCAACATTTAAAAACCTTAATCCATCATATAAAAACTAGAAAACCCTAATAACATCGTTTGCAACTCAAGTGACTTTCAAGAAACTCTAGGTCTCTAGACACATTCAAAAACCCTAATCCATCATATGAAAACTAGACAACCCTAATAATATTATTTGCAACATTCATAAACCCTAATCTATCATACGAAAACTAGAAAACCCTAATAACATCATTTGCAACATTCAAAAACCCAAACCATCATATGAAATCTAGAAAACCCTAATAATATCATTTGCAACTCAAGCCACTGTCAAGAAGTTCTAGTTCACACTAATCCATCATATGAAATCTAGAAAACCCTAATAACATCATTTACAACTCAACTTACTCTCAAGAAGCTCTAGAAAGCCTAATCCATCATATGAAAACTAGAAAACTCTAATAACATCATGTGCAACTCAAGTGAAAACTAGAAAACCCTAATAACACCAATTGCAACACAAGTGACTCTCAAGAAGCTCTAGATCTCTAGACACATTCAAAAACCCTAATCCACCATATGAAAACTAGAAAATCCTGAAAACATCATTTGCAACATTCAAAAACCCTAATCCATCATATGAAATCTAGAAACACTAATCCATCATATGAAAACTAGAAAACCCTAATAACATCATTCGCAACTCATATGAAAACCAGAAACCCTAATCCATCATATGAAAACTAGAAAACCCTAATAACATCATTTGCAACTCAAGTGACTCTCAAGAAACTCTAGATCTCTAGACACATTCAAAAACCCTAAGCCATCATATGAAAACTAGAAAACCCTAATAACATCATTTGTAGCATTCAAAAACCCTAATCCATCATATGAAAATGAGAAAACCCTAATAACATCATTTGCAACATTCAAAAACCCTAATCCATCATATAAAAACTAGAAAACCCTAATCCATCATATGAAAACTAGAAAACCACATCATTTGCAACATTCGAAAACCCTAATCCATCATATGAAAACTAGAAAACCCTAATAACATCATTTGCAACATTCAAAAACACTAATCCATCATATGAAAACTACAAACCCCTAATAATATCATTTGCAACTCAAGCCACTGTCAAAAAGTTCTACTTCACCCTAATCCATCATTTGAAATCTAGAAAACCCTAATAACATCATTTGCAACATTTAAAAACAGTAATCCATCATATAAAAACTAGAAACCCCTAATAACATCATTTGCAACTCAAGTGACTCTCAAGAAGCTCTAGATCACCCTAATCCATCATATGAAATCGAGAAAACCCTAATAACATCATTTGCACTCAAGCTACTCTTAAGAAGCTCTAGAAACCCTAATCCATCATATGAAAACTTGAAAACTCTAATAACATCATTTGCGACATTCAAAAACCCTAATCCATCATATGAAAACTACAAAACCCTAATAACATCATTTGCAACTCAAGTGAAAACTAGAAAACCCTAATAACATCAATTGCAACTTAAGTGACTCTCAATAAGCTCTTGATCTCTAGACACATTCAAAAAACCTAATCCACCATATGAAAAATAGAAAACCCTAATAACATCATTTGCAACATTCGAAAACCCTAATCCATCATATGAAATCTAGAAACACTAATCCATCATATGAAAACTAGAAAACCCTAATAACATCATTCGCAACTCATATGAAAACTAGAAACCCTAATCAATCATATGAAAACTCGAAAACCCTAATAACATCATTTGCAACTCAAGTGACTCTCAGGAAACTCTAGATCTCTAGACACATTCAAAAACCCTAATCCATTATATGAAATCTAGAAACACTAATCCATCATATGAAAACTAGAAAACCCTAATAACATCATTCGCAACTCATATGAAAACCAGAAACCCTAATCCATCATATGAAAACTAGAAAACCCTAATAACATCATTTGCAGTATTCAAAAACCCTAATCCATCATATGAAAATGAGAAAACCCTAATAACATCATTTGCAACATTCAAAAACCCTAATCCATCATATGAAAACTAGAAAACCCTAATCAATCATATGAAAACTCGAAAACCCTAATAACATCATTTGCAACTCAAGTGACTCTCAGGAAACTCTAGATCTCTAGACACATTCAAAAACCCTAATCCATCATATGAAATCTAGAAACACTAATCCATCATATGAAAACTAGAAAACCCTAATAACATCATTCGCAACTCATATGAAAACCAGAAACCCTAATCCATCATATGAAAACTAGAAAACCCTAATAACATCATTTGCAGCATTCAAAAACCCTAATCCATCATATGAAAATGAGAAAACCCTAATAACATCATTTGCAACATTCAAAAACCCTAATCCATCATATGAAAACTAGAAAACCCTAATCCATCATATGAAAACTAGAAAACCACATCATTTGGAACATTTGAAAACCCTAATCCATCATATGAAAACTAGAAAACCCTAATAACATTATTTGCAACATTCAAAAAACCTAATCCATCATACAAAAACTAGAAAACCCTAATAACATTATATGCAACATTCAAAAACCCTAATCCATCATATGAAAATTAGAAAACCCTAATAATATCATTTGCAACTCAAGCCACTGTCAAGAAGTTCTAGTTCACCCTAATCCATTATATGAAATCTAGAAAACCCTAATAACATCATTTGCAACATTTAAAAACAGTAATCCATCATATAAAAACTAGAAAACCCTAATAACATCATTTGCAACTCAAGTGACTCTCAAGAAGCTCTAGATCACCCTAATCCATCATATGAAATCGAGAAAACCCTAATAACATCATTTGCACTCAAGCCACTCTTAAGAAGCTCTAGAAACCCTAATCCATCATATGAAAACTAGAAAACTCTAATAACATCATTTGCGACATTCAAAAACCCTAATCCATCATATGAAAACTAGAAAACCCTAATAACATCATTTGCAACTCAAGTGAAAACTAGAAAACCCTAATAACATCAATTGCAACTCAAGTTACTCTCAAGAAGCTCTTGATCTCTAGACACATTCAAAAACCCTAATCCACCATATGAAAAATAGAAAACCCTAATAACATCATTTGCAACATTCGAAAACCCTAATCCATCATATGAAATCTAGAAACACTAATCCATCATATGAAAACTAGAAAACCCTAATAACATCATTCGCAACTCATATGAAAACTAGAAACCCTAATCAATCATATGAAAACTCGAAAACCCTAATTACGTCATTTGCAACGCAAGTGACTCTCAGGAAACTCTAGATCTCTAGACACATTCAAAAGCCCTAATCCATCATATGAAATCTTGACACACTAATCCATTATATGAAAAGTAGAAAACCCTAATAACATCATTCGCAACTCATATGAAAACCAGAAACCCTAATCCATCATATGAAAACTAGAAAACCCTAATAACATCATTTGCAGCATTCAAAAACCCTAATCCATCATATGAATATAAGAAAACCCTAATAACATCATTTGCAACATTCAAAAAGCCTAATCCATCATATGAAAACTAGAAAACCCTAATCCATCATATGAAAACTAGAAAACCACATCATTTGCAACATTTGAAAACCCTAATCCATCATATGAAAACTAGAAAACCCTAATAACATCATTTGCAACATTCAAAAATCCTAATCCATCATACGAAAACTAGAAAACCCTAATAACATTATATGCAACATTCAAAAACCTTAATCCATCATATGAAAACTAGAAAACCCTAATAATATCATTTGCAACTCAAGCCACTGTCAAGAAGTTCTAGTTCACCCTAATCCATTATATGAAATCTAGAAAACCCTAATAACATCATTTACAACTCAAGTGACTCTTAAGAAGCTCTAGAAACCCTAATCCATCAAATGAAAACTAGAAAACCCTAATAACATAATTTGCAACATTCAAAAACCCTAATCCATCATATGAAAACTAGAAGACCCTAATCCATCATATGAAATCTAGAAAACCCTAATAACATCATTTGCAACGTTTAAAAACCTTAATCCATCATATAAAAACTAGAAAACCCTAATAACATCGTTTGCAACTCAAGTGACTTTCAAGAAACTCTAGGTCTCTAGACACATTCAAAAACCCTAATCCATCATATGAAAACTAGAAAACCCTAATAATATTATTTGCAACATTCATAAACCCTAATCTATTATACGAAAACTAGAAAACCCTAATAACATCATTTGCAACATTCAAAAACCCAAACCATCATATGAAATCTAGAAAACCCTAATAATATCATTTGCAACTCAAGCCACTGTCAAGAAGTTCTAGTTCACCCTAATCCATCATATGAAATCTAGAAAACCCTAATAACATCATTTACAACTCAACTTACTCTCAAGAAGCTCTAGAAAGCCTAATCCATCATATGAAAACTAGAAAACCCTAATAACATAATTTGTAACATTCAAAAACCCTAATCCATCATATGAAAACTAGAAAACCCTTATTCATCATATGAAATCTAGAAAACCCTAATAACATCATTTGCAACATTTAAAAACCCTAATCCATCATATAAAAACTAAAAAACCCTAATAACATCATTTGCAACTCAAGTGACTCTCAAGAAGCTCTAGATCACCCTAATCCATCATATGAAATCGAGATAACCCTAATAACATCATTTGAACTCAAGCCACTCTCAAGAGGCTCTAGAAACCCTAATCCATCATTTGAAAACTAGAAAACTCTAATAACATCATTTGCGACATTCAAAAACCCTAATCCATCATATGAAAACTAGAAAACCCTGATAACATCATCTGCAACTCAAGTGAAAACTAGAAAACCCTAATAACACCAATTGCAACACAAGTGACTCTCAAGAAGCTCTAGATCTCTAGACACATTCAAAAACCCTAATCCACCATATGAAAACTAGAAAACCCTGAAAACATCATTTGCAACATTCAAAAACCCTAATCCATCATATGAAATCTAGAAACACTAATCCATCATATGAAAACTAGAAAACCCTAATAACATCATTCGCAACTCATATGAAAACCAGAAACCCTAATCCATCATATGAAAACTAGAAAACCCTAATAACATAATTTGCAACTCAAGTGACTCTCAAGAAACTCTAGATCTCTAGACACATTCAAAAACCCTAAGCCATCATATGAAAACTAGAAAACCCTAATAACATCACTTGCAACATTCAAAACCCTTATCCATCATATGAAAACTAGAAAACCCTAATAACATCATTTGCAACATTCAAAAACCCTAATCCATCATATGAAAATGAGAAAACCCTAATAACATCATTTGCAACATTCAAAAACCCTAATCCATCATATGAAAACTAGAAAACCACATCATTTGCAACATTCGAAAACCCTAATCCATCATATGAAAACTAGAAAACCCTAGTAACATCATTTGCAACATTCAGAAACCCAAATCCATCATATGAAAACAAGAGAACCCTAATAATATCATTTGCATCTCAAGCCACTGTCAAGAAGTTCTAGTTCACCCTAATCCATCATATGAAATCTAGAAAACCCTAATAACATCATTTGCAACATTTAAAAACCCTAATCCATCATATAAAAACTAGAAAACCCTAATAACATCATGTATAACTCAAGTGACTCTCAAGAAGCTCTAGATCACCCTAATCCATCATATGAAATCGAGAAAACCCTAATAACATCATTTCCACTCAAGCCACTCTCAAGAAGCTCCAGAAACCCTAATCCATCATATGAAAAGTAGAAATCTCTAATAACATCATTTGATACATTCAAAAACCCTAATACATCATTTGCAACTCAAGTGAAAACTGGAAAACCCTAATAACATCAATTACAACTCAAGTGAGTCTCAACAAGCTCTAGATCTCTAGACACATTCAAAAATCCTAATCCACCATATGAAAACTAGAAAACCCTAATAACATCATTTGCAACATTCGAAAACCCTAATCCAACATATGAAATCTAGAAACACTAATACATCATATGAAAACTAGAAAACCCTAATAACATCATTCGCAACTCATATGAAAACTAGAAACCCTAATCCATCATATGAAAACTTGAAAACCTTAATAACATCATTTGCAACTCAAGTGACTCTTAAGAAACTCTAGATCTCTAGACACATTCAAAAACCCTAATCCATCATATGAAAACTAGAAAACCCTAATAACATAATTTGCAACATTCAAAAACCCTATTCCATCATATGAAACTAGAAAACCCTAATAACATCATTTGCAACATTCAAAAACCCTAATCCATCATATGAAAACTAGAAACCCACATCATTTGTAATATTTGAAAACCCTAATCCATCTTATGAAAACTAGAAAACCCTAATAACGTCATTTGCAACATTCAGAAACCCTAATCCATCATATGAAAAAAACTTGAAAAAAACTAGAAAACCCTAATAACATCATTTGCAACATTCAAAAACCCTCATCCATCATATGAAAACCCTAATAACAACATTTGCAACATTCAAAAACCCTAATCCATCATATGAAAACAAGAAAAGCTCTAGATCTCTAGACACATTCAAAAACCCTAGTCCATCATATGAAAACTAGAAAAACCCTAATAACATCATTTGTAACTCAAGTGACTCTCAAGAAGCTCTAGATCACCATAATCCATCATATGAAAACTAGAAAACCCTAATAACATCATTTGTAACATTCAAAAACCCTAATCCATCATACGATAACTAGAAAACCCTAATAACATCATTTGCAACATTCAAAAACCCAAACATCATATGAAAACTAGAAAACCCTAATAATATCATTTGCAACTCAAGCCACTGTCAAGAAGTTCTAGTTCACCCTAATCCATCATATGAAATATAGAAAACCCTAATAACATCATTTACAACTCAACTAACTCTCAAAAAGCTCTAGAAAGCCTAATCCATCATATGAAAACAAGAAAACCCTAATAACATAATTTGCAACATTCAAAAATCCTAATCCATCATATGAAAACTAGAAGACCCTAATCCATCATATGAAATCTAGAAAACCCTAATAACATCATTTGCAACATTTAAAAACCATAATCCATCATATAAAAAGTAGAAAACCCTAATAACATCATTTGCAACTCAAGTGACTTTCAAGAAACTCTAGTCTTTAGACACATTCAAAAACCCTAATCCATCAAATGAAAACTAGATAACCCATTCTCTCTAACATCTCTCTAGAAAAAAATTTGTGTTTTCTGAGTTAGTTCTGTCGTATTTTACCATGGATAATGATTCATCGGGTTGTGATTCCATTTTAATGTCAAATGATGGTGTTATAATGGATCAGCAACATCATTCTCATGAGTTATCATCTGGAAAAGGTCAAAATCTGAATTCTATTAAGGTTTCTGATTATTTGAAACAAGACTTTAAATTTTCATTTAAAGAAAACAAATCAGAAGATATTGGTACTGCAATCAATTACAATAAAGATCAGAAAGAGAAAAAACTTCATATGGCTTTGCGTAATATCAAGGGATCAATATTTCAGAATTATTCTTCTTCTTTATTTGAAGCCACTGCTAAAAGAAGACACAAATGTAAAACTGATTCTATTCAGCGAAAAAGACTGTCCACTGATATGATTTCGGCTTTAAACAATGATCAAAAGAGCTATGGAATACATGCAGATGAACAGCTTGGCTTGGTAGATGGATTGGTTGAAGATGAATCGTATCATAGTAGCCATGAAGATGATGCAGGCCAGCAACTTAAATTCCAATCGGTTGATCCTGATCAGAATAAAGACGAGGAATATGATGAAGTTGGTGTGGATCCATTGGTTGAAACGTCTACAAAAGAGGATGAATACATGCAGTCTAATTCAACGTCCCATGTAGAAGTTACGGGCCTGAAAGGAAGTAACCTCAATGATGATCGTGAAGCACATGAGACAAAGGAGATGAACATCATTAGCAACACTACACATTGCAGCAATAGAGGTGGCGATTCTGCATTCCATGTACGTCAAGTTCACGCACCTATGCCCATAAACTCCCCAACGGCTCCTTCTTCTAGCTCTCATGAAGATGGTGTTTTTGCGATGGCCAGAACTCAGGGAAAGGATACCGGAGCTGCTGCACTTCAATTTCAAACGTCTTCAAACGATGGAGGAGATCCGGGCTGGAATATTCCGGCGATCCATGGAACATTAGAAGGTGGACTTCAAACGGTAATAACAACCACTTTAAAGCATGGAGAAGACATATTAAACAAGAGTATGGACAGCACTAAGAAGCAAGGACATCGAATATTTAAACCGAGCATGGAAACTTCTTTATGCGGACAAAAGAATTCTAAAACCATCTTGGCTGAAGGTATGAGTCTCGATCAATCCTAATTTAATGCTAATTCTTCTATTTTAAATGGGGATAATGGGTTTAATGATATACTAATGGGGGACAACAATGAAAGAACAAAGTTAGTGGGAGACAAGGACTCACATGCCTCACATGCTACACCTTTTGTATTGTCTTTTCCTTCTTTGCATGTGCCCAAGACTAATTCTTATACTACGGTTTCTCAATGGCCGAACTTGGATGCCAAATTGTCCACTACTAGCTCAAACACTAAACTAGTTGACTTCCCATCATTCTTGTCCCCTTGCCATCCTATTCCTTCAATGATCAAGACCACATGTCCATCTCTATTGGGTCCACCTCCTAAACAAATATCTCCCAAATGCTCACTTAATAAATCGACCAATACCTCCTTTTTGAATGCTAGAAATGATCTTATGCCAACTAACCCACCCCCAAGTGTTGAAACACATTTGGTTTTTAATACCCAAGTTAAAACAAATATTGTTGACTTATGTGATAATTCTAAAACCAATAATTCTAGTGATTTAAAAAACCATGAAAAAAATTTATTTTATGATACTAGAAATAATGAAAATAAAAAAAATGAATAATGCTTGGAATCGATCTTTACCCTTGCTTAAAAACTCTCATGCTAATATTATTACTGGATCACAAAAACACGCCAATGATAATTTTCGTTTTATTCCTAATTTAAGTAATGACAATAATGTGCCTGTTGATATTCCTTTAACGGCCGTCACCAAAGTGTGTGAAACATTTGCTAGGACTATATGTGGTTATTTTGTAGGAATTAAAATGAATTACTCTGATGTTCGATATCTTGCTTCCAAAATGTGGTCTATCCATGGTCTCCAAGATGTTCTTCTAAATGGTAAAGGTGTTTACCTCTTTAAATTTAGTGACGACAATGGTCTTCATCATGTTATCACTCACGGTCCCTGGACTTTTAAAGGTGCCCCTTTTGTCATGCAAAAAAGGCGTCCCGGTCTCGATATTCATAAGAACAATCATGACAAGCTCCCTCTATGGATTAAAATCCACGATATTCCCTATGAAGCATGGAGTGATGAGGGGCTGAGCCACATTGCTTCAAAAATTGGAAAGCCTCTTGCTATGGACTCTTATACTGCTAATATGTGCAAATATGCGGCAGGAAAATCTGTTTATGCCCGTGTCCTTCTTGAGATACCTACTAAATCCTCCTGGGTGGATAAAGTGATGATCCGTTTTCCTGATCCTGATACTCTTGAGTTTTACACCCATACTCTACGTATTGAATATGAATGGAAACCTCCTATGTGCTCTCAATGCATGGTGTTTGGTCATGAAAATAGAAACTGTATGTATGTCATCTCTAAGACTAATGAAAGTAATCATAAAGATAAAATGCCTCTTGATCATGGTATAGTGAATTCTCCTATGCAACTTGATGATGGTTTTACGGTTGTCTATAAAAAGAAAAATCGCACCAAACAAGGGTCAAATTCTGAAAACACTACTGATGATAATTTGCAAAGTAATTCTAATAGAAACAATCAAGGGATTAGGAAGAGTAAAGATTCTTCAATGAACAAAATTTGGAATAAAAGTAAAAAAATTATTAATAAGTCACGTTTTGAGTTTCGCACGGTTCCTAATGAGTCACGCACCTCCATTCCTCCTAGTTCTATTCCTCCCCCTATGAAGGATACTAACGGTTTAGTTGGTTTCCCTAGCCCTATCCTTCGTCCTTCTTCTTCCATGCCCCTTAAACAAACTGCTTCCACCACTCCTTTATTCAACGCCTTTCACGTTTTTGAGGCTTGTTCCTCTAACGTTACTGATTTTCCCTCTACTTCTACCCCTCTTCCTCCCCCTAGTGTCCCCTACCAAATTATTACTGGTGATTTTGATCCTGATGCTGATGACCAATTTGACGAGGACAAATGTATTGAGGTCGACTCTGATGATGGTGACACTGCCCAGTTCATTGTTGGTGAGAATGGTTCTCATAATGATCACCCTATGATAGCTCTGGTGTCCGAGCAGATGGACTCCACCCCCTCCAAGTTTCCATATGACGCACATCGCTGCATGGAATACTCGCGGTCTCTGTAAGCCTTCTCATCAGAAAGCCTTGAGAGATCTTATCCGCGATCAAAATCTTTATATTTGTGCTTCCTTCCCTAACCTCCCTCTTATCTGTAGTCGTACTTTTGGCTCTTGGTCGTGGTCGTCCAACGGTCTCTTCTCCCCTAGAGGGACTAGAATCGTGGTTGCCTGGGATCCAATGGACATTGATATGATGCTTATCGACTTAAGTGATCAGGTTATGCATTTCAAAGTTAATATCCGTGATTCTAATAAATCCTTTTTCTGCTCCTTCGTCTATGCTCATAATGATCACATGATGCGTCGTTCTCTCTGGCATTCTCTTGCGGTTCATAATAATGTGGTTAGATATACCCCTTGGATTCTTTTGGGTGATGTCAATGTTGCTCTTGATATCAAAGATAGCACCTCCGGGTCGTCTGGGATGTCTCGGGCCATGGAGGACTTCAGGGACTGTGTCAATCTGATGGAAATGGAGGATCTTAACTATAAAGGTCTCTTCTACACATGGACAAAGTCTCCTAATGGTTCGGGTGGCATCCTCAAGAAGATCGATCGTGTTATGGGTAATACTCACTTCGTTGCTTCTTTCCCCTCATCTACTGTCAATTTTCTCCCTTACCGTTCGTCCGATCATACTCCTGCTGTGCTTTCTCTCCCCCATCGTGCCCCTTTCCAACCTAAGCCTTTCAAGTTCCCTAATTTCCTGACTTATAAGAACGATTTCAAGCAGATTGTTGCCTCGTCTTGGAACCCCAATATCACTGGATATCGGATGTATAAGGTCTTCAAAAACCTTAAAAATCTGAAAGTGCCGATACGTAAGATGCTTCGCAACCAGGGAAACCTCTTTTCTAAGGTTATCTCTCTTTGTAATGAGCTTGATAGAGTTCAGATTGCTTTGGATCGGGATCCTTTCAATAAGGATCTTCGTGAAGAACAATGCAGGTATCTCCTCGCTTATAACGAGGCTAGCCTGGATGAAGAGAGGTTCCTGAAACAAAAGGCTAAGGTTGACTGGCTGCGTGAGGGTGATAAAAATTCGGCTTTTTTCCACAAAGCGGTTAAAAGTCGTAAATCTCGCAATCGTATTAATTCTATCCAGGATGCTCATGGTAACTGGATCTCGGGGATCGATCTTCCTAATCTTTTTGTTTCTCACTTTCAAGCCTTCTTGGGTTCTGCCCAGCCTTCTACTGCTATTCGTGATCCTTCTTCCCTCTTCTCTAATAAGCTCTCCCCCTCCAGTCTGCCACCATGCTTACTCCTATTACTGACGCGGAGGTTAAGTGTGTCCTGTTCCAGATGGGTGATGATAAAGCTCCTGGTTCTGATGGTTTTTCTGCTAAGTTCTTCAAGTCTGCTTGGGATATTGTGGGTCCTGATTTCTGTATGGCTGTTAAGGAATTCTTCTACTCTGCAAACTTCTTAAGTCCTTCAACAGCACCATCCTTGCGCTCATTCCTAAAGTTGACTCCCCCTCCAAAGTTACTGATTTCCGCCCTATAGCTTGTTGTAACGTTGTTTACAAATGTATCAGCAAGCTTATTGCGGATAGTATCAAAAACCATCTTTCTTCTCTGGTTGATGAAAACCAGTCTCCTTTCATCCCTGGACGTTTGATCACCGACAACGTCCTTCTTGTCCACGAACTCATGCGTGATTATCATCGTCATCGTGGTCCTCCTAGGTGTGCTTTTAAGGTTGATATTCAAAAAGCATACGACACGGTTGACTGGACGTTTCTGCGGAACATCTTGTTTGGGTTTGTATTCCCCGATCGTATGATTGACTGGATCATGACATGTGTTTCCACGGTTGCTTACTCTGTGAGTATCAATGGGAATACTCATGGTTATTTCGATGGTAAAAGGGGCCTTCGGCAGGGTGACCCCCTCTCTCCTTATCTCTTCACTATTGTCATGGAAGTGCTTAACCTTATGATCAAGAGAAACATCCATGATTCTGATTCTTTTAAATTCCACAGACAATGTGATGATCAAAATATCACCCATCTCAGCTTTGCCGACGATCTTCTTCTCTTCTGCCATGGTGATAGCTTTTCGGTTAAAATCATATGTGATTCTCTTGAGGAATTCTCTGGGGTTTCTGGCCTCCATCCCAATACTGCGAAGAGTGAAGCATTCTACTGTAATGTTGGTGAGAGGACCAGGGCTGCCATTGACCTTATTGTTAAGTTTCCCGAGGGCTCTTTCCCTGTCCGATACCTTGGCGTTCCTCTCATCACCACGCGTCTTGCCCACAAAGAATGTAAAGGCCTTGTTGATAAAGTCAAATGCAGGATTAATGACTGGAAAAACAAGTCTCTTTCCTTTGCTGGTCGTCTCCAGCTCATCCTCTCTGTCCTTTCTTCTACTGAAATCTATTGGGCTTCTGTTTTTATTCTTCCTAAATCTATCTCTAACGATATTGAGAAGCTCATGAGAGGTTTCCTCTGGTGCCATGGTGAGTTGAAACGTGGTAAAGCTAAAGTCTCCTGGAAAACTGTATGCCTCCCTAAGGAACATGGTGGTCTTGGCATACGTAACCTTGCTATCTGGAATGTTGCCCTTATGGCTTCCCATGTTTGGAGACTCCTTTCCAAGAAAGAGTCCCTATGGGTTAAGTGGATCCACTCATACCGTTTATGTGGCCGTAACTTTCGGGATGCCCCCAAAAAATACGGTTCTGGATTTGCCTGGCGTAACATCCTGGATATGCGGGATAAGATAAAGGAGTATATAGTTTCCCAGATAGGTGATGGATGCTCTACTTCTGCTTGGTTCGATAACTGGCACCCTGCGGGCCCTCTTTCTAAATTCTTGTCTGTCCGTGACATCCATGATCCGGGTTTCACTCCTGATACTAAGGTTGCTGACCTGGTTCTTAACAGATCTTGGGTTCGGCCTCATTGTTGGAGAGATTCCCATGGTGCTCTTCTTTCTCATAACCCTCCTACTATTTCCGCGTCTATCCCTGATAAACTCCTTTGGAGATCTAGAGACGGTCAACTCTCTCCTTTCTCTGTTCGATCTGTGTGGCAGTCTATTCGCCCCTATCACCAACCGGTCTTTTGGTTTCATCTTGTTTGGTTCTCCCAGAACATCCCCAGACATGCTTTCATTCTTTGGGTTGCTCTTAAAGATCGTCTTAAGACTCATGATAAAATCAAAATTTGGGACACTAATTCCAATCTCAATTGTGCGTTCTGCGGGGACTGTCCGGATTCCCTCTCCCATCTCTTCTTTGAATGCTCTTTCTCTTCTTTGGTTTGGCATGACCTCCATCATGTCATGAATCTCTCCTTCTCCACTGATAGCTGGTCTGATATCATTAGTCAACTCAACCCCATTAATAAGAACAAGACCATTTGGTCCATCATTAGAAGACTTGTTTTTGCTGGAGCGGTCTACCACATCTGGCGGGAAAGAAATTTACGCATTTTTACAAAAATAAAAAGATCTCATCATGCTGTCGTGAATATTGTTAAGGATGATATCCGCTGTAGACTGCTGAGTCTTTCTTTGAAAACTTGCACTAATGTTGATTTGGCTAAAACTCTTTGGACCCTCCCTTAATTTTCATCCTCTGCGCTTTCATTTTTCTCTGCTGGTTTTGGCTTGTATGGTTTGTTTGTTTTGCAGGTTGCTCTCCTTTATGTTCTTGTTTGCTTATGCTTCCTTCTCTTGTTTTGGTTCCTAGTTTAGCTTGTTGTCCGTTGGGGCCTGTCCCGATGGATTTTCTGTTTTTTGGTGGGGAGTCCCCAGCCTTATATTGTATTTATTCTTTTTATTAATAAAATTTGCCAGAGGTGCCGCCCTCTTTAGCCAAAAAAAAAAAAACTAGAAAACCCTAATAACATCATTTGCAACTCAAGTGACTCTCAAGAAGCTCTAGATCACCCTAATCCATCATATGAAACCGAGAAAACCCTAATAACATCATTTGCACTCAAGCCACTCTAAAGAAGCTCTAGAAACCCTAATCCATCATATGAAAACTAGAAAACTCTAATAACATCATTTGCGACATTCAAAAACCCTAATCCATCATATGAAAACTAGAAAACCCTAATAACATCATTTGCAACTCAAGTGAAAACTAGAAAACCCTAATAACATCAATTGCAACTTAAGTGACTCTCAAGAAGCTCTTGATCTCTAGACACATTCAAAAGCCCTAATCCACCATATGAAAAATAGAAAACCCTAATAACATCATTTGCAACATTCAAAAACCCTAATCCATCATATGAAATTTAGAAACACTAATCCATCATATGAAAACTAGAAAACCCTAATAACATCATTTACAACTCAAGTGACTCTCAAGAAGCTCTAGAAACCCTAATCCATCAAATGAAAACTAGAAAACCCTAATAACATAATTTGCAACATTCAAAAACCCTAATAACATAATTTGCAACATTCAAAAACCCTAATCCATCATATGAAAACTAGAAGACCCTAATCCAACATATGAAATCTAGAAAACCCTAACAACATCATTTGCAACATTTAAAAACCTTAATCCATCATATAAAAACTAGAAAACCCTAATAACATCATTTGCAACTCAAGTGACTTTCAAGAAACTCTAGGTCTCTAGACACATTCAAAAACCCTAATACATCATATAAAAACTAGAAAACCCTAATAACATCATTTGCAACATTCAAAAACCCTAATCCATCATACTAAAACTAGAAAACCCTAATAACATCATTTGCAACATTCAAAAACCCAAACCATCATATGAAATCTACGAAACCCTAATAATATCATTTGCAACTCAAGCCACTGTCAAGAAGTTCTAGTTCACCCTAATCCATCATATGAAATCTAGAAAACCCTAATAACATCATTTACAACTCAACTTACTCTCAAGAAGCTCTAGAAAGCCTAATCCATCATATGAAAACTAGAAAACCCTAATAACATAATTTGTAACATTCAAAAACCCTAATCCATCATATGAAAACTAGAAAACCCTTATTCATCATATGAAATCTAGAAAACCCTAATAACATCATTTGCAACATTTAAAACCCTAATCCATCATATAAAAACTAAAAAATCATAATAACATCATTTGCAACTCAAGTGACTCTCAAGAAGCTCTAGATCACCCTAATCCATCATATGAAATCGAGATTACCCTAATAACATCATTTGAACTCAAGCCACTCTCAAGAAGCTCTAGAAACCCTAATCCATCATATGAAAACTAGAAAACTCTAATAACAACATTTGCGACATTCAAAAACCCTAATCCATCATATGAAAACTAGAAAACCCTGATAACATCATTTGCAACTCAAGTGAAAACTAGAAAACCCTAATAACACCAATTGCATCTCAAATGACTCTCAAGAAGCTCTAGATCTCTAGACACATTCAAAAACCCTAAGCCACTATATGAAAACTAGAAAACCCTAAAAACATCATTTGTAACATTCAAAAACCCTAATCCATCATATGAAATCTAGAAACACTAATCCATCATATGAAAACTAGAAAATCCTAATAACATCATTCGCAACTCATATGAAAACCAGAAACCCTAATCCATCATATGAAAACTAGAAAACCCTAATAACATCATTTGCAACTCAAGTGACTCTCCTGAAACTCTAGATCTCTAGACACATTCAAAAACCCTAATCCATCATATGAAAACTAGAAAACCCTAATAACATCATTTGCAACATTCAAAACCCTAATCCATCATATGAAAACTAGAAAACCCTAATAACATCATTTGCAACATTCAAAAACCCTAATCCATCATATGAATATGAGAAAACCCGAATAACATCATTTGCAACATTCAAAAACCCTAATCCATCTTATGAAAAGTAGAAAACCACATCATTTGCAACATTCGAAAACCCTAATCCATCATATGAAAACTAGAAAACCCTAGTAACATCATTTGCAACATTCAAAAACCTTAATCCATCGTATAAAAACTAGAAAACCCTAATAACATCATGTATAACTCAAGTGACTCTCAAGAAGCTCCAGAAACCCTAATACATCATATGAAAACTAGAAAACCCTAATAACATCATTTGATACATTCAAAAACCCTAATCCATCATATGAAAACTAGAAAACCCTAATAACATCATTTGCAACTCAAGTGAAAACTAGAAAACCCTAATAACATCAATTGCAACTCAAGTGAGTCTCAAGAAGCTCTAGATCTCTAGACACATTCAGAAACCCTAATCCACCATATGAAAACTAGAAAACCCTAATAACATCATTTGCAACATTCGAAAACCCTAATCCAACATATGAAATCTAGAAACAATAATACATCATATGAAAACTAGAAAACCCTAATAACATCATTCACAACTCATATGAAAACTAGAAACCCTAATCCATCATATGAAAACTTGAAAACCTTAATAACATCATTTGCAACTCAAGTGACTCTCAAGAAACTCTAGATCTCTAGACATATTCAAAAACCCTAATCCATCATATGAAAACTAGAAAACCCTAATAACATCATTTGCAACATTCAAAAACCCTATTCCATCATATGAAAACTAGAAAACCCTAATAACATCATTTGCAATATTCAAAAACCTTAATCCATCATATGAAAACTAGAAAACCACATCATTTGCAATATTTGAAAACCCTAATCCATCATATTAAAACTAGAAAACCCTAATAACGTCATTTGCAACATTCAGAAACCCTAATCCATCATATGAAAAAAACTAGAAAACCCTAATAACATCATTTGCAACATTCAAAAACCCTAATCCATCATATGAAAACCCTAATAACTACATTTGCAACATTCAAAAACCCTAATCCATCATATGAAAACTAGAAAAGCTCTAGATCTCTAAACACATTCAAAAACCCTAATCCATCATATGAAAACTAGAAAACCCTAATAAGATCATTTGCAACATTCAAAAACCCTAATCCATCATATGAAATGAGAAAACCCGAATAACATCATTTGCAACATTCAAAAACCCTAATCCATCATATGAAAAGTAGAAAACCACATCATTTGCAACATTCGAAAACCCTAATCCATCATATGAAAACTAGAAAACCCTAGTAACATCATTTGCAACATTCAAAAACCCAAATCCATCATATGAAAACTAGAAAACCCTAATAATATCATTTGCATCTCAAGCCACTGTCAAGAAGTTCTAGTTCACCCTAATCCATCATATGAAATCTAGAAAACCCTAATAACATCATTTGCAACATTTAAAAACCCTAATCCATCGTATAAAAACTAGAAAACCCTAATAACATCATGTATAACTCAAGTGACTCTCAAGAAGCTCTAGATCACCCTAATCCATCATATGAAATCGAGAAAACCCTAATAACATCATTTGCACTCAAGCCACTCTCAAGAAGCTCCAGAAACCCTAATCCATCATATGAAAACTAGAAAACTCTAATAACATCATTTGATACATTCAAAAACCCTAATCCATCATATGAAAACTAGAAAACCCTAATAACATCATTTGCAACTCAAGTGAAAACTAGAAAACCCTAATAACATCAATTGCAACTCAAGTGAGTCTCAAGAAGCTCTAGATCTCTAGACACATTCAGAAACCCTAATCCACCATATGAAAACTAGAAAACCCTAATAACATCATTTGCAACATTCGAAAACCCTAATCCAACATATGAAATCTAGAAACAATAATACATCATATGAAAACTAGAAAACCCTAATAACATCATTCACAACTCATATGAAAACTAGAAACCCTAATCCATCATATGAAAACTTGAAAACCTTAATAACATCATTTGCAACTCAAGTGACTCTCAAGAAACTCTAGATCTCTAGACATATTCAAAAACCCTAATCTATCATATGAAAACTAGAAAACCCTAATAACCTCATTTGCAACATTCAAAAACCCTATTCCATCATATGAAAACTAGAAAACCCTAATAACATCATTTGCAATATTCAAAAACCTTAATCCATCATATGAAAACTAGAAAACCACATCATTTGCAATATTTGAAAACCCTAATCCATCATATTAAAACTAGAAAACCCTAATAACGTCATTTGCAACATTCAGAAACCCTAATCCATCATATGAAAAAAACTAGAAAACCCTAATAACATCATTTGCAACATTCAAAAACCCTAATCCATCATATGAAAACCCTAATAACTACATTTGCAACATTCAAAAACCCTAATCCATCATATGAAAACTAGAAAAGCTCTAGATCTCTAAACACATTCAAAAACCCTAATCCATCATATGAAAACTAGAAAACCCTAATAACATCATTTGCAACATTCAAAAACCCTAATCCATCATATGAAAATGAGAAAACCCGAATAACATCATTTGCAACATTCAAAAACCCTAATCCATCATATGAAAAGTAGAAAACCACATCATTTGCAACATTCGAAAACCCTAATCCATCATATGAAAACTAGAAAACCCTAGTAACATCATTTGCAACATTCAAAAACCCAAATCCATCATATGAAAACTAGAAAACCCTAATAATATCATTTGCATCTCAAGCCACTGTCAAGAAGTTCTAGTTCACCCTAATGCATCATATGCAATCTAGAAAACCCTAATAACATCATTTGCAACATTTAAAAACCCTAATCCATCGTATAAAAACTAGAAAACCCTAATAACATCATGTATAACTCAAGTGACTCTCAAGAAGCTCTAGATCACCCTAATCCATCATATGAAATCGAGAAAACCCTAATAACATCATTTGCACTCAAGCCACTCTCAAGAAGCTCCAGAAACCCTAATCCATCATATGAAAACTAGAAAACTCTAATAACATCATTTGATACATTCAAAAACCCTAATCCATCATATGAAAACTAGAAAACCCTAATAACATCATTTGCAACTCAAGTGAAAACTAGAAAACCCTAATAACATCAATTGCAACTCAAGTGAGTCTCAAGAAGCTCTAGATCTCTAGACACATTCAGAAACCCTAATCCACCATATGAAAACTAGAAAACCCTAATAACATCATTTGCAACATTCGAAAACCCTAATCCAACATATTAAATCTAGAAACAATAATACATCATATGAAAACTAGAAAACCCTAATAACATCATTCACAACTCATATGAAAACTAGAAACCCTAATCCATCATATGAAAACTTGAAAACCTTAATAACATCATTTGCAACTCAAGTGACTCTCAAGAAACCCTAGATCTCTAGACATATTCAAAAACCCTAATCCATCATATGAAAACTAGAAAACCCTAATAACATCATTTGCAACATTCAAAAACCCTATTCCATCATATGAAAACTAGAAAACCCTAATAACATCATTTGCAATATTCAAAAACCCTAATCCATCATATGAAAACTAGAAAACCACATCATTTGAAATATTTGAAAACCCTAATAACATCATTTGCAACTCAAGTGACTCTCAAGAAACCCTAGATCTCTAGACATATTCAAAAACCCTAATCCATCATATGAAAACTAGAAAACCACATCATTTGAAATATTTGAAAACCCTAATCCATCATATTAAAACTAGAAAACCCTAATAACGTCATTTGCAACATTCAGAAACGCTAATCCATCATATGAAAAAAACTAGAAAACCCTAATAACATCATTTGCAACATTCAAAAACCCTAATCCATCATATGAAAACCCTAATAACTACATTTGCAACATTCAAAAACCCTAATCCATCTTATGAAAACTAGAAAACCCTAATAACATCATTTGTAACTCAAGTGACTCTCAAGAAGCTCTAGATCACCCTAATCCATCATATGAAAACTAGAAAACCCTAATAACATCATTTGTAACATTTAAAAACCCTAATCCATCATACGATAACTAGAAAACCCTAATAACATAATTTGCAACATTCAAAAACCCAAACATCATATGAAAACTAGAAAACCCAAATAATATCATTTGCAACTCAAGCCACTGTCAAGAAGTTCTAGTTCACCATAATCCATCATATGAAATCTAGAAAACCCTAATAACATCATTTACAACTCAACCGACTCTCAAAAAGCTCTAGAAAGCCTAATCCATCATATGAAAAACAAGAAAACCCTAATAACATAATTTGCAAAATTCAAAAACCCTAATCCATCATATAAAAACTAGAAGACCCTAATCCATCATATGAAATCTAGAAAACCCTAATAACATCATTTGCAACATTTAAAAACCTTAATCCATCATATAAAAACTAGAGAACCCTAATAACATCATTTGCAACTCAAGTGACTTTCAAGAAACTCTAGGTCTCTAGACACATTCAAAAACCCTAATCCATCATATGAAAACTAGAAAACCCTAATAACATCATTTGCAACATTCAAAAACCCTAATCCATCATACGAAAACTAGAAAACTCTAATAACATCATTTGAAACATTCAAAAACCCAAACCATCATATGAAATCTAGAAAACCCTAATAATATCATTTGCAACTCAACCCAGTGTCAAGAAGTTCTAGTTCACCCTAGTCCATCATATGAAATCTAGAAAACCCTAATAACATCATTTACAACTCAACTTACTCTCAAGAAGCTCTAGAAAGCCTAATCCATCATATGAAATCTAGAAAACCCTAACAACATAATTTGTAACATTCAAAAACCCTAATCCATCATATGAAAACTAGAAAACCCTTATTCATCATATGAAATCTAGAAAACCCTAATAACATCATTTGCAACATTTAAAAACCCTAATCCATCATATAAAAACTAGAAAACCCTAATAACATCATTTGCAACTCAAGTGACTCTCAAGAAGCTCTAGATCACCCTAATCCATCATATGAAATCGAGATAACCCTAATAACATCATTTGAACTCAAGCCACTCTCAAGAAGCTCTAGAAACCCTAATCCATCATATGAAAACTAAAAAACACTAATAACAACATTTGCGACATTCAAAATCCCTAATCCATCATATGAAAACTAGAAAACCCTGATAACATCATTTGCAACTCAAGTGAAAACTAGAAAACCCTAATAACACCAATTGCAACTCAAGTGACTCTCAAGAAGCTCTAGATCTCTAGACACATTCAAAAACCCTAATCCACCATATGAAACCTAGAAAACCCTGAAAACATCATTTGCAACATTCAAACACCCTAATCCATCATATGAAATCTAGAAACACTAATCCATCATATGAAAACAAGAAAACCCTAATAACATCATTCGCAACTCATATGAAAACCAGAAGCCCTAATCCATCATATGAAAACTAGAAAACCCTAATAACATCATTCGCAACTCATATGAAAACCAGAAACCCTAATCCATCATATGAAAACTAGAAAACCCTAATAACATCATTTGCAACATTTAAAAACCCTAATCCATCATATGAAAACCCTAATAACTACATTTGCAACATTCAAAAACCCTAATCCATCATATGAAAACTAGAAAAGCTCTAGATCTCTAAACACATTCAAAAACTCTAATCCATCATATGAAAACTACAAAACCCTAATAACATCATTTGCAACATTCAAAAACCCTAATCCATCATATGAAAATGAGAAAACCCTAATAACATCATTTGCAACATTCAAAAACCCTAATCCATCATATGAAAAGTAGAAAACCACATCATTTGCAACATTCGAAAACCCTAATCCATCATATGAAAACTAGAAAACCCTAGTAACATCATTTGCAACATTCAAAAACCCAAATCCATCATATGAAAACTAGAAAACCCTAATAATATCATTTGCATCTCAAGCCACTGTCAAGAAGTTCTAGTTCACCCTAATCCATCATATGAAATCTAGAAAACCCTAATAACATCATTTGCAACATTTAAAAACCCTAATCCATCGTATAAAAACTAGAAAACCCTAATAACATCATGTATAACTCAAGTGACTCTCAAGAAGCTCTAGATCGCCCTAATCCATCATATGAAATCGAGAAAACCCTAATAACATCATTTGCACTCAAGCCACTCTCAAGAAGCTCCAGAAACCCTAATCCATCATATGAAAACTAGAAAACTCTAATAACATCATTTGATACATTCAAAAACCCTAATCCATCATATGAAAACTAGAAAACCCTAATAACATCATTTGCAACTCAAGTGAAAACTAGAAAACCCTAATAACATCAATTGGAACTCAAGTGAGTCTCAAGAAGCTCTAGATCTCTAGACACATTCAGAAACCCTAATCCACCATATGAAAACTAGAAAACCCTAATAACATCATTTGCAACATTCGAAAAACCTAATCCAACATATGAAATCTAGAAACAATAATACATCATATGAAAACTAGAAAACCCTAATAACATCATTCACAACTCATATGAAAACTAGAAACCCTAATCCATCATATAAAAACTTGAAAACCTTAATAACATCATTTGCAACTCAAGTGACACTCAAGAAACCCTAGATCTCTAGACATATTCAAAAACCCTAATCCATCATATGAAAACTAGAAAACCCTAATAACATCATTTGCAATATTCAAAAACCCTATTCCATCATATGAAAACTAGAAAACCCTAATAACATCATTTGCAATATTCAAAAACCCTAATCCATCATATGAAAACTAGAAAACCACATCATTTGCAATATTTGAAAACCCTAATCCATCATATTAAAACTAGAAAACCCTAATAACGTCATTTGCAACATTCAGAAACCCTAATCCATCATATGAAAAAAACTAGAAAACCCTAATAACATCATTTGCAACATTCAAAAACCCTAATCCATCATATGAAACCCTAATAACTACATTTGCAACATTCAAAAACCCTAATCCATCATATGAAAACTAGAAAACCCTAATAACATCATTTGTAACTCAAGTGACTCTCAAGAAGCTCTAGATCACCCTAATCCATCATATGAAAACTAGAAAACCCTAATAACATCATTTGTAACATTTAAAAACCCTAATCCATCATACGATAACTAGAAAACCCTAATAACATAATTTGCAACATTCAAAAACCCAAACATCATATGAAAACTAGAAAACCCAAATAATATCATTTGCAACTCAAGCCACTGTCAAGAAGTTCTAGTTCACCATAATCCATCATATAAAATCTAGAAAACCCTAATAACATCATTTACAACTCAACCGACACTCAAAAAGCTCTAGAAAGCCTAATCCATCATATGAAAAACAAGAAAACCCTAATAACATAATTTGCAAAATTCAAAAACCCTAATCCAGCATATAAAAACTAGAAGACCCTAATCCATCATATGAAATCTAGAAAACCCTAATAACATCATTTGCAACATTTAAAAACCTTAATCCATCATACGAAAACTAGAAAACCCTAATAGCATCATTTGTAACATTCAAAAAACCAAACCATCATATGAAATCTAGAAAACCCTAATAATATCATTTGCAACTCAACCCAGTGTCAAGAAGTTCTAGTTCACCCTAGTCCATCATATGAAATCTAGAAAACCCTAATAACATCATTTACAACTCAACTTACTCTCAAGAAGCTCTAGAAATCCTAATCCTTCATATGAAAACTAGAAAACCCTAATAACATAATTTGTAACATTCAAAAACCCTAATCCATCATATGAAAACTAGAAAACCCTTATTCATCATATGAAATCTAGAAAACCCTAATAACATCATTTGCAACATTTAAAAACCCTAATCCATCATATAAAAACTAGAAAACCCTAATAATATCATTTGCAACTCAAGTGACTCTCAAGAAGCTCTAGATCAATTGCAACTCAAGTGACTCTCAAGAAGCTCTAGATCTCTAGACACATTGAAAAATCCTAATCCACCATATGAAAACTAGAAAACCCTGAAAACATCATTTGTAACATTCAAAAACCCTAATCCATCATATGAAATCTGGAAACACTAATCCATCATATGAAAACTAGAAAACCCTAATAACATCATTCGCAACTCATATGAAAACCAGAACCTCTAATCCATCATATGAAAACTAGAAAACCCTAATAACATCATTTGCAACTCAAGTGACTCTCAAGAAACTCTAGATCTCTAGACACATTCAAAAACCCTAATCCATCATATGAAAACTAGAAAACCCGAATAACATCATTTGCAACATTCAAAACCCTAATCCATCATATGAAAACTGGAAAACCCTAATAACATCATTTGCAACATTCAAAAACCCTAATCCACTATGAAAATGAGAAAACCCTAATAACATCATTTGCAACATTCAAAAACCCTAATCCATCATATGAAAACTAGAAAACCACATCATTTGCAACATTCGAAAACCCTAATCTATCATATGAAAACTAAAAAACCGTAGTAACATCATTTGGAACATTCAAAAACCCAAATCCATCATATGAAAACTAGAAAACCTTAATAATATCATTTGCATCTCAAGCCACTGTCAAGAAGTACTAGTTCACCCTAATCCATCATATGAAATCTAGAAAACCCTAATAACATCATTTGCAACATTTAAAAACCCTACTCTATCATATAAAAACTAGAAAAGCCTACTAACATCATGTATAACTCAAGTGACTCTCAAGAAGCTCTAGATCACCCTAATCCATCATATGAAATCGAGAAAACCCTAATAACATCATTTGCACTCAAGCCACTCTCAAGAAGCTCCAGAAACCCTAATCCATCATATGAAAACTAGAAAACTCTAATAACATCATTTGATACATTCAAAAACCCTAATCCATCATATGAAAACTAGAAAACCCTGATAACATCATTTGCAACTCAAGTGAAAACTAGAAAACCCTAATAACACCAATTGCAACTCAAGTGACTCTCAAGAAGCTCTAGATCTCTAGACACATTGAAAAACCCTAATCCACCATATGAAAACTAGAAAACCCAGAAAACATCATTTGCAACATTCAAAAACCCTAATCCATCATATGAAATCTAGAAACACTAATCCATCATATGAAAACTAGAAAACCCTAATAACATCATTCGCAACTCATATGAAAACCAGAACCCCTAATCCATCATATGAAAACTAGAAAACCTAATAACATCATTTGCAACTAAAGTGACTCTCAAGAAACTCTAGATCTCTAGACACATTCAAAAACCCTAATCCATCATATGAAACTAGAAAACCCTAATAACATCATTTGCAACATTCAAAACCCTAATCCATCATATAAAAACTAGAAAACCCTAATAACATCATTTGCAACATTCAAAAACCCTAATCCATCGTATGAAAATGAGAAAACCCTAATAACATCATTTGCAACATTCAAAAACCCTAATCCATCATATGAAAACTAGAAAACCACATCATTTGCAACATTCGAAAACCCTAATCTATCATATGAAAACTAGAAAACCCTAGTAACATCATTTGCAACATTCAAAAACCCAAATCCATCATATGAAAACTAGAAAACCTTAATAATATCATTTGCATCTCAAGCCACTGTCAAGAAGTACTAGTTCACCCTAATCCATCATATGAAATCTAGAAAACCCTAATAACATCATTTGCAACATTTAAAAACCCTACTCCGTCATATAAAAACTAGAAAACCCTACTAACATCATGTAAAACTCAAGTGACTCTCAAGAAGCTCTAGATCACCCTAATCCATCATATGAAATCGAGAAAACCCTAATAACATCATTTGCACTCAAGCCACTCTCAAGAAGCTCCAGAAACCCTAATCCATCATATGAAAACTAGAAAACTCTAATAACATCATTTGATACATTCAAAAACCCTAATCCATCATATGAAAACTAGAAAACCCTGATAACATCATTTGCAACTCAAGTGAAAACTAGAAAACCCTAATAACACCAATTGCAACTCAAGTGACTCTCAAGAAGCTCTAGATCTCTAGACACATTGAAAAACCCTAATCCACCATATGAAAACTAGAAAACCCAGAAAACATCATTTGCAACATTCAAAAACCCTAATCCATCATATGAAATCTAGAAACACTAATCCATCATATGAAAACTAGAAAACCCTAATAACATCATTCGCAACTCATATGAAAACCAGAACCCCTAATCCATCATATGAAAACTAGAAAACCTAATAACATCATTTGCAACTCAAGTGACTCTCAAGAAACTCTAGATCTCTAGACACATTCAAAAACCCTAATCCATCATATGAAACTAGAAAACCCTAATAACATCATTTGCAACATTCAAAACCCTAATCCATCATATAAAAACTAGAAAACCCTAATAACATCATTTGCAACATTCAAAAACCCTAATCCATCGTATGAAAATGAGAAAACCCTAATAACATCATTTGCAACATTCAAAAACCCTAATCCATCATATGAAAACTAGAAAACCACATCATTTGCAACATTCGAAAACCCTAATCTATCATATGAAAACTAGAAAACCCTAGTAACATCATTTGCAACATTCAAAAACCCAAATCCATCATATGAAAACTAGAAAACCTTAATAATATCATTTGCATCTCAAGCCACTGTCAAGAAGTACTAGTTCACCCTAATCCATCATATGAAATCTAGAAAACCCTAATAACATCATTTGCAACATTTAAAAACCCTACTCCGTCATATAAAAACTAGAAAACCCTACTAACATCATGTAAAACTCAAGTGACTCTCAAGAAGCTCTAGATCACCCTAATCCATCATATGAAATCGAGAAAACCCTAATAACATCATTTGCACTCAAGCCACTCTCAAGAAGCTCCAGAAACCCTAATCCATCATATGAAAACTAGAAAACTCTAATAACATCATTTGATACATTCAAAAACCCTAATCCATCATATGAAAACTAGAAAACCCTGATAACATCATTTGCAACTCAAGTGAAAACTAGAAAACCCTAATAACACCAATTGCAACTCAAGTGACTCTCAAGAAGCTCTAGATCTCTAGACACATTGAAAAACCCTAATCCACCATATGAAAATTAGAAAACCCTGAAAACATCATTTGCAACATTCAAAAACCCTAATCCATCATGTGAAATCTAGAAACACTAATCCATCATATGAAAACTAGAAAACCCTAATAACATCATTCGCAACTCATATGAAAACCAGAAACCCTAATTCATCATATGAAAACTAGAAAACCCTAATAACATCATTTGCAACTCAAGTGACTCTCAAGAAACTCTAGATCTCTGGACACATTCAAAAACCCTAATCCATCATATGAAAACTAGAAAACCCTAATAACATCATTTGCAACATTCAAAACCCTAATCCATCATATGAAAACTAGAAAACCCTAATAACATCATTTGCAACATTCAAAAACCCTAATCCATCGTATGAAAATGAGAAAACCACATCATTTGCAATATTTGAAAACCCTAATCCATCATATGAAAACTAGAAAACCCTAATAACGTCATTTGCAACATTCAGAAACCCTAATTCATCATATGAAAAAAACTAGGAAAAAACTAGAAAACCCTAATAACATCATTTGCAACATTCAAAAACCCTAATCCATCATATGAAAACCCTAATAACAACATTTACAACATTCAAAAACCCTAATCCATCATTTGAAAACTAGAAAACCCTAATAACATCATTTGTAACTCAAGTGACTCTCAAGAAGCTCTAGATCACCCTAATCTATCATATGAAAACTAGAAAACCCTAATAACATCATTTGTAACATTCAAAAACCCTAATCCATCATACGATAACTAGAAAACCCTAATAACATCATTTGCGACATTCAAAAACCCAAACATCATATGAAAACTAGAAATCCCTAATAATATCATTTGCAACTCAAGCCACTGTCAAGAAGTTCTAGTTCACCCTAATCCATCATATGAAAACTAGAAAACCCTAATAACATCATTTACAACTCAACTGACTCCCAAAAAGCTCTAGAAAGCCTAATCCATCATATGAAAACAAGAAAACCCTAATAACATAATTTGCAACATTCAAAAACCCTAATCCATCATATGAAAACAAGAAAAACCTTATCCATCATATGAAATCTAGAAAACCCTAATAACATCATTTGCAACATTTAAAATCCCAAATCCATCATATAAAAACTAGAAAACCCTAATAACATCATTTGCAACTCAAGTGACTCTCAAAAAGCTCTAGATCACCCTAATCCATCATATGAAATCGAGAAAATCCTAATAACATCATTTCAACTCAAGCCACTCTCAAGAAGCTATAGAAACCCTAATCCATCATATGAAAACTATAAAACTCTAATAACAACATTTGCGACATTCAATAACCCTAATCCATAATATGAAAACTAGAAAACCCTGATAACATCATTTGCAACTCAAGTGAAAACTAGAAAACCCTAATAACATCAATTGCAACTCAAGTGACTCTTAAGAAGCTCTAAATCTCTAGACACATTCAAAAACCCTAATGCACCCTATGAAAACTAGAAAACCCTGAAAACATCATTTGCAACATTCAGAAACCCTAATCCATCATATGAAATCTAGAAACACTAATCCATCATATGAAAACTAGAAAACCCAAATAACATCATTTGCAACTCAAGTGACTCTCAAGAAACTCTAGATCTCTAGACACATTCAAAAACCCTAATCCATCATATGAAAACTAGAAAACCCTAATAACATCATTTGCAACATTCAAAACCCTAATCCATCATATGAAAACTAGAAAACCCTAATAACATCATTCGCAACATTCAAAACCCTAATCCATCATATGAAAATGAGAAAACCCTAATAACATCATTTGCAACATTCAAAAACCCTAATCCATCATATGAAAACTAGAAAACCCTAATCCATCATTTGAAAACTAGAAAACCACATCATTTGCAGCATTCGAAAACCCTAATCCATCATATGAAAACTAGAAAACCCTAGTAACATCATTTGCAACATTCAAAAACCCTAATCCATCATATGAAAACTAGAAAACCCTAATAATATCATTTGCAACTCAAGCCACCGTCAAGAAGTTCTAGTTCACCCTAATCCAACATATGAAATCTAGAAAACCCTAATAACATCATTTGCAACATTTAAAAACCCTAATCTATCATATAAAAACTAGAATACCCTAATAATATCTTTGCCACTCAAGTGACTCTCAATAAGCTCTAAATCACCCTAATCCATCATATGAAATCGAGAAAACCCTAATAACATCATTTGCACTCAAGCCACTCTCAAGAAGCTCTAGAAACCCTAATCCATCATATGAAAACTAGAAAACTCTAATAACATCATTTGCGACATTCAAAAACCCTAATCCATCATATGAAAACTAGAAAACCCTAGTAACATCATTTGCAACTCAAGTGAAAACTAGAAAACCCTAATAACATCAATTGCAACTCAAGTGACTCTCAAGAAGCTCTTGATCTCTAGACACATTCAAAAACCCTAATCCACCATATGAAAACTAGAAAACCATAATAACATCATTTCTAACATTCGAAAACCCTAATCCATCATATGAAATCTAGAAACACAAATCCATCATATGAAAACTAGAAAACCCTAATAACATCATTCGCAACTCATATGAAAACTAGAAACCCTAATCCATCATATGAAAAATAGAAAACCCTAATAACATCATTTGCAACTCAAGTGACTCTCAAGAAACTCTAGATCGCTAGACACATTCAAAAACCCTAATCCATCATATGAAAACTAGAAAACCCTAATAACATCATTTGCAACATTTAAAAACCCTATTCCATCATATGAAAACTAGAAAACCCTAATAACATCATTTGCAACATTCAAAAACCCTAATCCATCATATGAAAATTAGAAAACTCTAATAACATCATTTGAAACATTCAAAAACACTAATCCATCATATGAAAACTAGAAAACCACGTCATTTGCAACATTCGAAAACCCTAATCCATCATATGAAAACTAGAAAACCCTAATAACATCATTTGCAACATTCAGAAACCCTAATCCATCATATGAAAAAAACTAGAAAAAAACTAGAAAACCCTAATAACATCATTTGCAACATTCAAAAACCCTAATCCATCATATGAAAACCCTAATAACAACATTTGCAACATTCAAAAACCATAATCCATCATATGAAAATTAGAAAAGCTCTAGATCTCTAGACACATTCAAAAACCCTAATCCATCATATGAAAACTAAAAAACCCTAATAACATCATTTGTAACTCAAGTGACTCTCAAGAAGCTCTAGATCACCCTAATCCATCATATGAAAACTAGAAAACCCTAATAACATTATTTGCAACATTCAAAAACCCTAATCCATCATATGAAAACTAGAAAACCCTAATAACCTAATAACATCATTTGTAACTCATATGAAAACTAGAAAACCCTAATAACATAATTTGCAACTCAAGTGACTCATCCAAATAACCCAAATCCATCATATGAAAACTAGAGAACCCTAATAACCCTAATCTATCGTTTGAAAAGTAGAAAACCCTAATAGCATCATTTTGCAACATTCAAAAATCCTAATCCATCATATGAAAACCAGAAAACCCTAATAACATCATTTGCAACTCAAGCCACTCTCATGAAAACCCTAATCCATCATATGAAAACTAGAAAAAACTCATATGAAAACTCGAAAACCTTAATAACCCTAATAACATCATTTGCAACTCAACTCACTCTCAAGAAGCTCTAGAGCAACCTAATCCATCATATGAAAACTAGAAAACCCTAATAACATCATTTGAATATGAAAAGTAGAAAACCCTAATAACATCATTTGCAACTCATATGAAAACTCATAACCCTAATCCATCATATGAAAACCAGAAAACCCTAATCTATTATATGATAGAAAACCCTAATAACTGTTGGATTTAGTGTCTAAGCCACGACTTGTAATTGTATTTATCTTGTTAGTTGAAGCAAAGTCCATTTGGGTTGCCCTCATAGCTGGAGGATTAGTGTAGAGTTCAGTAGAGAGAAAGCTTGATTTATTAATTGTTTAATAAATCAATAGAAATAAATAAAAGGTTCATTAATATATTTAAGTGTTAATATATGAATTAGAAACTATATTAATTAATTAGAAATTAATCTAGAATTAATTGGATTTAATTTTTAAATTAAATTAATTAATTAAAGTACATGGACTGGTTTATAATTATTCAATAGTTGAATAACTGTCAAGAGAGAAGCCAGGAGAAAAAAGGGGCGCCACCCTGGAGGCTCCCTCTAGGGTTGGCGAAAACCCTAATTAGGGTTTAAGGGATATGGTACAAGTGGTCAACAGGCTTGCCCACTTTGGAGGCTCCTCTAGGGTTTCAGGTGTAACCCTAGGAGGCTATAAAAGGAACCTCCTGGCACCCTGAAATTCACGCCTCCCTCTACTCTCTATTACTCTGCTGGACTCTCTTCTCCTTTGCTTTGGGTGTGACTTGCATATGAGGCAGGATCTGTAAGACCTGTATCCTGATTATAACATATACTTAAAATAAGAGTGTTAGGAATTATATGATTTTTGGTAGTTATAAAGCTAAGAAAAACTTTAGTTACAATTTCATATGAAAATCAGCATTTTGTGTCGTTTTTAGAAAAATAATAATTAATTCTGGAAAAATCGTTTGGACCTCAAACCAGTGCACAAAGTTTACAAATTGAGTCTAGTACAATTACCATAAATAATAGTAAGCTTGAAAATGACATTATCTATGGTAAAAAATGCAATCTTTACTGATTAGTTCGGAATTGACAGATTAGATAGTCTGTTTTCAAAAATTCATAATAAATCATAGAAAAATCGTATAAATACGTAAAATACATCCCTGGAAAGGTATTGTGATAAATTTCTGGAATATCAAATAAAAACGTGAATTTCATGGGTTTAAAGTCGGTTAAACCAGTCTTGAACAGACTGATTCTAGAAGGTATTAATTTCAACAAAGTTATATTATTAAAATCTTTTGTCAAAAGTGTCATGCCATTTTTTATTCTAGAATTCAAGTATAAATACCCCTCAAAACATCTCATAAACCACACAACTAAATCTCAATCCAATATATAGAGGTTTCTAAGCACTAGAGTGTAAGCAAGTGAGCGGAAGGAAGCTCAAAAGCCTAATGAAGGAGTTATAGATTCCGACGACTAGTCATAAGGTAACTACAAACTTTTCTATAGCTTAATTAGGTATTGTAAAATAGTTTTTGTTAAGATGTAGAATATTTAATAAGTATAATATATGTTATATTATACTCATTTCTAACAATAGTAAACAAAAACCTTAAAATGTCGTTATTATAACAATTCGTAGTTTCCGAAAATAATACTGATTGATTTACTTACGAGGACGGTGACTAAGCCGATTACTTGGGATCTGGTTGTTGGATTTTCCGAAAGGCTAAAATGCTGAAAGGATCCTGCCACGCCATCTAATCTTCTACCTGGCCATTCTTTACTTGATAAATCATGGAGTATCATATTGGAATTATTGAAGGGTTTAATGATGCGACTATAATATAGTTAAGGATTAAGAAATGATAGATTTCTTATTATGTTAACAGTTAAAGTTGAAGGAAATACAAAGCCGAGAAAGATAAACGATATAGTCAACTATAATCAGGTGAGTCTTCTCACTATACTATAGGTGATATTGCATGCGTAGGAAGGAAGATATGTTAGACTAAGGTGATCTTACCTGTTATGATAATTGTATGAATTATTGCTATGATAATGATTGTTTGTGGACGGAACGGGATAGCCCGCGAGCCAATAGGCGGAACGGGAATAGCCTGCGAGTCATTAGACAGAACGGGAAAAGCCTGCGAGCAATAAGACGGAACGGGAACTGCCCGTGAGTCTTCAGCAGAACAGGGATAGCCCGCGAGTCTCACAGACATATGAATGGTTATGATGTGTTGTATGTTATGTGATGGATCGTATGGTATTTTGAGGAACTCACTAAGCTCCGTGCTTACCCTTTCCCTATATAAACTACTGTTTCAGGTACATCAGGTACCATGGATGGCAAGGCATGACGTGTATACACTGTGCTGCTTCATTGGAGGACTGTTTTTGAATGGATGTTCCGCTATGTTGTGATTTCATTAACTTTTGTTAATCTTGGGATGTTTTCATTAAACTTATAAGTTATGGAATTTTATCAAAATTAATTAAGTGGCTTTTCTTATATTGAAGTATTCTTTTAAAATTTTTAAATTTACTAAAAAAAAATTTTGGGGCGTTACAAGTTGGTATCAGAGCACAGCTTGAGAGAATCAGGCTCACTTAGTGAGTTCTGGACTCAAGTTGAGGCTTAAGAGTTTTCTTAAAACATTTTTACGAAATAAAGATGTTTTATGAAGGGTGAACTGAAGACACAGTGTGTACCGCCAGCCGACGCCAGTATGAGAAAAGGGTTAAGTATTTAATATTGTGGATGTTAAAAAAAAACATATGGTATATGTTTGCTGAAATGCCGGGTAGAGATCACACATTGTTGTATTATTATCTGCTATTTGCTAATAGAACTGTATGCTAGTGCCGATAGGTTGCTTAGAGATTTCCACTAAGTTGTATACAATATGGACTGAATAGTCATAAAATGTGTGAGTTGACCTTATTGCATGTTCCTTGTTTGGTTGTTGCCTTAGGGAAGATTCTCTTATTTGAAAGACTGTTTAGTTCGATATTGTATACAACTAAGTTCGTGAAACAATTTGTCATCACTGGAGGAAGTTTCGTCTTAGTTAGAATAGCAGGGTGGGGGTGGGATTCCAAGTATTCCTAGAAGGGTTGACATATGCCTTGTAAGGGCATATGTGTTAAAATTATCGGTGAGAAGCGAATTGGATATTTCGAGACGGGTCTTGGAACGAACATGGATAGGTGTGGAAGATAGTAGTAGAGCTCCTACTATCGAAAGCACAGGATCTGCGTTTGAGTCGGGAGTTCGTCATGAAGGATCCAAGGAGCTGAGTATGTGAGTGTCTAGCATAGTTGACTTAAATGCTAGTGTAATGTGGTAAACCTTTATCCATTCGATTGGTGAATGTTGATTGTGAGGTTCAGTAGGAACAATTAAGATGTGATCATACCAGTTTGGTTGGACCGATCATGCTTAAGTTGATTACTGAGCTTAAAGACTGTTGAAAGGGAGAATGTCAAGGTGCTATTGTGGTAGCTATTTTTCATACAACTAATGGGCGCACAAGTCAGACAGGGACTAGAGGATGCAAGGGTGAGTTTTCCAACTCACGTTCAAAGAGGTGCAAGCGGCGCCTGAGATGATAGCAGGTATTTTTGAGTCGACTCTGTACATGCATGGTGCTGTGTAATAGTGGGGCTACCTACCCTTGTATTGATCTTGCTTGAGTGATTGATCAGGTCGTGTGGGTTGAGAATCTGGATCACTTGCTCGTGATTGAGGTAACTGACGATAGAGGTGTTGACTAGGGTCGCAAGCGGATGAGTAACATATGGTGGTTGATGTAAACGTCTTTACATTATCAAAACATATTTATTGAGATGGTTTTTGCACCTGATGCAAGTTGTTGGCTGAGCAGAGTAGGCTTGGTTTTTGTTCGAGAGTAAGAGCTCGTAAAAAAAATTATAAATCGAATAAACAGACTTGGACCTTAGTCCAAGTGGGGGAGGAATACAAAATTAAGGGAACAACATGAATATTATATTGAATCGATGAAATTATTAAAATTATAGTAACACGTCAATATATTTAATTCATTACTACAACTTTATATTAATACATTAAGAAAAGTTTACATAACTACTAACCTAAACCGGAGAATCAGAAAGAAGCGAGAAAAGATATTCTTCACTCCAATCTTTGTCATCATTAGGTTGACTTGTACCTTCTTGAGGATTTGGAAGGGGTATGTTTTCAGTTATTGGAGGAGGAGCTCCAAGGTATGGGGTCTCGATAGGGTTGGAACCTGTAACCCCATGATTAGGGGCTAAATATTGACTCATTTGGGGCGTGTGTAAGTAGGACAGTGATGAGGAAGGGCTCTAATTCGGAACCAGTTTGGGGTAGCTATAAGAAGGAGGAAACCAGGCTAGGTCACCTACAAAGCCTCAAAAATTCTCCTCACTCGAAGACTCGAGTAAACCAGGGTTAATACTACTCATACCAGAATTAGATGGCGGAGATTGCTGCTGTGTATGAGTTCTTGATGAAGTTTCCCCCTTTTCCTGAATTTTTCTTTTCCTAAATACAACTTATGAGTAGCTTGTATTAGCTTCTTTGGGCCGTCTGTTAGACCCGATTGTGACCCTTCAATTATCGCTTCTTTTTCTTTTTTTAGGTTGGATATTAAATCTCCCGATAATTCTGTTGCCTCAATAAATTCATTACCAAATTCCTGTGGCACAAATAACTTTAGTAATTTCAACCTTATGATATAAAGGAATTAAAAAAATGTAGTTCTTTACCTCAGCACGATCAATAAGGGTTTGCAAACTCGTAAGTTGTCGTTGGGGCCAATGATTGATACCTAATTCTCTACAGCGTTTTTTTAATTGTGTTCCAATGTTGAGTTCCTTCGCAGCTTTCTCAATTGGTTCGTTAAAGTGTTCAGCTATTATTTCCCTACTTAATAAATGTCTGAAACCTCTTCCACTGCCACCTGCTATGTTTTCCGAACTAGAACGTTCAAATCCAATTGTATTGTTATCATTCTGGATCATTTGAACATGATCCTGATTTTTTTGACCCAAAGATGGACATTGATTCATCAAAATTAGTGGCCTCTATCGGTAATAATTGTTGGTTTTCAACTAAAATCTCAGGATTCTGAAATCCTTCTAGATTCCTTTGAATCAACCGAAGATGATCTTGATATTGAAAACCAACCCCAAACTCGGGATTCAATTCAATATTTATGTTATGAGTCCTCTGTAATTGATTCTCATCCTGAATACCAGCCATGAATTCTTGATTCATGGGGACAAACTCACTGCTTGTTGGGTGCACGTCCATGAATGGATTGTACTCAGTTAGACCATCCACAAATGGGTCTATAAATAACACATGTCAAATGATAAAACAAAATAGAATACTTATAAATGGATCATTCAAAAGAATTTAACCTGGTAGAAGGCATGGAGTCTGATTAAGTGCAAAGTCAGATGCATGCACCAGATCATCTGAGTTAACGTTCAACTCGGGAAAAATTTCCGGCTCATCGTGGAGATGCTCTATTGGTAGTATATCTGGAAGACTGTACCATAATTCAAAATCAAACAAAACATTAGAAAGGTAATCGAAGTATGGATGATATATGTCTAGAATGTTAGAGTGACCAAACTCTATTAAGAATGCTTGGTTTGAATTACCCTCTCCCTGCGGAAAACTAGGTCCAGGGTTCGATAGATCGCCCATTGAAGATCTGTTTTCCATGACTCGACTTTAAATATGAGTTCGTTTATGAACAAACTAGTTATAAGAGAGGATGAGACTAAAAATAAATGATACTACATACCTGTATATATAGTATCTTGCAGCTGGAACCAAAAGGACACACGGAACTAGGTCCAGGGTTCGATAGATCGCCCATTGAAGATCTGTTTTCCATGACTCGACTTTAAATATGAGTTCGTTTATGAACAAACTAGTTATAAGAGAGGATGAGACTAAAAATGAATGATACTACATACCTGTATATATAGTATCTTGCAGCTGGAACCAAAAGGACACACGGAACTGAAAGGACACCTCACGTTTAAATTACCGAAATTCAAACTAACTACAGTAGATGCGACTTCTCACTACCCCAAGTGACATTTTTTCAAAATTCCCTGCTTGACTCTGGTGAGAACGAGATAATAAAGAGACTTTTGAAATAAAACAAAATTTTATGTCTCCATATAATGGAAATAGTTTAAAGAGTGTTCAGTACTCCAAAAAAAAAACTTACAAAAGATGATGTAAATTTTATATTTCGGTGAAACACAAAAATTTGAAGATTCTACAAAAATAGACTTATTTAGCCAAAAAGTATTTAAAAGAAATGTTGAATTGAGGCAAATGTGTGTTGAAATAGGACGAATTCATATAAATACGAAATAGTGTTAAAATTAGGTGTTGCAAGTTAACTAGGTTAACTATGTATATAGGTAGATTAGAAAGTACTAAATATGTACTAAAGATAGTAGCCGGTCAAGTCGATGTGTGGGACTGTGAGAAACAGTTAGAGTTTTTTTTGTACATCTAGAGTAATTAGAAGAAAAGAAGTATGGAGTGAATGAGAATAATAGGACATTAAGCATTATTACCGAGGTATGTGAATGTTGAAAGGGAAAGATACTTAAATCTTGTAAAGTTTCGACAATAAGACGAGGAGGATTTTTGAAGGACACAAGGACTCGATGGGAAATACATAGAGGCGTTCGAGAATGCGGATTTCGGGACGAAATCCAAATAAGTGGGGGAGACTTGTAAGACCCGTATCCTGATTATAACATATACTTAAAATAAGAGTGTTAGGAATTATATGATTTTTGGTAGTTATAACGCTAAGAAAAACTTTAGTTACAATTTCATATGAAAATCAGCATTTTGTGTCGTTTTTAGAAAAATCATAATTAATTCTAGAAAACTCGTTTGGACCTCAAACCAGTGCACAAAGTTTAGAAATTGAGTCTAGTACAATTACCAAAAATAATAGTAAGCTTGAAAATGATATTATCTATGGTAAAAAATGCAATCTTTACTGATTAGTTCGGAATTGACATATTAGATAGTCTGTTTTCAAAAATTCATAATAAATCATAGAAAAATCGTATAAATACGTAAAATACATCCCTGGAAAGGTATTGTGATAAATTTCTGGAATATCAAATAAAAACGTTAATTTCATGGGCTTAAAGTCGGCTAAACCAGTCTTGAACAGACTGATTCTAGAAGGTATTAATTTCAACAAAGTTATCTTATTAAAATTTTTTGTCAAAAATGTCATGCCATTTTTTATTCTAGAATTCAAGTATAAATACCCCTCAAAACATCTCATAAACCACACAACTAAATCTCAATCCAATATATAGAGGTTTCTAAGCACTAGAGTGTAAGCAAGTGATCGGAAGGAAGCTCAAAAGCCTAACGAAGGAGTTATAGATTCCGACGACTAGTCATAAGGTAACTACAAACTTTTCTATAGCTTAATTAGGTATTGTAAAATAGTTTTTTTTAAGAAGTAGAATATTTAATAAGTATAATATATGTTATATTATACTCATTTCTAACAATAGTAAACAAAAACCTTAAAATGTCGTTATTATAACAATTCGTAATTTCCGTAAATAATACTGATTGATTTACTTACGAGGACGGTGACTAGGCCGATTACTTGGGATCTGGTTGTTGGATTTTCCGAAAGGCTAAAATGCTGAAAGGATCCTGCCACGCCATCTAATCTTCTACCTGGCCGTTCTTTACTTGATAAATCATGGAGTATCATATTGGAATTATTGAAGGGGTTTAATGATGCGACTATAATATAGTTAAGGATTAAGAAATGATAGATTTCTTATTATGTTAACAGTTAAAGTTGAAGGAAATACAAAGCCGAGAAAGATAAACGATATAGTCAACTATAATCAGGTGAGTCTTCTCACTATACTATAGGTGATATTGCATGCGTAGGAAGGAAGATATGTTAGACTAAGGTGATCTTACCTGTTATGATAATTGTATGAATTATTGCTATGATAATGATTGTTTGTGGACGGAACGGGATAGCCCGCGAGCCAATAGGCGGAACGGGAATAGCCTGCGAGTCATTAGACAGAACAGGAAAAACCTGCGAGCAATAAGACGGAACGGGAACTGCCCGTGAGTCTTCAGCGGAACAGAGATAGCCCGCGAGTCTCACAGACATATGAATGGTTATGATGTGTTGTATGTTATGTGATGGATCGTATGGTACTTTGAGGAACTCACTAAGCTCCGTGCTTACCCTTTCCCTATATAAACTACTGTTTCAGGTACATCAGGTACCATGGATGGCAAGGCGTGATGTGTATACACTGTGCTGCTTCATTGGAGGACTGTTTTTGAATGGATGTTCCGCTATGTTGTGATTTCATTAAATTTTGTTAATCCTGGGATGTTTTCATTAAACTTATAAGTTATGGAATTTTATCAAAATTAATTAATTGGCTTTTCTTATATTGAAGTATTCTTTTAAAATTTTTAAATTTACTAAAAAAAATTTTTGGGGCGTTACAAGTTGGTATCAGAGCACAGCTTGAGAGAATCAGGCTCACTTAGTGAGTTCTGGACTCAAGTTGAGGCTTAAGAGTTTTCTTAAAACATTTTTACGAAATAAAGATGTTTTATGAAGGGTGAACTGAAGACACAGTGTGTATCGCCAGCCGACGCCAGTATGAGAAAAGGGTTAAGTATTTAATATTGTGGATGTTAAAAAAAACATATGGTATATGTTTGCTGAAATGTCGGGTAGAGATCACACATTGTTGTATTATTATCTGCTATTTGCTAATAGAACTGTATGCTAGTGCCGATAGGTTGCTTAGAGATTTCCACTAAGTTGTATACAATATGGACTGAATAGTCATAAAATGTGTGAGTTGACCTTATTGCATGTTCCTTGTTTGGTTGTTGCCTTAGGGAAGATTCTCTTATTTGAAAGACTGTTTAGTTCGATATTGTATACAACTAAGTTCGCGAAACAATTTGTCATCACTAGAGGAAGTTCTGTCTTAGTTAGAATAGCAGGGTGGGGGTGGGATTCCAAGTATTCCTAGAAGGGTTGACATATGTCTTGTAAGGGCATATGTGTTAAAATTATCGGTGAGAAGCGAATTGGATATTTTGAGACGGGTCTTGGAACGAACATGGATAGGTGTGGAAGATAGTAGTAGAGCTCCTACTATCGAAAGCACAGGATCTGCGTTTGAGTCGGGAGTTCGTCATGAAGGATCCAAGGAGCTGAGTATGTGAGTGTCTAGCATAGTTGACTTAAATGCTAGTGTAATGTGGTAAACCTTTATCCATTCGATTGGTGAATGTTGATTGTGAGGTTCAGTAGGAACAATTAAGATGTGATCATACCAGTTTGGTTGGACCGATCATGCTTAAGTTGATTACTGAGCTTAAAGACTGTTGAAAGGGAGAATGTCAAGGTGCTATTGTGGTAGCTATTTTTCATACAACTAATGGGCGCACAAGTCAGACAGGGACTAGAGGATGCAAGGGTGAGTTTTCCAACTCACGTTCAAAGAGGTGCAAGCGGCGCCTGAGATGATAGCAGGTATTTTTGAGTCGACTCTGTACATGCATGGTGCTGTGTAATAGTGGGGCTACCTACCCTTGTATTGATCTTGCTTGAGTGATTGATCAGGTCGTGTGGGTTGAGAATCTGGATCACTTGCTCGTGATTCAGGTAACTGACGATAGAGGTGTTGACTAGGGTCGTAAGCGGATGAGTAACATATGGTGGTTGATGTAAACGTCTTTACATTATCGAAACATATTTATTGAGATGGTTTTTGCACCTGATGCAAGTTGTTGGCTGAGCAGAGTAGGCTTGGTTTTTGTTCGAGAGTAAGAGCTCGTAAAAAAAATTATAAATCGAATAAACAGACTTGGACCTTAGTCCAAGTGGGGGAGGAATACAAAATTAAGGGAACAACATGAATATTATATTGAATCGATGAAATTATTAAAATTATAGTAACACGTCAATATATTTAATTCATTACTACAACTTTATATTAATACATTAAGAAAAGTTTACATAACTACTAACCTAAACCGGAGAATCAGAAAGAAGCGAGAAAAGATATTCTTCACTCCAATCTTTGTCATCATTAGGTTGACTTGTACCTTCTTGAGGATTTGGAAGGGGTATGTTTTCAGTTATTGGAGGAGGAGCTCCAAGGTATGGGGTCTCGATAGGGTTGGAACCTGTAACCCCATGATTAGGGGCTAAATATTGACTCATTTGGGGCGTGTGTAAGTAGGACAGTGATGAGGAAGGGCTCTAATTCGGAACCAGTTTGGGGTAGCTATAAGAAGGAGGAAACCAGGCTAGGTCACCTATAAAGCCTCAAAAATTCTCCTCACTCGAAGACTCGAGTAAACCAGGGTTAATACTACTCATACCAGAATTAGATGGCGGAGATTGCTGCTGTGTATGAGTTCTTGATGAAGTTTCTCCCTTTTCCTGAATTTTTCTTTTCCTAAATACAACTTATGAGCAGCTTGTATTAGCTTCTTTGTGCCGTCTGTTAGACCCAATTGTGACCCTTCAATTATCGCTTCTTTTTCTTTATTTAGGTTGGGTATTAAATCTCCCGATAATTCTGTTGCCTCAATAAATTCATTACCAAATTCCTGTGGCACAAATAACTTTAGTAATTTCAACCTTATGATATAAAGGAATTAAAAAAATGTAGTTCTTTACCTCAGCACGATCAATAAGGGTTTGCAAACTCGTAAGTTGTCGTTGGGGCCAATGATTGATACCTAATTCTCTACAACGTTTTTTTAATTGTGTCGTTCCAATGTTGAGTTCCTTCGCAGCTTTCTCAATTGGTTCGTTAAAGTGTTCAGCTATTATTTCCCTACTTAATAAATGTCTGAAACCTCTTCCACTGCCACCTGCTATGTTTTCTGAACTAGAAGGTTCAAATCCAATTGTATTGTTATCATTCTGGATCATTTGAACATGATCCTGATTTTTTTGACCCAAAGATGGACATTGATTCATCAAAATTAGTGGCCTCTATCGGTAATAATTGTTGGTTTTCAACTAAAATCTCAGGATTCTGAAATCCTTCTAGATTCCTTTGAATAAACCGAAGATGATCTTGATATTGAAAACCAACCCCAAACTCGGGATTCAATTCAATATTTATGTTATGAGTCCTTTGTAATTGATTCTCATCCAGAATACCAGCCATGAATTCTTGATTCATGGGGACAAACTCACTGCTTGTTGGGTGCACGTCCATGAATGGATTGTACTCAGTTAGACCATCCACAAATGGGTCTACAAATAACACATGTCAAATGATAAAACAAAATAGAATACTTATAAATAGATCATTCAAAAGAATTTAACCTAGTAGAAGGCATGGAGTCTGATTAAGTGCAAAGTCAGATGCATGCACCGGATCATCTGAGTTAACGTTCAACTCGGGAAATATTTCCGGCTCATCGTGGAGATGCTCTATTGGTAGTATATCTTGAAGACTGTACCATAATTCAAAATCAAACAAAACATTAGAAAGGTAATCGAAGTATGGATTATATATGTCTAGAATGTTAGAGTCACCAAACTCTATTAAGAATGCTTTGTTTGAAGTACCCTCTCCCTGCGGAAAACTAGGTCCAGGGTTCGATAGATCGCCCATTGAAGATCTGTTTTCCATGACTCGACTTTAAATATGAGTTCGTTTATGAACAAACTAGTGATAAGAGAGGATGAGACTAAAAATGAATGATACTACATACCTGTATATATAGTATCTTGCAGCTGGAACCAAAAGGACACACGGAACTGAAAGGACACCTCACGTTTTAATTACCGAAATTCAAACTAACTACAGTAGATGCGACTTCTCACTACCCCAAGTGACATTTTTTCAAAATTCCCTGCTTGACTCTGGTGAGAACGAGATAATAAAGAGACTTTTGAAATAAAACAAAATTTTATGTCTCCATATAATGGAAATAGTTTAAAGAGTGTTCAGTACTCCAAAAAAAAAACTTACGAATTCATATAAATACGAAATAGTGTTAAAATTAGGTGTTGCAAGTTAACTAGGTTAACTATGTATATAGGTAGATTAGAAAGTACTAAATATGTACTGTAGATAGTAGCCGGTCAAGTCGATGTGTGGGACTGTGAGAAACAGTTAGAGTTTTTTTTGTACATCTAGAGTAATTAGAAGAAAAGAAGTATGGAGTGAATGAGAATAATAGGACCTTAAGCATTATTACCGAGGTATGTGAATGTTGAAAGGGAAAGATACTTAAATCTTGTAAAGTTTCGACAATAAGACGAGGAGGATTTTTGAAGGACACAAGGACTCGATGGGAAATACATAGAGGCGTTCGAGAATGCGGATTTCGGGACGAAATCCAAATAAGTGGGGGAGACTTGTAAGACCCGTATCCTGATTATAACATATACTTAAAATAAGAGTGTTAGGAATTATATGATTTTTGGTAGTTATAACGCTAAGAAAAACTTTAGTTACAATTTCATATGAAAATCAGCATTTTGTGTCGTTTTTAGAAAAATCATAATTAATTCTAGAAACATCGTTTGGACCTCAAACCAATGCACAAAGATTACAAATTGAGTCTAGTACAATTACCAAAAATAATAGTAAGCTTGAAAATGACATTATCTATGGTAAAAAATGCAATCTTTACTGATTAGTTCGGAATTGACAGATTAGATAGTCTGTTTTCAAAAATTCATAATAAATCATAGAAAAATCGTATAAATACGTAAAATACATCCATGGAAAGGTATTGTGATAGATTTCTGGAATATCAAATAAAAACGTGAATTTAATGGGTTTAAAGTCGGCTAAACCAGTCTTGAACAGACTGATTCTAGAAGGTATTAATTTCAACAAAGTTATATTATTAAAATCTTTTGTCAAAAGTGTCATGCCATTTTTTATTCTAGAATTCAAGTATAAATACCCCTCAAAACATCTCATAAACCACACAACTAAATCTCAATCCAATATATATAGGTTTCTAAGCACTAGAGTGTAAGCAAGTGAGCGGAAGGAAGCTCAAAAGCCTAACGAAGGAGTTATAGATTCCGACGACTAGTCATAAGGTAACTACAAACTTTTCTATAGCTTAATTAGGTATTGTAAAATAGTTTTTGTTAAGAAGTAGAATATTTAATAAGTATAATATATGTTATATTATACTCATTTCTAACAATAGTAAACAAAAACCTTAAAATGTCGTTATTATAACAATTCGTAATTTCCGAAAATAATACTGATTGATTTACTTACGAGGACGGTGACTAGGTCGATTACTTGGGATCTGGTTGTTGGATTTTCCGAAAGGCTAAAATGCTGAAAGGATCCTGCCACGCCATCTAATCTTCTACCTGGCCGTTCTTTACTTGATAAATCATGGAGTATCATATTGGAATTATTGAAGGGTTTAATGATGCGACTATAATATAGTTAAGGATTAAGAAATGATAGATTTCTTATTATGTTAACAGTTAAAGTTGAAGGAAATACAAAGCTGAGAAAGATAAACGATATAGTCAACTATAATCAGGTGAGTCTTCTCACTATACTATAGGTGATATTGCATGCGTAGGAAGGAAGATATGTTAGACTAAGGTGATCTTACCTGTTATGATAATTGTATGAATTATTGCTATGATAATGATTGTTTGTGGACAGAACGGGATAGCCCGCGAGCCAATAGGCGGAACGGGAATAGCCTGCGAGTCATTAGACAGAACGGGAAAAGCCTGCGAGCAATAAGACGGAACGGGAACTGCCCGTGAGTCTTCAGCGGAACAGGGATAGCCCGCGAGTCTCACAGACATATGAATGGTTATGATGTGTTGTATGTTATGTGATGGATCGTATGGTATTTTGAGGAACTCACTAAGCTCCCTGCTTACCCTTTCCCTATATAAACTACTGTTTCAGGTACATCAGGTACCATGGATGGCAAGGCGTGACGTGTATACACTGTGCTGCTTCATTGGAGGACTGTCTTTGAATGGATGTTCCGCTGTGTTGTGATTTCATTAACTTTTGTTAATCCTGGGATGTTTTCATTAAACTTATAAGTTATGGAATTTTATCAAAATTAATTAAGTGGCTTTCCTTATATTGAAGTATTCTTTTAAAATTTTTAAATTTACTAAAAATATTTTTTGGGGCGTTACAGGATCTGTTTGCTGCTAGCTTCAAGAACAGGATCAAAAGGTTGGTTATTTTTTAGTTTGATCTTTAGAAATAAATGTTGGCCTTAGGTTTTTAGTTTATATCTTCATAGAAGAAAACATAGATCTTTTAGGGTTGCATGTGAACCTAAGATTTGTGTAGTTCATTGATTGTGCAATACCCTTCAGTGGTGTCAGAGCTATGGTTTGTTTTCTTGTGATTTGATATAAACTGCTTGACTTGACCTAAAGGGTTTTCGAAATTAACCCTTTTGAGAGGCCATGATCGATTTCAAGGCTAGGGTTTCCTAACCCTAGCCGCACCCCCTATGGTCTCCTCTTTTTTTCTTGCCTTTGATAGTTGGTTGTTATTTATGGTAACTATTGAATAATTAAAATAACTAGAACCCCTTATCTTTGCTTGCAATTTTCGTAGACAAGGGATAAGGGTTAGGAAATTAATTTGATTAATTTTTGTGATTCCCTTATTTGATTTAATTAGTTTAATTAATTGTTAACTAAAAAATCAGTTAAATCAACTTAAAGAATTAATTTAAATTTTCGAAAAATAGATGTAAATTAGCGAAAATTAAGAATAAATTAATTCTAAAATATTTTAATAAGATTAAAATATATCTTATATATTTATGATTAAAAGTTAATATTTATATGTAAGATAAATTAGTTAGTCTTACCGTTAGTAGGCCTCATTCACAAAATTGTCCTATAAAGAGGGTATAAGGCGACTGCCTATAAAATGGTAGTCTAATGGGTATCTACTCTTACCCACCACTCTCCTAGTCAGCTGAGTGTCGTTAGCCGAACGGGTTTGATAGAACCGCTAAGCCTCTTAAAAGTATAATGCTATAATTGAAAGTACTAAAACTTTGAACAAAAACCCAATCTAGTTACTTTAGGTTCAAAAATGTGAATTGGTGCTAATCCATGGAATTGTACATTGCACTTTGTAGAACGTTGGTGGAACGTGTGTGGTTTACCGGCACGCCAACTGGGGTCTGCAATGTAACACCCGGTTTTTAATAAAACATCTTCATTTAAATAAATATCAATTTATTCAATAATTAACATTTTGAAGATATTTAGAAATCATTTTAAACATCAATTCACGCATGAATACCCAATTAAGCAGCATCAGTGTGTACCCGTCATGCCTGTCCGTCATTTCCACCTGTATAACCTGAAATGGTAATTTAAAAGGGAAAGGATAAGCACACGGCTTAGTGAGTTCCAACAACTACACAGCATATCAGCTACACATACTTTACCCCTAACAGGAAAAATACAACCACACGTCACATATTATGCTCTACCCAGTATATTGGATTATAACCTCCTATACGTATCTGCTCAGTAAATCTAATTTCCTTGCTCAGCACTTAGAGCCGCGCATACCCTGTACGTCGAGTCATGCGTATCTGCTCAGTGTCTTTTGCTCATATCTCTATATTACTCAGTACGTCGAGCCCACACACACCATAACCCAACCCATACAATTATAACAGAAAGATATATATATATATCAATAATATACACACAACTTGGTACTATTTACCAACATCTTATAAACATCTTATAAGCACACAAAAATACGGTAAAGGACATATAACGTCCACACCATGTAGTGAGAAACTCACCTGATTATAGTCGACTACAGCGTTTATCTCTGCTTCGTATTCCCTCTTTAACTGTTAACACAGTAAGGCATTTATCACTCTTTAATTCTTAACTATCTTATAGTTGCATCATTAAACTCTTCTATAATTTCAACATGATACCTCGTGATTTATCAAGTAAAGGATAGCCATGTAGAAGATTAGTTGGGGTGGCAGGATCCTTTCAGCATTTTAGCCTTTCGGAAAATCCAACAACCAGATCCCAAGTAATCGGCCTAGACACCATCCTCGTAAGTAAATCACTCGGTATTATTTTTGGAATTACGAATAGTATAACCTCTACATATTATAGTTTAACACTTATAAACTACTAGAGAAATACAATAGTGATTACTCACTTAAGATTGGCGTTTTCGCAAAGCCTTGGCACGTTTCCCGTTCCGCTCTTCCAACACTTCCCGAGCACCTCGTTACCAGCTACCGCTCGCTCCTAACTCCTCCCGACCTATTTTCCTCACCAGAACACTCCTCAATATCGTAAGGTTGTTTGGTGTTTGTTGTGGTTTGAAATGAAGAGGTTGGGCCTCTATTTATAGGGATCAAAAACACTATTCACGACGTCATCACGACATCAGCGACACTATTCACGACGTCATCATGACGTCATCACGACATCATCGTCGATGTCATCACGAGGTAAGCGCTTACGTCATCTCTCGGTTACTATTCACACCGGAGTTACTATTAACGACGGAGCACTATTCACGCCGGAGTTACTATTCACGCCGGAGTTACTATTCATCGTATTTTTTTTTTTTTTTTTTTTTGGAAAACGGTCGTTACAAGTTCTCCCCCCCTTTATAAGATTCCGTCATCGGAATCTCCAGCGTTGACATACACTTATTCTTCCACTCAATCATTCTCTATTTCAATACAATACGGTTGTATTAGTAAATTCAAAGGGTATTACCACAATACCGGCACATTAACCATTCCTAATCAACTAGGCCAACCTATTGAGACTACAAAGTACTCGTTATGTAATCTCATACACTCACAATACAGACATCATGGATGCAAGGTACTTGTTATGCATCGTATAGTCACATGTTCACCACATCACATCACAACCCCTACTTTTCACAACTTCAACAGCTCAGCTATTCACCAAACACCCAACTGTATGTGTGTTAGAACTGCGAACCAATAAAGCCATCACAACACTTGTATGTGGTCCCACCACAATTACTGCTCATAATATCCACAACACATATGTGGTCTTACCAAATGTGGCCCCACTAAATAAGTGGTCACAACCACAAGTACTATTAACCCCCAGAATAAATGGTCACAACTACAAGTTACCAGTGGCCCCACGGAATAGGTGGTCCCAACCACAAGTACAAGTAGCCCCACAGCATAAGTGGTCCCAACCACAATACTAGTAGCCCCACCTAATAAGTGGTCCCAACTACAAGTATAAGTGGCCCCACAGAATAAACAGCTTTTCGCTTTAAAGGCTTAACAGTTAACACACATACGACTGCACAGCTCTACAACCAACCACGTGACACCAAGAATCCTCATATCAGCTCAGCCTCCACATACAACTACAAAATTTCCACCCACAATATGATACCATATCCATGGTTGTCACCACTTAATACTCATGTATTCGTTCGCACAACTAATATCAACTAGATATTCAACCAGCTACCGACACAGTTTATCCACGGTTACTTGCTTACGGGTTACATACTTAAGAGGTATTCACTTAGTCATTTATGAAACATATACACCTAACACACATATGCTAACAAGACAGTCATCTTGGTCGGTTAGCAATATTTCCTCAACTCATTATTTTCATATACTAACAGATTTCAAGTACATGATACACTGATATGCTACATCTAACTTACTCTGATACACACGTTGGTAGTATTCACTACCTATGTGAATACCCTTACGCCACACCACTATATCATCCCTACTTTCACGAGTTGTTATTATATGTCCATTCCGTATACATGTACACCTCTTGTACTGGAATGGATAAGACTCTAATTCTGCAAACATACGACACCACGTATAAAACCTTATGTTTCTAGCATGTACACGTATATCTGTACGTATATTTTTCACATCTATATACTGCTTTAGCTCATGTATGTCTTCTTCCAAATTATGCCATCCAGTTACTGGATCCCAATTTCTGCTGATACGCTCACATACATCCTCAGCCTTCATCATTATCGTACTACAGTCATCTGACACACTTCGTATATAAAACTTGTTAACCAGCAACTGTAGATGACCTGGAAGCCTCACATATATCTCCATATCTGGAAATGAAATTTGCGACTTATACTCTTCTCTAAATAACATTACGTTTATTTATAGTCAATCAAAATCAACTATTTTAGCGATCAACATCTTCTTTTTATTATCCACTATCTATGCTTTTCTTAGTAACGAAGGGACTTAACGTATCATTTTTACACAGCTCATCTACCATAGTCACATCAACTGTTCACTAATTAACTACTAAGAAAAGAAATGTCACCAGATTCTAAATCGTTCGAGTACCCCAACCAGCGTCCCAATTATTCCTAATAAATTCTATGATTGCCAATCAATAGATTGGATAGTATAAATACAGCTTATCAGCATATAAACTAATTAGTTATACCCTCGGTGTATTGGATTCCTTACGACCAACTCCTGATTCGAACGCGGATCCTGTGCTTTCAATAGTAGACTATCTTCCACACCTACCCTCGTTCGTTTCAGAACTTGTCCAGAAGTCTCCAATTCACTTCTCACGATAATTTTACCACCTATACCCTAGGTTGTTTTACGAACATAGTCGTAGAAAATTTTTTTTCACATAAAAGGATTTACCTTATGTCTATCACTTATCAAGGAACATGCAACTTGGCCAACTCAAAAATTCTAGGACTATTTAGTTCCTACTGCCTACACTTTAATGGCATTTAAGCACACATATATTACAGAAATAACAACAAAGACTAAGCACTTAACCTTTTCCCCACTGACGTCGGCTGACGGTACACACTGCGTCTTTGCAACAACATTCATTTAACCCCTTACTCGAAAAACAACTTATAATTTCTTGTAAAAATATTTTCAAAGAAAAGTTTTAAGTCTCAAGCTTGAGATCAAAACCCATCAAGTGAGTCTGATTCACTCAAGCCTTGGCTCTGATACCAACTTGTAACACCCGGTTTTTAATAAAACATCTTCATTTAAATAAATATCAATTTATTCAATAATTAACATTTTGAATATATTTAGAAATCATTTTAAACATCAATTCACGCATGAATACCCAATTAAGCAGCATCAGTGTGTACCCGTCATGCCTGTCCGTCATTTCCACCTGTATAACCTGAAATGGTAATTTAAAAGGGAAAGGATAAGCACACAGCTTAGTGAGTTCCAACAACTACACAGCATATCAGCTACACATACTTTACCCCTAACAGGAAAAATACAACCACACGTCACATATTATGCTCTACCCAGTATATTGGATTATAACCTCCTATACGTATCTGCTCAGTAAATCTAATTTCCTTGCTCAGCACTTAGAGCCGCGCATACCCTGTACGTCGAGTCATGCGTATCTGCTCAGTGTCATTTGCTCGTATCTCTATATTACTCAGTACGTCGAGCCCACACACACCATAACCCAACCCATACAATTATAACAGAAAGATATATATATATCAATAATATACACACAACTTGGTACTATTTACCAACATCTTATAAACATCTTATAAGCACACAAAAATACGGTAAAGGACATATAACGTCCACACCATGTAGTGAGAAACTCACCTGATTATAGTCGACTACAGCGTTTATCTCTGCTTCGTATTCCCTCTTTAACTGTTAACACAGTAAGGCATTTATCACTCTTTAATTCTTAACTATCTTATAGTTGCATCATTAAACTCTTCTATAATTCCAACATGATACCTCGTGATTTATCAAGTAAAGGATAGCCAGGTAGAAGATTAGTTGGGGTGGCAGGATCCTTTCAGCATTTTAGCCTTTCGGAAAATCCAACAACCAGATCCCAAGTAATCGGCCTAGACACCATCCTCGTAAGTAAATCACTCGGTATTATTTTTGGAATTACGAATAGTATAACCTCTACGTATTATAGTTTAACACTTATAAACTACTAGAGAAATACAATAGTGATTACTCACTTAAGATTGGCGTTTTCGCAAAGCCTTGGCACGTTTCCCGTTCCGCTCTTCCAACACTTCCCGAGCACCTCGTTACCAGCTACCGCTCGCTCCTAACTCCTCCCGACCTATTTTCCTCACCAGAACACTCCTCAATATCGTAAGGTTGTTTGGTGTTTGTTGTGGTTTGAAATGAAGAGGTTGGGCCTCTATTTATAGGGCTCAAAAACACTATTCACGACGTCATCACGACATCAGCGACACTATTCACGACGTCATCATGACGTCATCACGACATCATCATCGATGTCATCACGAGGTAAGCGCTTACGTCATCTCTCGGTTACTATTCACACCGGAGTTACTATCCACGACGGAGCACTATTCACGCCGGAGTTACTATTCACGCCGGAGTTACTATTCATCAGTTTTTTTTTTTTGGAAAACGGTCGTTACATGCAAAGAGTCGCAATGGGTTTCTCGATTTTACCATTATTGACGGAGTGTGTGTGGTTAACCGGTACGTCAATTAGAGATGGTAATTGACTTCGAGAGTACCGAGCTAATTCGCATGGTTATTCACACCCGGTTTGTGATTCTCGGTATCCTAGTCACAAACAGTAGCGCATTCCCGAGATTAAAACATGCTATTGAACAGTTCAATAAATCTCAAAAGAAACTAGGAATTCCATTATAAGTTGATTATGTTTCCGCAGTGGAATTGGCTGAATCGTCATTCGCCTACCTTATAAAATTTACAATAAAGATTACGGCATCCCTCTTCGATATTGTAGATTGTTATTGTAGGATCCTAGCCTTATATTTATTCTTGGGTGAATATAAGGATTATTTATTAATGTCTAATTAAAACTACCTTCTTCTTATTCAGATGTCTTCTGACCAATCAGTTCCCCACTCGAATCCCGGTAATGTCACGTCGATTTTGTCATTGTGCTCAAAAGTGATGTTGGACGGTACTAATTACAACGACTGGATCCGCAACATCAAAATGGCTTTAAGGTTTGAACATAAAGAGTATGTTCTGGAAACCGAGCTAGTTGAGGTTGACCCAGATACCGCTACTCCTGAGGAAATCGCCTTATACTCAAAACATTCTGATGATGCAACCAAAGTGGCTTGCATCATGATCGCTACCATGAACCCTGAACTGCAGCGTATTTATGAGGATTACTGGCCTTATGAGATGCACAAGGAGCTCGCGGAAAAGTTCCGCAAGCAAGAGCGCATCAAAAGGCGTGAGGTGGTTAAAGCTTTCACTAACGGCAAGGCTAAGGATGGAGAGTCCATCTGCACTCATGTGCAAAGGATGTAAGGTTATGTGGAAAGACTTAGAAAGCTGGAGATGCCTGTACATGAGGATTTGGCTGTTCACATATTGCTGAATTCTCTACCCAGTTCTTATGACCAGTTCACAGTGGTGTATCATTTCAACAACAGTCAGTCAACTTTGGCTGAACTACACCGCATGCTTCGTACTACTGAAGACGGGATGAAAGGGAAAAGTGTGATCCCAGTCAACCCGCATGTCATGGCTATTAGATGTGGCAAGGGAAAGAAAAGGAAGGCCCTCCGAAGCAAAACTGGAGAGAAAAGACTCATGTCGAGACATCTAGCAGTGCCCCGAGTGCCAAGTCTTCCGGCATTCCGCACGTCATGAACCCCAAAGAAGCTGACTGCGTTTATTGCAAAGAAAAGGGTCACTGGAAGAGGAGCTGCCCCAGGTACTTGTAGGACATCAAGGATGGCAAAGTAAAGCCATCACAAGCAGGTACATATTCTATATCTAATAACTCATCTTCTTCCTGTTCTTGGGTCCTTGATACATGATGTGGTTTTCATATCTGTTCTGATTTGCAGGGCCTAAAGGAAAGTAGGGAGCTGGAGCACGGTAGATTGAACCTGGTCATGGGCAATAGGCGAACGTCACCTGTTACCAAGATCGGTTTCTATAGACTAGTTCTTGGTAGTGGAGTTGTTTTAGATTTTCATAATTGTTGCTATTCGCCTGATATGGCATAGAACATAATTTCTTTTCATGCATTGTTCAAACAAGGCTTTTACTATGAGTTTAATAAATTGAATGGTTCAATTTCAGTTTCAAAAATGATGTTTTTATATTTAATTCTTTGCCTTGTGATGGAGTGTATGACTATTGTGTGTGTTGACAATTGTGGTAAAGATGTTTTAACTATTGATTCTTCAAGCGGTGTAGAAAAGGCATGTTTGTGGCACTGTTGCCTTGGCCATATCAACAAGAAACGCATTGCCCAACTCCATAGGGATGGAGTGTTGGAATCATTCTCTAACATCCCAAAATTTTAGGGTAAAATTAAAAAAATTTTAAACGAACACTTCAATATAAGAAAAGCCACTTAATTAATTTTCATAAAATTCCATAAAATATAAGTTTAATGAAAACACCCCAGGATTAACAGAAGTTAACGAAAACACAATATAGCGGAATATTAATTCAAAAACAGTCCTCCAATGAAGCAGCACAGTGTATACACGTCACGCCTTGCCATCCATGGTACCTGATGTACCTGAAACAGTAGTTTATATAGGGAAAGGGTAAGCACGAAGCTTAGTGAGTTCCTCAAAATACCATACGATCCATCACATAACATACAACACATCATAACCATTCATATGTCTGTGAGACTCGCGGGCTATCCCTGTTCCGCTGAAGACTCACGGGCAGTTCCCATTCTGTCTTATTGCTCGCAGGCTTTTCCCGTTCCATCTAATGACTCGCAGGCTATTCCCGTTCCTCCTATTGGCTCGCGGGCTATCCCGTTCCGTCTAATGACTCGCAGGCTATTCCCGTTCCGCCTATTGGCTCGCGGCTATTCCCGTTCCTCCTATTGGCTCGCGGGCTATCCCGTTCCGTCTAATGACTCGCAGGCTATTCCCGTTCCGCCTATTGGCTCGCGGGCTATCCCGTTCCGTCCACAAACAATCATTATCATAGCAATAATTCATACAATTATCATAACAGGTAAGATCACCTTAATCAAACATATCTTCCTTCCTACGCATGCAATATCACCTATAGTATAGTGAGAAGACTCACCTGATTATAGTTGACTATTTCGTTTATCTTTCTCGGCTTTGTATTTCCTTCAACTTTAACTGTTAACATAATAAGAAATCTATCATTTCTTAATACTTAACTATATTGTAGTCGTATCATTAAACCCTTCAGTAATTCCAATATGATACTCCATGATTTATCAAGTAAAGAACAGCCAGGTAGAAGATTAGATGGGGTGGCAGGATCCTTTCAGCATTTTAGCCTTTCGGAAAATCCAACAACCAGATCCCAAGTAATCGGCCTAGTCACCGTCCTCGTAAGTAAATCAATCGGTATTATTTTCGGAATTACGAATTGTTATAATAACGACATTTTAAGGTTTTTGTTTACTATTGTTAGAAATGAGTATAATATAACATATATTATACTTATTAAATATTCTACTTCTTAACACAAAAACTATTTTACAATACCTAATTAAGCTATAGAAAAGTTTGTAGTTACCTTATGACCAGTCGTCGGAACCTATAACTTCTTCGCTAGGCTTTTGAGCTTCCTTCCACTCACTTCTTACACTCTAGTGCTTAGAAACCTCTATATATTGGATTGAAATTTGTTGGTGTGGTTTATGAGATGTTTTGGGGGGTATTTATACTTGAATTCTTGAATAAAAAATGGCATGACACTTTTGACAAAAGATTTTAATAATATAATTTTGTTGAAATTAAAGGCCTTCTAGAATCAGTCTGTTCAAGACTGGTTTAGCCGATCTTAAACCCATTAAATTCACGTTTTTATTTGATATTCAGAAAATTCATCTCAATACCTTTTCAGGGATGTATTTTACGTATTTATATGATTTTTCTATGATTTATTATGAATTTTTGAAAACAGACTATCTAATCTGTCAATTCCGAACTAATCAGTAAAGATTGCATTTTTTACCATAGATAATGTCATTTTCAAGCTTACGATTATTTTTGGTAATTGTACTAGACTCAATTTTTAAACTTTGTGCACTGGTTTGAGGTCCAAATGATTTTTCTAGAATTAATTATGATTTTCTAAAAACGACACAAAATGCTGATATTCTTATGAAATTGTAACTAAAGTTTTTCTTAGCTTTATAACTACCAATGATCATATAATTCCTAACACTCTTATTTTAAGTATATGTTATAATCAGGATACGGGTCTTACAAGTCACCCCCACTTATTTGGATTTCGTCCCGAAATCCGCATTCTCGAACGCCTCTATGTATTTCCCATCGAGTCCTTGTGTCCTTAAAAAAACCCTCCTCGTCTTATTGCCGAAACTTTACAAGATTTAATTATCTTTCCCTTTCAACATTCACATACATCTGTAATAATGCTTAAGGTCCTATTATTCTCATTCACTCCATACTTCTTTTCTTCTAATTACTCTAGATGTACAAAAAAAACTCTAACTGTTTCTCACAGTCCCACACATCGACTTGACCGGCTACTATCTACAGTACATATTTAGTACTTTCTAATCTACCTATATACATACTTAACCTTGCAATACCTAATTTTAACACTATTTCGTATTTATATGAATTCGTCATATTTCAACACACATTTGTCTCAATTCAACATTTCTTTTAAATACTTTTTGGCTAAATAAGTCTATTTTTGTAGAATCTCCAAATATTTCTGTTTCACCGAAATATCATCTTTTGTAAGTTTATTATTATTATTATTATTATTATTATTATTATTTTTGGAGTACCGAACACTCTTTAAACTATTTGCATTATATGGAGACATAAAATTTTGTTTTATTTCAAAAGTCTCTTTATTATCTCGTTCTCACCAGAGTCAAGCAGGGAATTTTGAAAAAATGTCACTTGGGGTAATGAAAAGTCGCATCTACTGTAGTTAGTTTGAATTTCGTAAGGTGTCCTTTCAGTTCCGTGTGTCCTTTCGGTTCCAGCCGCAAGATACTATATATACAGGTATGTAGTATCATTCATTTTCAGTTTCATCCTCTCTTATCACTAGTTTTTTCGTAAACGAACTCATATTTAAAGTCGAGTCATGGAAAACAGATCTTCAATGGGCGATCTGTCGAACCCTGGACCTGGTTTTCTGCAAGGAGAGGGTACTTCAAACCAAGCATTCTTAATAGAGTTCGGTGACTCTAACATTCTAGACATCTATCATCCATACTTCGATTACCTTTCTAATGTTTTGTTTGATTTTGAATTATGGTACAGTCTTCCAGATATACTACCAATAGAGCAACTCCACGATGAGCCGGAAATTTTTCCCGATTTGAACATTAACTCAGATGATCTGGTGCATGCATCTGACTTTGCACTTGACTTTGCACTTGATCAGACTCCATGCCTTCTACCAGGTTAAATTCTTTTGAATGATCCATTTATAAGTATTCTATTTTGTTTTATCATTTGACATGTGTTATTTGTAGACCCATTTGTGGATGGTCTAACTGAGTACAACCCATTCATCGACGTACCCTCAATGAGCAGTGAGATCATCCCCATGAATCAAGGATTCATGGCTGACATTCAAAATGACAATCAATTACAGACGATTGATAACATCAATATTGATATGAATCCCGAGTTTGGGGTTGGTTTTCAATACCAAAATCACCTTCAGGTGATTCAAAGGAACCTAGAAGGATTTCAAAATCCTGGTATTTTAGTTGAAAACCAACAATTATTACCAATAGAAACCACTGGCTTTAATGAATCAATGTCCATCTTTGGGTCAGAAAATCAGGATCATGTTCAAATGATCCAGAATGATAACAATACAATTGGATTTGAACCTTCTAGTTCAGAAAACGTAGCAGGTGGCAGTGGAAGAGGTTTCAGGCACTTATTAAGTAGGGAAATAATAGCTGAACACTTCAGCGAACCAATTGAGAAAGCTGCGAAGGAACTCAACATTGGAACGACACAATTAAAAAAATGTTGTAGAGAATTAGGTATCAATCATTGGCCCCAACGACAACTTACGAGTTTGCAAACCCTTATTGATCTGAGGTAAAGAACTACATTTTTTTTAATTCCTTTATATCATAAGGTTGAAATTACTAAAGTTATTTGTGCCACAGGAATTTGGTAATGAATTTATTGAGGCAACAGAATTATCGGGAGATTTAATACCCAACCTAAAAAGAGAAAAAGAAGTGATAATTGAAGGGTCACAATCGGGTCTAACAGACGGCACAAAGAAGCTAATACAAGCTGCTCATAAGGTTGTATTTAGGAAAAGAAAAATTCAGGAAAAGGGGGAAACTTCATCAAGAACTCATACACAGCAGCAATCTCTGCCATCTAATTCTGGTATGAGTAGTATTAACCCTGGTTTACTCGAGTCTTCGAGTGAGGAGAATTTTTGAGGCTTTGTAGGTTAGTAGTTCTGTAAACTTTTCTTAATGTATTAATAATAAGTTGTAGTAATGAATTAAATATATAGACGTGTTACTATAATTTTAATAATTTCATCGATTCAATATAATATTCCTGTTGTTCCCCTAATTTTGTATTCCTCCCCCACTTGGACTAAAGTCCAAGTCTGTTTATTCGATTTATACTTTTTTTACGAGCCCTTACTCTCGAACAAAAACCAAGCCCACTCTGCTCAGCCAACAACTTGCATCAGGGGCAAACACCATCTCAATAAACATGTTTCGATAATGTAAAGACGTTTACATCAACCACCATATGTTACTCATCCGCTTGCGACCCTAGTCAACACCTCTATCGTCAGTTACCTCAATCACGAGCGAGTGATCCAGACTCTCAACCCACACGACCTGATCAATCACTCAAGCAAGATCAATACAAGGGTAGGTAGCCCCACTATTACACAGCATGACTCAAAAATACCCGCTATCATCTCAGGCGCCGCTTGCACCTCTTTGACCGTGAGTTGGAAAACTCACCCTTGCATCCTCTAGTCCCTGTCTGAACTTGTGTGCCCATTAGTTGCATGAAAAATAGCTACCACAATAGCACTTTGACATTCTCCCTTTCAACAGTCTTTAAGCTCAGTAATCAACTTAAGCATGATCGGTCCAACCAAACTGGTATGAATACATCTTAATTGTTCCTACTGAACCTCACAATCAACATTCAACAATCGAATGGATAAAGGTTTACCACGTTACACTAGCATTTAAGTCAACTATGCTAGACACTCACATACTCAGCTCCTTGGATCCTTCGTGACGAACTCCCGACTCGAACGCGGATCCTGTGCTTTCGATAGTAGGAGCTCTACTACTACCTTCCACACCTATCCATGTCCGTTCCAAGACCCGTCTCGAAATATCCAATTAGCTTCTCACCGATAATTTTAACACATATGCCCTTATAAGGCATATGTCAACCCTTCTAGGAATACTTGGAATCCCACCCCCACCCTGCTATTCTAACTAAGACGGAACTTCCTCCAATGATGACAGGTTGTTTCGCGAACGTAGTTGTATACAATATCGAACTAAACAGTCTTTCAAATAAGAGAATCTTCCCTAAGGCAACAACCAAACAAGGAACATGCAATAAGGTCAACTCACACATTCTATGACTATTCAGTCCATATTGTATACAACTTAGTGGAAATCTCTAAGCAACCTATCGGCACTAGCATACAGTTCTATTAGCAAATAGCAGATAATAATACAACAATGTGTGATCTCTACCAGGCATTTCAGCAAACATATACCATATGTTTTTTTAACATCCATTATATTAAATACTTAACCCTTTTCTCATACTGGCGTCGGCTGGCGGTACACACTGTGTCTTCAGTTCACCCATTATAAAACATCTTTCTTTCGTAAAAATGTTTTAAGAAAACTCTTAAGCCTCAACTTGAGTCCAGAACTCACTAAGTGAGCCTGATTCTCTCAAGCTGTGCTCTGATACCAACTTGTAACATCCCAAAATTTTAGGGTAAAATTAAAAAAATTTTAAACGAACACTTCAATATAAGAAAAGCCACTTAATTAATTTTCATAAAATTCCATAAAGTATAAGTTTAATGAAAACACCCCAGGATTAACAGAAGTTAACGAAAACACAATATAGCGGAATATTAATTCAAAAACAGTCCTCCAATGAAGCAGCACAGTGTATACACGTCACGCCTTGCCATCCATGGTACCTGATGTACCTGAAACAGTAGTTTATATAGGGAAAGGGTAAGCACGGAGCTTAGTGAGTTCCTCAAAATACCATACGATCCATCACATAACATACAACACATCATAACCATTCATATGTCTGTGAGACTTGCGGGCTATCCCTGTTCCGCTGAAGACTCACGGGCAGTTCCCGTTCTGTCTTATTGCTCGCAGGCTTTTCCAGTTCCGTCTAATGACTCGCAGGCTATTCCCGTTCCTCCTATTGGCTCGCGGGCTATCCCGTTCCGTCTAATGACTCGCAGGCTATTCCCGTTCCGCCTATTGGCTCGCGGCTATTCCCGTTCCTCCTATTGGCTCGCGGGCTATCCCGTTCCGTCTAATGACTCGCAGGCTATTCCCGTTCCGCCTATTGGCTCGCGGGCTATCCCGTTCCGTCCACAAACAATCATTATCATAGCAATAATTCATACAATTATCATAACAGGTAAGATCACCTTAATCAAACATATCTTCCTTCCTACGCATGCAATATCACCTATAGTATAGTGAGAAGACTCACCTGATTATAGTTGACTATTTCGTTTATCTTTCTCGGCTTTGTATTTCCTTCAACTTTAACTGTTAACATAATAAGAAATCTATCATTTCTTAATACTTAACTATATTGTAGTCGTATCATTAAACCCTTCAGTAATTCCAATATGATACTCCATGATTTATCAAGTAAAGAACAGCCAGGTAGAAGATTAGATGGGGTGGCAGGATCCTTTCAGCATTTTAGCCTTTCGGAAAATCCAACAACCAGATCCCAAGTAATCGGCCTAGTCACCGTCCTCGTAAGTAAATCAATCGGTATTATTTTCGGAATTACGAATTGTTATAATAACGACATTTTAAGGTTTTTGTTTACTATTGTTAGAAATGAGTATAATATAACATATATTATACTTATTAAATATTCTACTTCTTAACACAAAAACAATTTTACAATACCTAATTAAGCTATAGAAAAGTTTGTAGTTACCTTATGACCAGTCGTCGGAACCTATAACTTATTCGCTAGGCTTTTGAGCTTCCTTCCACTCACTTCTTACACTCTAGTGCTTAGAAACCTCTATATATTGGATTGAGATTTGTTGGTGTGGTTTATGAGATGTTTTGGGGGGTATTTATACTTGAATTCTTGAATAAAAAATGGCATGACACTTTTGACAAAAGATTTTAATAATATAATTTTGTTGAAATTAAAGGCCTTCTAGAATCAGTCTGTTCAAGACTGGTTTAGCCGATCTTAAACCCATTAAATTCACGTTTTTATTTGATATTCAGAAAATTCATCTCAATACCTTTTCAGGGATGTATTTTACGTATTTATATGATTTTTCTATGATTTATTATGAATTTTTGAAAACAGACTATCTAATCTGTCAATTCCGAACTAATCAGTAAAGATTGCATTTTTTACCATAGATAATGTCATTTTCAAGCTTACGATTATTTTTGGTAATTGTACTAGACTCAATTTTTAAACTTTGTGCACTGGTTTGAGGTCCAAATGATGTTTCTAGAATTAATTATGATTTTCTAAAAACGACACAAAATGCTGATATTCATATGAAATTGTAACTAAAGTTTTTCTTAGCTTTATAACTACCAATGATCATATAATTCCTAACACTCTTATTTTAAGTATATGTTATAATCAGGATACGGGTCTTACACATTCAACCTCGGGTCGGACGATGTATGCAAATCTTGCTTGCTTGGCAAGATGACAAAATCACCATTCAAAGGTTCCTTTGAAAGAGGTCAAGGTTTGTTGGATATCATACACACAGACGTGTGTGGTCCCTTCAGAACAACCACAAAAGATGGCACACGGTTCTATGTGAGCTTTATTGACGATTTTAGTAGATATGGGTATATCTACTTAATCAAGAATAAGTCAGATACCTTTGAAAAGTTCAAAGAGTTCAAAAATGAAGCAGAAAATCAATTGAGCAGAAAGATAAAGAATCTTAGATCCGACAGAGGCGGTGAGTATCTTAATATCGAGTTTCTGGATTATCTTAAGGAATGTGGAATAGTTTCACAGTTGTCGCCTCCCAGGACACCGTAGTTAAACAGCGTTGCTAAAAGACGAAACCGAACCTTGTTGGACATGGTTCGTTCCATGGTGAGTCGAGCTTCGCTTACGATCCATTTCTAGGGGTATGCCTTAGAGACTACCGCCCATATCCTCAACCTTGTCCCAACTAAGAAGGTTGTGAAAACACCGCACGAGATTTGGGCTGGGAAAGTTCCCTCGTTAGCACACATCAAAGTTCGGGGCTGTGAGGCTTTCGTAAGATGAGAGACTCAAGACAAGCTCGCGGAAAGAAATAAAAGGTGTTTCTTCATCGGATACCCGAAACAGTCATTTGGATACTTGTTCTACAGACCGAGCGAGGACGTGGTCTTTGTAGCAAGAAGATGATTCTTTGAGATAGAGAGATCTCATTTCCAAAGAGGACAGTGGGAGTACAATCGATCTCGAAGAAATTCAGGAGACGCCCGATGAACCAAACTTATGAGAAACTAGCAACCAACATGAGGAAGAAGTTCCTGTTGGACCAACCGATATCTCATTACCTCTTAGACGTTCGGGTAGAGTTAGCATGCCACCCGAGTTTTATGGTTTCCATATAACTACGGATGGTGATACGTTTGTCAGTGATCGTACATTGACAAATTTGGATGAACCAGCTAACTACCGCGAAGCAGTGGCGGGCCCCGAGTCTGCCAAATGGAAAGAGGCAATAGACAGAGAGATTAAGTTCATGTATGACAATCAAGTTTGGAACTTGGATGACAATGTGTCGGGTCGTAAGACAGTCGGGTGCAAGTGGATCTTCAAGAAGAAGACTGACATGGATGGTAAAGTACATACTTATAAAGCTCGGCTGGTTGCGAAGGGATTCACTCAAACCCCGGGGGTTGACTATGATGAAACCTTCTCACCAGTAGGCAAGATTAAGTCAATCAGGATAATGCTTGTCATAGTTGCGTTTCATGACTATGAAATTTGGCAGATGGATGTCAAAACCGCTTTCCTTAACGGGAAACTGACTGAGGATGTCTACATGAATCAGCCAGAAGGTTTTGTAGACACAAAGCATCCTGATAAAGTGGGTAAGCTTGAGAGATCAATCTACGGATTGAAGCAAGCATCTTGCAGCTGTAATCTTTGCTTCCATGAGAAAGTCAAAGAGTTTGGTTTCTCTAGGAGTGAAGATGAGTCTTGGGTATATGTCAATGCTAGTGGGAGTATAGTCACTTTTCTGGTGTTGTATGTTGATGACATACTGCTCATGGGAAACAACATTCCAACCTTGCAAGATGTCAAATTTTGGCTCGAGAAGTGTTTCGCCATGAAAGACCTTGGAGAAGCTGCTTATATTCTTTGGATAACAATACTGAGAGATAGAAAGAGAAAATTAAGAGGTCTGAGCCAGTGTACATATTTGGAAAAGGTGTTAAAAATGTTTAACATCGAAAATTCCAAAAAAGGGAGAGCTACCAATCCACAGTAATGCCAAATTGAGTAAGACTCAAAGTCCGAGTACCAATGAGGAAATAGCTGAGATGAGTTGGGTACCTTATGCTTCGGCAGTAGGGTCGATCATGTATGCTATGACAAGTACTCGTCCTGACTTATCCTTTGCATTGAGCATGGTTAGTCGGTACCAAGGTAATCCTGGAAAGGCACATTGGATTGCGGTCAAGCACATACTCAAGTATCTGCGAAGGAGAAAGAATATGGTATTAGTCCTTGGTGGCAGTGATGACTTGAAAGTGAGTGGATATACAGATGTCAGCTTCCAAACAGATAGGGACTGTGGTCGGTCCCAGTCGGGCTGGGTATTTCTTTTGAACGGTGGAGCGGTCACTTGGAAAAGTTCCAAGCAAGAAACGGTGGCTGATTCAATGCGCAAATCAGACTACATTGCAGCGAGTGAAGCGTCTAAGGAAGCGGCTTGGCTGAAGAACTTTATCTGTGACCTTGGAGTTGTCCTGAGCATTCAGGAGCCGGTGGAACTTTTCTGCGATAACGAAGGAGCGGTCGCCTTGACAAAGGAATCATGAGACCAAGGAAAGTCCAGACATATCGAAAGAAAGTACCACTATATTCGACATCAAGTAGAAGAAGGTCACCTATTAGTTAAGAGGGTATCATCAGAAGACAATCCTGTAGATCCTTTGACTAAGGCTCTGAGCAGGATCAAACACAATCAGCATGCTCGGAGCATTGGACTGAAGGATGATATTAGTTTTAGTAATTAGATAGATTTGAAACTTGTAACAGTATAAATGTAATTGACTTGGTGATTTTATAATGGAGATTTATAAAGGGTTTATTTCATAAAAAACCTTATATTTTCAACTTTTTTCTGTTTAAACCTAAAACTTTATTTTTTTTCAAAAAAGACCTAAATTTTGGAGAAACTTTTTAATTTAGACCCTTTACCCGGTTTTACAGGTTATACATTTTTTTTTCAGAAAAAACCCTAGTTTCTTTTCTTTTTTTCGAAAAAAAACCCTCAATTTTAGTGATTTTTTCATAAAGAAAATTTTTTCTTCGTTTTTGTAATTGACATAACTTTCATATACGATGACCAAATTTTATGAACTTTATATCCCTGGAAAGGTAGTAAGTAATACTACAACTTTGCTTTACTGACTTTTGTTTGAATATGTTCGGATATTTCGCTACACTGACTTGTTTTCTTATAATAACTGTATTTTTTGCATACGAGCTCCATTTTCGACGTTCTATAAGTCAACGAATTCGTAAACACGAATACATCGTGTAATGAATATTATTTAAACCAAAATATTATTTGTATGTTTATCAAATTTTACGCTACTGTAGTCTATTATTCGAAATTATATCGTTTACTCGATTTTATCCGCAAGTTAAACGATTTTTCAGGGACTTTTTCACAAAGAAAATTAATTTTCTTCGTTTTTATAGTTGGCATATCTTTCATATAAGATATCCAAATTCTACCAAATTTATATCTATTGAAAGGTCGTAAGTAATGCTACAACTTTGTTTTACTGACTTTTGTTGAATATATTCAGATCTTTCGCTACAGTCTCTTAAATATGAGCATAAATATAACTAAATATAACTAAATTTGAAAAATTAATTACATTAAATATAATTAAATTAAAATAAAACATTTCATTAATTAAGAAAATAAAATTAAGAACATAAACTAAAACAAAAAAAATACAAATTAAAAAACACAACAAACCACAAACGTAAAAAAACGAAACCACGACCAATATTTTTTATCATATCAGCTTTGTCTTTTAAAACCATCTTGAGTGCTTCCCCCTCGAGACCCTCCTCTGGATTCGACGACAAAAACTTTATGTATTTTAGTTGTTGTTTTTATTCACGGGCTCGTTGTCGATCTGGCGGGCTCATTTTTTGTCTTCATAAGCTTTTTCTTTTCAAATTTCATCCGCTCGTGAAGGTTTAAATTGTACCGTTCAAACTCCAACCACATAAGAGTCACGTCGTCGCTTTTTTGCGACCCCGTCTGTGATATCCGTCAAATTTGGTCAACAAAAGTCAACAAATGTCAACCAGAGCGCAAATTATGATAATACGTTGAAATGTAATTTTCATAACTTTCCTAATGTATTATTGGAAATTATAATACTACAATACGCTATTTCGAATTAATTATCGAGTAAACGATATAAATTCGAATAATAGACTACAGTAGCCTAAAATTTGATAAATCATACAAATAATATTTTGGTTTAAATAATATTCATTACACGATGTATTCGTGTTTACGAATCCGTTGACTTATAGAACGTCGAAAACGGAGCTCGTATGCAAAAGATACAGCTATTATAAGAAAACAAGACAGTGTAGCGAAATATCTGAACATATTCAAACAAAAGTCAGTAAAGCAAAGTTGTAGTATTACTTACGACCTTTCCAAAGATATAAAGTTCGTAAAATTTGGACATCGTATATGAAAGTTATGTCAATTACAAAAACGAAGAAAAAATTTTCTTTATGAAAAAATCACTAAAATTGAGGGTTTTTTTCAAAAAAAAAAACAAATTAGGGTTTTTTCTAGAAAAAAAAGTATGTATAACCTGTAAAACCGGTAAAGGGTCTAAATTAAAAAGTTTCTCCAAAATTTAGGTCTTTTTTGAAAAAAAATAAAGTTTTAGGTTTAAACAGAAAAAATTTGAAAATGTAAGGTTTTTTATGAAATAAACTCATTTATAAATAAGTATTGTTACTACCTTTGTCAATTGTTTATTATTGTGTTTCTATATTTGCATGTTTAACTTCCTAAGTAATTAGATTATTTGAAATTCCACAGTCGATCATACTGTTAGGGAGTAAGTTTGAACGAAGACTGTCATGAATCGGTTGTAGATTGTCTAAGGAGTTAGACATTGCAGTAAGACTGCTACAACGTTCATGAGTACTTAAAAAATAGAGATTTGAGTATTGGATAAACCCGCGCTTAACAGATTGCTTCATGGATTACATCACGAGCAATGTTAAGACGATAATATCCTTTAATCTTTAAGTGGAGAGATATGATCTGTAATTTGCAAGTCGGTTGCTCATTGATAATGCGAAAGCGCGCCGGTAACTCGGTGTTATAAAACGCATTGTTGTGAGTATTCTAACTGGTAAAAGGTATAGACATATAAGTCGAAACTTATCCGTCCCCTGACCCGATGGGAAACAGATATCTGTAGGCCTCTCGATGATTTTGAAGTTGACTGAAAGTGTTGGCCAACCGAGACTAAATTGATGTGTTCAATTAGTAGTCTTAAAGTCATAAGCAAATCAGAAATCGAGAAACAGAGTATCAGACCGAGATTGATAATAATCCATGTCTTGAGTCTGAAAATATCCTGTTGGACGGAGGATCATCTTGTTGGAAATCAAGGTTCATGTAATTAGTTTCAAAAACAAGAGTTTGCAACGGAAGCATAAAATCATGAACACAAATTCCATTTTCAAGAGGATCATGCTACATGCATGTAGAGATAAGATGAAGAACAAACATAGATTAGGTTCAAGATCATAACCTTTGTTCTTGGATTTGGTTTGGATGATTTTGATAGCTAGGAATCAAATTAGAATCCCTCTATAGTTGATCCACCACAAGCTTGAACACTCTTGAATGCTAGTTCCACAACTTGCAAGATTGAACTCCTTTTCTTGTGAAACCAAAAACCAATTTTGCTAAGCACTTAAGGAGAGTTATTTGGCTGATTTTGAAGCAAGAATAATCACACTAACACATCCAAATCTCGGCCAACATATATCACACAAAAGAAAAGAAAAGCACATGAAACTAGCTTAAAAGATAGTTCCATTTGATTTCTATAATCAAAAGCTAGAAGACACAAAGCATCTTCCACCTCTTTTAAGTTCTTAATGCATTATTTTCCTTCCAATATGGCTGATTTTATGATGACTAATGAAGTGCTAGTGGGTTGTTATTATTTATAAAACTTAGATAATTATAAGCTTATAAATAATACATCTTTTTATTTCTTTAATGGGATAACATTTAACCCATAATTATATATATAAATAAACCATCTAAATATACAATCTTAATTGAATAATTATATATATACATATATATATATATATATATATATATATATATATATATATATATATATATATATATATATATATATATAACAATATATATATTTTATTTAATTTACCAATTAAATTAAATAAAAGACTTAATTATAAATCAATTAAATTGTTTAACAATTTAAACAATTTAATTGTTACACTTAATTAATTCATCACATATGAATTACTAATCAACCTTTAATTTTGTAGTTATTATTATTTACCTCAAATAATAATAACCTACAAGATTAAATTGCAAGTTTAGTATCATTTGATGTTAAATCAAATTTAACGTTCTAAATGATCAATTGGTGTCAAACTTGTTGTTGGTGTGACCCTATAGGATCATGTATTATTAGTAATATCATTTTATGATCATCCTTGGGCATATAGAACTAACAATCTCCCACTTGCACAAGGTTGCATCATAGAATGATATCGACAGTGGTAAACGTCTAGCAACATTTCACTGCCCCCAATAACACACGACATTGTGCCATTCAACAACATTCAATTCTTCAGAAAACACGAGGCTCTAATTGATGTATAAGGTTATCTATCAATTATCCCTTTGTCACAGACATCATGTTGAACATGAGACATGGATCTTAATCATTCTCATTTTATGTTCAACTTTCAAACAGGCGCCTTAGATGTCTAACTCTCAACACATAAGAGGAACAAATCCCGTCTTGACTACATACGCCCCTCATATAGTTAGTACTATGCATGAGTATGGCCTTTATGGTTGTCTGTATTTCAAGAACAACAGTAAACCATATCAAAGCATAGTACACTCTACACTTGAGTCCCAAATACGTATCTCAGGTCAAAGGATACAATGATAATACCTTTATTCAAGAATCACTTATGATGATGATCCATGGAGTGATCTTGAAACGGGTCAAGTCCAATACTTGTTCACTGACAAGTACCTATGAATTTGGTTGCAACCTTTTGCTACTTTTACCCATAAAAGTCAACCAATCCAATTCATATTAGTCTTACTTCATAATTGCTCCCACAACTATGATCGACTATGGACGTTTAGAATAACTAAATTATTCAAGGATTAAACATGCTAATATAACACAATAATTATGAATGAAACATCACGTCACATATATTACATAATTCTTGTCGTTTACATAAGTTCATATTCATAAAACATTAAACACAAATCAAATCCATTCATTAGAAAAACGGAGTCCTATACCCTTAGCATGATTTTTCATGCTTAGTTTGGGGTAAAGGCTTCGTGAATGGGTCTGCCAAATTCTGATCTGTATGAACCTTGTGAATACTTATTTCACCATTCTTAACTTCATGTCTAATGTAGTTATACCTTCGGTGAATGTGTTTGATCTTTTGATGCAATCTAGGTTCCTTTGCTTGAGCTATAGCACCTAGATTGTCACAGAAGATTTCTATAGGGTCCCGAATGGAAGGAACAACCCCTAGATCTTCTATGAACTTTCTCATCCATACAGCTTCTTGAGCAGCTTCCGAAGCAGCAACATACTCTGATTCTGTAGTGGATTGTGCAATCACTTCTTGTTTGGAACTCTTCCAAGACACGGCTCCTCCATTTAAAATAAAGACATACCCAGATTGAGATTTGGAATCGTCCCTATCTGTTTGGAAGCTTGCGTCAGTGTAACCCTTTACCTTTAAGCTTTCTTCCAAACCGCCGTAAACTAAGAACATATCTTTAGTTCTTCTTAAGTACTTAAGAATGTTCTTTACAGCAGTCCAGTGGGCTTCACCTGGGTTCTGTTGATACCTACTAGTCATACTTAAGGCATATGAGACGTCGGGCCTAGTGCATAACATGGCATACATGATGGACCCAATTGCCGAAGCATATGGGACATGTTTCATCCTTTCAAGTTCAGTCCTAGTGTTTGGGCACTGAGACTTGCTTAGGATGGTGCCATGCGGCATTGGCAAGAGTCCTCTTTTGGAGTCTTACATCTTGAACCTTCTCAAGATTTTATCAATATATACACTTTGGCTAAGACCAATAAGTCTCTTAGATCTATCTCTATAGATCTTTATGCCTAATACATAAGCAGCTTCCCCTAGATCCTTCATTGAGAAACAACTCTCAAGGAACGCTTTGACACCTTTTAAGGTTGGGATGTCATTTCCAAATAAAAGTATGTCATCTACATACAATACTAGGATTATGACAATGCTCCCACTAGCTTTCTTGTAAACACAGGAGTCATCTTCATTTTTGATGAATCCAAAACTCGTAATCTTTTCATCAAAACGGATGTTCCATGTTCGAGACGCTTGCTTTAATCCATAGATAGATCTTTTAAGCTTGCACACTTTGTTTGGATGCTTGGGATCGACAAAACCTTCAGGTTGATCCATATAGACATCTTCCAATAAGTGTCCATTAAGGAAAGCGGTCTTGACATCCATTTGCCATATCTCATAATCATAGTACATGGCTATGGCAAAAAGTATCCTAATCGACTTGATCATTGCCACTGGAGAAAAGGTCTCATCATAGTCAATACCATGAGTCTGTGAGTATCCTTCAGCGACAAGTCTAGCCTTAAAAGTGTGAACATTTCCATCCACGTCGATTTTCTTCTTGAAAACCCATTTGTTCCCAACAGTCTTACAATTGGTGGGAAGATTAACCAAGTTCCAAACTTGATTATCGTGCATGGATTGCATCTCAGTGTTCATGGCCTCAAGCCATTTATCAGATTCAGGATCTGATATTGCACTCTGTTAGTTGACGGGTTCATCAGAATCTATCGTATAACATTCCTCTTCCATCAAAAGGTAACCATACCTTTCTGGTTCAATTCGAACCCTACCAGATTTGCGAACACCTTGTGTTACAATTTGTTCCTGATCAACCGTTTGTTCAGGTTCAACAATTTCTTGTTGAATGCTAGATTCAACTTCTTGTGTATCAGGTTGTGGTTCCTGAAGTTCCTCAAGTTCCACAAACCTCCCATTAGCCTCTTCCGTCAGAAACTTGTTTTCTAGGAATTCATCTTTTTGAGAAATAAATATCTTATTCTCGATGGGATTGTAGAAATAGTATCCAAGACAATCTTTCGGATACCCTACAAAGATACATTTAGTTGAATGGGGTTCTAATTTGTTTGAAGCTTCTTGTCTAACATAAGCTTCACAACCCCATACCTTGAGATAGGATAAAGATGGAACCCTTCCATGCCATATCTCATAAGGCGTTTTATCTACCTTCTTAGTAGGTGCCATGTTTAGGAGACGAGCAGCTGTTTGTAAAGCATAACCCCAAAAAGATAAAGGTAGAGTACTTCTACTCATCATGGATCGAACCATATCCAATAGTGTTCGGTTCCGCCTCTCAGACACACCATTATGTTCTGGTGTTCCAGGTGGAGTAAGTTGTGAAACAATTCCACAAGTCTTACAATGATCCATAAAGTTTGTGTAATGCCCGGTTTTTCAGCCTGGAATTTACAAGATAATATCACTAGGGATCGTCCCATGATCCAAGCCAAGCGTTACCTATCCTGCAAAGCCACAAAAAATAAAGGGGTAAGCTATAAATCTTAGTGAATAATCTAATCACGGTATGACCTATATGGTCACACACGTTACAGGATCACCATTCCTGGCAGCTTCACAGTCCTATCCGACTCGTACTTCACACTGTGAAACTACCGTATTACCCGACGTCACTCGATACACAGTATCATCCACTGATACTCACTATTAGACTGTCCCACAAAGTCTTATCTTACATCGTCACGACTCACCTCTTTAGCTACTCTAACCTCTTTTTATTTATTATTTGGTATTAGTTTTCACGAATACTTATACCGTCTCACGGTATACCCACTCACTTAACGAGTTTCTCATACAGGTATGGTCATAGTACATCCATGATTACGTCATGTTTTATTATTATATGGTAAATCTTGCAGTCCCCTGACATGCATTATATACCATTACTTAATCACTCTGCTTAGTATCATCTTGTGATACTTTTAGATTTATAATTTCAACTTACCCTCACGACAACACACCTGTTTCCCACAAAAGTATTATTATAATACTTTACAGCTTTATATTTCCTTCAATAATTCCAATACGGCACTCCATGATTTATCAAGTAAAGAACGGCCAGGTAGAAGATTAGTTGGGATGGTAGGATCCTTTCAGCATTTTAGCCTTTCGGAAAATCCAACAACCAGATCCCAAGTAATCGGCCTAGTCACCGTCCTCGTAAGTAAATCAATCGGCATTACCCTTGGAATTATGAATTATTGGAAATAAGGCTATTACACCCTTCGTATTTTATAGTTTAATACATATAAACTATTAGCGAGATACAGTAGCGATTACTCACCTGAAGTTAGCGTTTTCTCGGAGTCCTGTCGCATTTCCCGTTCCGAACAGCTGACAGTTTCCGAGCACCTCGTTGCTGACTACCGCTCGTTTCTCACCTCCCATCACCCTCCCTCAGCGTATTTTCCTTACCAGAACACTCATCTATAACGTATATGTGTTTGGTGTGTGTTCTGCCTCAAAAATGAGGCTTGTGCCTCGTATTTATTCGCCTCTGGACCTCCGTCGCGACGCGATCTACTAAATTTTTATCACTTAAACTAGACTCAATTTGCAAACTTTGTGCACTGGTTTCATGCCAATCCGATTTTTCTAGAATTAATTATGATTTTTCTAAGATCGGCATACAATGCTGATTTTTATAACTAATGTTTTTCTTAGCTTATAATGACCATAACATCATTACCTGGTTATACCAAATGATATAACGCTCTTACTTTTGATCTAAAATTCTATCTCGGACACGGGTGTTACAATTCTCTCCCCCTTAAAAAGATTTCGTCCCCGAAATCTCCAGCATCGACTATATTTTTTTTCTTTCACTCAACCACCCCCTATTTCAACGCAATGCGGTTGCAATAGTAAACTTAAAGGGGTATCACCACAATACTGGCACATTAACCACCTCTAATCAACTAGGTCAACCTATTGAGACTACAAAGTACGCGTTATGTAATCTCATACACTTACAACACAGACATCATAGATGCAAGGTACTCGTTAAGCATTGTATACTCATAATCACATATTCACCACATCATATCACAATCCCTGCTCTTCACAACCTCAACAGCTCAGCTATTCGTCCTTTCATCGACCCTTCACGGTATTGAGTCACAAAATTCACCAGACACCCAACTGCATGTGTGTTAGAACTGTCGGCCAATAAAGCCATCACATCACTTGTATGTGGTCCCACCACAATTACTGCTCATACGATTATCACAACACATATGTGGTCCCACCACATATACTAGTAATGTGGTCCCGATAAATAAGTGGTCACAACCACAAGTACTAGCAATTCACAGAATAAATGGTCACAACTACAGGTACCAGTGGCCCCACGGAATAAGTGGTCCCAACCACAGGTACAAGTAGCCCCACAGCATAAGTGGTCCCAACCACAATACTAGTAGCCCCACCTAATAAGTGGTCCCAACTACAAGTATAAGTGGCCCCACAGAATAAACTAGTTTTCGCTCTAAAGGCTTAACAGCTAACACACATACGACTGCACAGCTCTGCAACCAACCACATGACAACAAGAATCCTCACATCAGCTCAGCCTCCACATACAACTACAAAATCTCCACCCACAATATGATACCATATCCATAGTTATCACCACCTAATACTCACGTATTCGTCCCCTTCTAAACCCTCTATGATATCGAGTCCCAAAGACTCAACGTACACCCTAGAACTGCTGACCGATTAGGTCATCTAAACACTCACTAAATTTGTATACACTTAATTACTTCTCTGAGTAACTACTCACACTTCTCTTTTTAAACAGATGCTTTTTATTTAAAAACATTTACTCTTTTGATTTCCATTAGTCATAACAATGACTTCTTTAGTCGTAAAATGACTCTTTTTAAAGGATTATTCATTTCACACTTTGTCATAAAATAACTTTTTCAGTAAAATAACTCTTTCTTTGAAATATCTTTCTACTTGTAAAATTCTGGTCATAAAATAACCTTTACATCAGTAGGAAAATCAACTATGTTTTGGAAAAATACCACATTACATTCTTTGGTTATAACCTCACCTTTATTTGTTTAGTGATGATTGGATGGTCCCTGGTACTTAGACATTTACTAAGTAAAATAGTACCCTTAATTCTTCTAGAATGGAAGGAATAAATCAATCCATCCTAGTCTTATGTTTACTCAGGACATTTACCAACCTTACTTCTTTTATGTCTCCGGTGAATCTACTCTACACAGTATCTCAAGTTATACTCTCCTGTTTAATATTCTGAGCCGCGTATACTCAGTACGTCGAGTCATACGTATCTGCTCAAAGTTAACCTACTCAGCACTCAGAGCCGCGCATACTCTGTACGTCGAGTCATGCGTATCTGCTCAAACTCCACCGCTCAGCACTTGGAGCCGCGCATATCCTGTACGTCGGATCATGCGTATCTGCTCAGTGCATCTTGCGAACATCTCTATGTTGCTCAGTACGTCGACCCACCATTTATCTCTCAATTCCTCAACCCCATATTATCCATATGCTAGACTTAGACATGTATAGTACTACCACATACCTCAACACTTGTCTCATTTAGAGATTGTATAACTCCTCACGAACTCATTTCTTATAGTTCTTACCATCTCACATCCAATCATCACATATATTTATCACTTTTTCTTTGCTATGGTTGTCACCATATATTTTCATAAATCCATCCAACAACTCATGCTTTCAAAAAAAAATTTATTTCAACTCATACTTTTTTTCAAAACATTTTCCAAATTATTTTGGACTCAGTATCAGCTCAGCTTGTCAAAATCTTTCGTATTTCTCAGCTACACCATACTTTTATAATATTCAAATTTCCCAAAAAAATTTCTTTCAAATCAACTTTCAAAACTTTCAAAATTTGCATCTGGATTTACTTTTAACACCTTTCCAGTATTTGGGAAATACCACACAAATTCACTCACTTTCTCCGATTCTTTTTATCTCTGAAAGAATTTACTAACATTCTTATTATCATGTTAAAATAAACTGTTTTATCTACGTTCGACTTTTATCACAATATGTTTGTGATTTTTATATCTTAGTACACAATTCTCACGTGCCTACTAATTTGAGTCTAGGGATCTTATCCTAGTTCACTCAAATCTTGGCTCTGATACCAACTTGTAACGCCCGATTTTTCAGCCTGGAATTTACAAGATAATATCACTAGGGATCGTCCCATCATCCAAGCCAAGCGTTACCTATCCTGCAAAGCCACAAAAAATAAAGGGGTAAGCTATAAAGCTTAGTGAGTAATCTAATCACAGTATGACCTATATGGTCACACACGTTACAGGATCACCATTCCTGCCAGCTTCACAGTCCTATCCGACTCGTACTTCACACTGTGAAACTACCGTATTACCCGACGTCACTCGATATACAGTATCATCCACTGATACTCGCTATTAGACTGTCCCACACAGTCTTATCTTACATCGTCACGACTCACCTCTTTAGCTACTCTAACCTTTTTTTATTTATTATTTGGTATTAGTTTTCACGAATACATATACCGTCTCACGGTATACCACTCACTTAACTGCTTTCTCATACAGGTATGGTCATAGTACATCCATGATTACGTCATGTTTTATTATTATATGGTAAATCTTGCAGTCCCCTGACATGCATTATATACCATTACTTAATCACTCTGCTTAGTATCATCTTGTGATACTTTTAGATTTATAATTTCAACTTACCCTCACGACAACACACCTGTTTCCCACATAAGTATTATTATAATACTTTACAGCTTTATATTTCCTTCAATAATTCCAATACGGCACTCCATGATTTATCAAGTAAAGAACGGACAGGTAGAAGATTAGTTGGGGTGGCAGGATCCTTTCAGCATTTTAGCCTTTCGGAAAATCCAACAACCAGATCCCAAGTAATCGGCCTAGTCACCGTCCTCGTAAGTAATCAATCGGCATTACCCTTGGAATTATGAATTATTGGAAATAAGTCTATTAGACCCTTCGTATTTTATACTTTAATACATATAAACTATTAGGGAGATACGGTAGTGATTACTCACCTGAAGTTAGCGTTTTCTCGGAGTCCTGTCGCATTTCCTGTTCCGAACAGCTGACAGTTTTCGAGCACCTCGTTGCTGACTACCGCTCGTTTCTCACCTCCCATCACCCTCCCTCAGCGTATTTTCCTTACCAGAACACTCATCTATAACGTATATGTGTTTGGTGTGTGTTCTGCCTAAAAAATGAGGCTTGTGCCTCGTATTTATAGGCCTCTGGACCTCCGTCGCGACGCGATCCTACCCCAGATCGCGTCCCGATCTCTGACGTAATCGCTGACCTCATCGCGCACTTGACCGACACCACCGACGAAGATCACGTCGCGATCCCATACTCCGTCGCGTCGCTATCTACTAAATTTTTATCACTTAAACTAGACTCAATTTTCAAACTTTGTGCTCTGGTTTCATGTCAATCCGATTTTTGTAGAATTAATTATGATTTTTCTAAGATCGGCATACAATGCTGATTTTTATAACTAATGTTTTTCGTAGCTTATAATGACCATAACATCATTACCTGGTTATACCAAATGATATAACGCTCTTACTTTTGATCTAAAATTCTATCTCGGACACGGGTGTTACAGTTTGTACTTAAGTACTCACCTCCTCTATCAGAACGAAGAACTTTAATTGTTTTGTTGAGTTGATTTTCCACTTCACTTTGAAACGTTTTGAACATTTCAAACGCCTCATGTTTATGTTTAATCAAATAAACATATCCAAAACGACTAAAGTCGTCAGTGAAGGTGATGAAATATCTTTCACCATATCTAGTCATTGGCTTGAAAGGACCACATACATCCGTATGTATGATTCCTAACAAGTCCTTTGCTCTCTCATTGGTTCCGGAGAAAGGAGCTTTAGTCATCTTGCCATGTAAACAAGATTCACATATATCAAATGAGTCATTCTCATTTGCCTTCAAAAGTCCACTCTTTTGAAGTTGGGATATGCGATTCTTGTTTATATGCCCAAGGCGACAATGCCATAGATAGGTTTGACTCAAATCAAATTCGGGTTTCTTGGTGAAAGTGTGGTATAAAGAGCCTTGGTTAGTCTTTTCATCAAGGTTTACTTCATAAATTCCATTTAAAGGCCTAGCCTCAAAATAGAATACATTATTTTTGTAAACACAAATATCATCCTTCATAAAGGAAAGATCAAATATACATTGTCTTAATTTAGCAACCGAAATAATATTCCTAGTCAAGCTAGGAACATAATAAACATTCAACAATGTCACACACAAGCCATTAGGTAGTAATAAATTAAAACTTGCAATTGAATCCACCGCAACCCTTGCATTGTTTCCAACCCGGAGTACTACCTCATTTGCCTTAAGTCGCCTACTCCTTTTGAACCCCTGTAATATATTACATATGTGAGTTCCACAACCAGTATCAAATACCCGTGTGTTAGGAGATAAATTATAAAGTTCTAGGTCTATCACATAGATACCTGAAGTGCCTTCACCGGCCTTCTTCTTCTTCAACTCCGCAAGATACGTAGGGCAATTTCTCTTCCAATGCCCAGCTTTGCCACATTCAAAGCATGTGTCTTCTTTGGCAACCTTTGCCTTCTTCTTGGGCGGATGGGATGGTTGGACAACTTTCTTGCCCTTACCTTTGAAAGCTTTTGCTTTCCCTTTGCCCTTGGAGTTGGTGGGGTGTTCGGGTCTAGTTCTCTTTGTGCCACCTTCCTTGATCATGAGAACTTGAGTGGTTTTCTTAGGCAGAGTCTTTTCCGCGGTAATTAGCATCCCATGTAATTCCGGGATAGTCTTATTTAAACCATTCATGTTATAATTCATGACGACAGGATCAAAGGACTTTGTCAAGGAGTTAAGGATCATATCCGTTGCTAGCTCTTCGGGCATCACAACTCCAAGACGTGCCAAATGATCAATGTGACTCTTCATTTTGAGCACATAAGAGCTTACCGACTGCCCATCCTCCATCTTGCAAGCATGGAAAGCCCGAACAGTTTCGAACCTTTCCGTTCTTGCAAGTTGTTGGAACATTTCCTTTAGTTGATGAATCATTTCATAGGCAGAATGATTCTCCAAATCCTTCTGAAGGTCGGGAATCATGGTTGCCAACATGAGGCATGATGCATCGATGGAATCATCCATCTTTTTAAGCCATGCATCGTGTGCGGGCTTAGGAATGGCAGGGGGCTCTTCTGGAAGTGGTTCATTGAGAACATATTCTTTCTTTTCTTGTTTGATAACAATTCTCACACTACGGTACCAATCTAAGAAGTTGGTATGGTTAAGTTTTTCTCCTTCAAGGATAGACCGTAGTGAGGTTTTGTTAGGAGCCGGGTTTGTTGCGTTTGGTGCCATCTACAAAATTTTGACAAGGTTCTATTTAGTATATTATGATATTAAGTCCTTAATAATTAAAACCCTTTCTTGTTTCATAAACTTTAATTAATTAAGGTCTAGAATCCAAGTTGCATTACGAATAAGTGGTTAGGTATCCTTTATCCCGCCTATTCGAATCAACAAGGTAGGTAACGGTTTACCAATTATATCCAAATATAATTTCTAGAGTTATGGGATCTCATTATAACATTTATAAGTTTGGCATGTTTGATCCCATCTATGCATTGGATTTCTAATGCTTAGGTGACCTTTATCACAAGAGATTTCCAAACGAATCATCCTACTTAAACGGACGTGTAGTTTTGACAACTATTAATGGTTAGGTGTCCTTTATCCCATCAATATTTCAAAACTACTTCTTGTATCACAAGAAGACTCCAAGTGGTTAGGTATCCTTTATCCCACAAGGAAATACAAGTGATACATGAGTGTCTTTAAGAGGGACGGCATTGATTCGTATTTCATAAGGGATTTGAATGTTTTACAATTCTAATTTTGAAAAACATATGGTATCATGTAGATTGCATGCATCCAATGAACATGGTACCATTAAATCTTATTTTTTTAATTGGTTCCTTAATCATAAAATCTTCATTTTATTGATTCTTTGTTTGTGGTCAAGATTACAATTAATATCCAATATTAAGTTTGAGTTTGATCACATATATTAGAACCAATTTATAATCCTAAATAATTACCATTATTACTTAGGGTTGGAGTTTGTAAGAGTTCATAAAATCTCCATTTTATTTCTTGTTTCAATCATTTTCAAAACTTGACTTAATAGGTTTTATAACAAAACCCATTTTAATAAAACCAATTTTATCACATCTTATGTTTTAAATGTCAACTTTTGAAAAATACAAACTCCTTGATGATTATGTTTAATTATCTAGGTTGTCTAGCATGCAAAATCTTATTTTCATCCACAACATAACATAATAAAACATTCAATCATCACAAGCATGCATGGATGCATAAACACAAGCCAACTAGTTTGATATTTCATGTGAGCCATACATGAAATATCAAGTCCAAACCTAGGGACAAAAAGGTGACAAAAACTCAACCAAATGATCTTCGATTTGGCTACAATTTTGCCAAGCTTCTTATATCACCAAATGACACTTGAACCACCATTTCTTGACATCATGAAGTGAGTTATGATTTTTCTTTGGTACCCTCAAAAATTGCGACAGGCAGGGGCAGCAGGAAGAAGATTTGGTGATTTTTGTTGCATTTTTCAATTCATTCTTGGCCATATTGATGCTAATACTTGTTGAAACTTAATGTATATACTAGATATTAAAGTTACCAACAATTATATCACCAAATGACCAAGATATGAATTTTTAAAACACTTCCAAAACAGTTTTGAAATCTGGACATCAGCTCTTCAGAAAGTGCTGCTGTTGGGTGCAATCTTCTCTTGGTCTTTTACTTCCTTCTCTTGTTACATTTTGTGAAATAAATAAAATACAACTATTCTAATATTTACAAAATGAATATTAAGAAGGAAATAACTAATTATTATTACAAACCATTTGAATAAATGAATAGATTACAACCATATCGAATACAAACACAAAACATGCATCATATGGTCCTTGGCTTGTTTATGCACCATTTTATCACATAAAATCATAAGAAAATCAACACTTTGTTTTTATAAGGCAACATCTATGTAACCAAATGCATGCATACATAAAATATAGTTGGTTACATAAAATCATAGATTATATATTTGCATGTTGCCAAAGAAGCCATGCATGAAACTTTCATTCAAGAAGATGAACATTCATGGCTTCCAAAAACCAAGTTTATCCAAATAAACTTATTATCTAAACATGCAATATAGCCATGGCTCTGATACCAATTGTTGGAAATCAAGGTTCATGTAATTAGTTTCAAAAACAAGAGTTTGCAACGGAAGCATAAAATCATGAACACAAATTCCATTTTCAAGAGGATCATGCTACATGCATGTAGAGATAAGATGAAGAACAAACATAGATTAGGTTCAAGATCATAACCTTTGTTCTTGGATTTGGTTTGGATGATTTTGATATCTAGGAATCAAATTATAATCCCTCTATAGTTGATCCACCACAAGCTTGAACACCCTTGAATGCTAGTTCCACAACTTGCAAGATTGAACTCCTTTTCTTGTGAAACCAAAAACCAATTTTGCTAAGCACTTAAGGAGAGTTATTTGGCTGATTTTGAAGCAAGAATAATCACACTAACACATCCAAATCTCGGCCAACATATATCACACAAAAGAAAAGAAAAGCACATGCAACTAGCTTAAAAGAAAGTTCCATTTGATTTCTATAATCAAAAGCTAGAAGACACAAAGCATCTTCCACCTCTTTTAAGTTCTTAATGCATTTTTTTCCTTCCAATATGGCTGATTTTATGATGACTAATGAAGTGCTAGTGGGTTATTATTATTTATAAAACTTAGATAATTATAAGCTTATAAATAATACATATTCTTATTTCTTTAATGGGATAACATTTAACCCATAATTATATATATAAATAAACCATCTAAATATACAATCTTAATTGTATAATTATATATATACATATATATATATATATATATATATATATATATATATATATATATATATATATAACAATATATATATTTTTTATTTAATTTACCAATTAAATTAAATAAAAGGCTTAATTATAAATCAATTAAATCGTTTAACAATTTAAACAATTTAATTGTTACACTTAATTAATTCATCACATATGCATTACTAATCAACCTTTAATTTTGTAGTTATTATTATTTACTTCAAATAATAATAACCTACAAGATTAAATTGCAAGTTTAGTATCATTTGATGTTAAATCAAATTTAACGTTCTAAATGATCAATTGGTGTCAAACTTGTTGTTGGTGTGACCCTATAGGATCATGTATTATTAGTAATATCATTTTATGATCATCCTTGGGCATATATAACTAACACATCTGATCACTTATCTTTGGACAGAACTGACTGGGTCAGAGTTCAGGAACAGTTTCTGGGAAACTGAGATTAATCATAAGGTAAACAGACAATTAAAGTCATAGACATATCCAAGTGGGAGAGTGTTGGATTTGGTGTGTAAGCCATTACTTGTAATTGTATTTATCTTGTTAATTGAAGCAAAGTCTATTTGAGTTGCCCTCAAAGCTGGAGGATTAGTGTAGAGTTCAGTAGAGAGAAACGTTGATTTATTAATTATTTAATAAATCAATATAAATAAATAAATGGTTCATTAATATATTTAAGTGTTAATATATTAATTAGAAACTATATTAATTAATTAGAAATTAATCTAGAATTAATTGGATTTAATTTGGAGATTAAATTAATTAATTAAATTACAGGGACTGGTTTGTAATTATTCAATAGTTGAATAACTGGCAAGAGAGAAGCCAGGGGCCAAAAGTGGCGCCACCCTGGAGGCTCCCTCTAGGGTTGGGGAAAACCTTAATTAGGGTTTAAGGGATCTGGTCCAAGTGGTCAACAGGCTTGCCCACTTTGGACGCTCCTCTAGAGTTTCAGGTGTAACCCTAGGAGGCTATAAAAGGAACCCCCTAGCACCTTGAAATTCACACCTCCCTCTACTCTCTGTTACTCTGCTGGACTCTCTTCTCCTTTGCTTTAGAAAACATTCAAAAACCCTAATCCATCATATGAAGACTAGAAAACCCTAATAATATCATTTGAAACTCAAGTGACTCTCAAGACGCTCTAGATCACCCGATCCATCATATGAAATCTAGAAAACCCTTATAACATCATTTGCAACTCAAGTGACTCTCAAGAAGTTCTAGATTACCCTAATCCATCATATGAAAACTAGAAAACCCTAATAACTCTAATCCATCATATGAAAACTAGAAAACCCTAATACATCATATGAATACTAGAAAACCCAAATAACATCATTTGTAACATTCAAAAACCCTAATCCATCATATGAAAACTAGAAAACCCTAATAACATCATTTGCAACATTCAAAAACCCTAATCATACGATGGATTAGGGTTTTTGAATGTTGCAAATGATGTTATTAGGGTTTTCTAGATTTCATTTGATGGATTAGGGTTTTTTAATGTTGCAAATGATCATTTGCAACATTAATAAACCATAATCCATCATATGAAAACTAGAAAACCCTAATAACATCATTTGCAACCCTAATAACATCATTAGACACGTACAAAAACCCTCATCCATCATATGAAGAATAGAAAACCCTAATAAAATCATTTGCAACATTCAAAAACCTTAATACATCATATGAAAACCAGGAAACTAGAAAACCCTACTTACATCATTTGCAACTCAAGTGACTCTCAAGAAGCTTTAGATCACCCTAATCTATCATATGAAAACTAGAAAACCCTAATAACATCATTTACAACATTCAAAAACCCTAATCCATCATATGTAAACTAGAAAACCCTAATAACATCATTTGCAACATTCAACAACCCTAATCACATCATTTGCAACATTTAAAAACCCTAATCCATCATATGAAACTTGAAAAACCCTAATAACATCATAAGAAAACTAGAAAACCCTAATAAAATCATTTGCAACTCAAGTGACTCTCAAGAAGCTCTAGATCACCCTAATTCATCATATGAAAACTAGAAAACCCTAATAACATCATTTGCAACTCAAGTGACTCTCAAGAAGCTGTAGATCTCTAGACACATTCAAAAACCCTAATCCATCATATGAAAACTAGAAAATCCTAATAACATCATTTGCAACTCATGCCACTCTCAAGAAGCTCTAGAAACCCTAATCCATCATATGAAACGAGAAAACCCTAATAACATCATTTGCAACATTCCAAAACCCTAATCTGTCATATGAAAACTAGAAAACCCTAATAACATCATTTTGCAACTCAACTCTCTTTCAAGTAGCTCTAGATCTCTACACACATTCAAAAACCCTACTCCATCATATCAAATCTAGTAAACCCTAATAACGTGATTTGCAACATTCAAAAACCCTAAACCATCATATGAAAACTAGAAAACCCTAATAACATCATTTGCAACATTCAAAAACCCTAATCCATCATATGAAAACTAGAACACCCTAATAACACATATGAAAACTAGAAAACCCTAATAACATTATTTGCAACATTCAAAAACCCTAATCCATCATACGAAAACAAGAAAACCCTAATAACATCATTTGAAACATTCAAAAACCCTAATCCATCATATGAAAACTAGAAAACTCTAATAACATCATTTGCAACTCAAGTGACTCTCAAGAAGCTCTAGATCACCCTAACCCATCATATGAAAACAAGAAAATCCTAATAACATTATTTGCTACTCAACTCTCAAGAAAACCCTAATCCATCATATGAAAACTAGAAAACCCTAATAACATCATTTGCAACATTCAAAAACCTTAATCCATCATATCAATTCTACAAAACCCTAATTACATCATTTGCAACATTCAAAAACCCTAATCCATCATATGACAATTAGAAAACCCTAATAACATCGTTTGCAACATTCAAAAACCCTAATCCATCATATGAAAACTAGAAAACCCTAATAACATCACTTGCAACTCAAGTGACTCTCAAGAAGCTCTAGATCACCCTAATCCATCATATGAATCCTAGAAAACCCTGATAACATCATTTGCAACATTCAAAAACCCTAATAACATCATTTGCAACAACATCATTTGCAACATTCAAAAACCTAATCCATTATATGAAAACTTGAAAACCCTAATAACATCATTTTCAACATTCAAAATACCTAATCATCTAATGGATTAGGGTTTTTGAATGTTGCAAAATGATGTTATTAGGGTTTTCTAGATTTCATATGATGGATTAGTGTTTTTGAATGTTGCAAATGATCATTTGCAACATTCAAAACCCCTAATCCATCATATGAAAACTAGAAAACCCTAATAACATCATTTGCAACCCTAATAACATCACTAGACACATTCAAAAGCCCTAATCCATCATATGAAAACTAGAAAAACCTAATAACATCATTTGCAACATTCAAAACCCCTAATCCATCATATGAATACTAGAAAATCCTAATAACAACATTTGCAACCTTCAAAAACCCTAATAACATCATTTGCAACAATCAAAAACCCTAATCCATCACATGAAAACTAGAAAAACCTAATAACATCATTTGCATCTCAAGTGACTCTCAAGAATCCCTAGATCACCCTAATCCAGCATATGAATCCTAGAAAACCTTGATAACCTCATTTGCAACATTCAAAAACCCTAATAACATCATTTGCAACATTCAAAAACCTAATCCATCATATGAAAACTAGAAAACCCTAATAACATCATTTTCAACATTCAAAAACCCTAATCATCTGATGGATTAGGGTTTTTAAATGTTGCAAAATGATGTTATTAGGGTTTTCTATATTTCATATGATGGATTAGTGTTTTTGAATGTTGCAAATGATCATTTGCAACATTCAAAAACCCTAATCCATCATATGAAAACTAGAACACCCTAATAACACATATGAAAACTAGAAAACCCTAATAACATCATTTGCAACATTCAAAAACCCTAATCCATCATATGAAAACTAGAAAACCCTAATAACATCAGTTGAAACATTCAAAAACCCTAATCCATCATGTTAAAACTAGAAACCCTAATAAAATCATTTGCAACATTCAAAAACCGTAATCCATCATTGGAAAACTAGAAAACCCTAATAACATCATTTGTAACTCAAGTGACTCTCAAGAAGCTCTAGATCACCCTAATCCATCATATGAAAACAAGAAAATCCTAATAACATTATTTGCTACTCAACTCTCAAGAAAACCCTAATCCATCATATGAAAACTAGAAAACCCTAATAACATCATTTGCAACATTAAAAAACCTTAATCCATCATATCAATTCTACAAAACCCTAATAACATCATTTGCAACATTCAAAAACCCTAATCCATCATATGAAAATTAGAAAATCCTAATAACATCGTTTGCAACATTCAAAAACCCTAATCCATCATATGAAAACTAGAAAACCCTAATAACATCATTTGTAACTCAAGTGACTCTCAAGAAGCTCTAGATCACCCTAATCCATCATATGAATCCTAGAAAACCCTGATAACATCATTTGCAACATTCAAAAACCCTAATAACATCATTTGCAACAACATCATTTGCAACATTCAAAAACCAAATCCATTATATGAAAACTAGAAAACCCTAATAACATCATTTTCAACATTCAAAAACCCTAATCATCTGATGGATTAGGGTTTTTAAATGTTGCCAAATGATGTTATTAGGGTTTTGTAGATTTCATATGATGGATTAGTGTTTTTGAATGTTGCAAATGATCATTTGCAACATTCAAAAACCCTAATCCATTATATGAAAACTAGAAAACTCTAATAACATCATTTCCAACCCTAATAACATGACTAGACACATTCACAAGCCCTAATCCATCAAATGAAAGCTAGAAAAACCTAATAACATCATTTGCAACATTCAAAAACCCTAGTCCATCATATGAATACTAGAAAACCCTAATAACATCATTTGCAACATTCACAAACCCTAATAACTTCTTTTGCAACAATCAAAAACCCTAATCCATCATATGAAAACTAGAAAACCCTAATAACATCAAATGAAAACTAGAAAACCCTAATAACATCATTTCCAACTCAAGTGACTCTCAAGAAGCCCTAGATCACCCTAATCCATCATATGAAAACTAGAAAAGCCTTGTAACATCATTTGCAACCCTAATAACATCACTAGACACATTCAAAAGCCGTAATCCATCATATGAAAACTAGAAAAACCAAATAACATCATTTGCAACATTCAAAAACTCTAATCCATCATATGAATACTAGAAAACCCTAATAACATCATTTTCAACAGTCAAAAAACCTAATCATCTAATGGATTAGGGTTTTTGAATGTTGCAAAATGATGTTATTAGGGTTTTCTAGATTTCATATGATGGATTAGTGTTTTTGAATGTTGCAAATGATCATTTGCAACATTCAAAAACCCTAATCCATCATATGAAAACTAGAAAACCCTAATAACATCATTTGCAACCCTAATAACATCACTAGACACATTCAGAAGCCCTAATCCATCATATGAAAGCTAGAAAAACCTAATAACATCATTTGCAACATTCAAAAACCCTAATCCATCATATGAATACTAGAAAACCCTAATAACATCATTTGCAACATTCACAAACCCTAATAACTTCTTTTGCAACAATCAAAAACCCTAATCCATCATATGAAAACTAGAAAACCCTAATAACATCATATGAAAACTAGAAAACCCTAATAACATCATTTCCAACTCAAGTGACTCTCAAGAAGCCCTAGATCACCCTAATCCATCATATGAAAACTAGAAAACCCTAATAACATCATTTGCAACCCTAATAACATCACTAGACATATTCAAAATCCCTAATCCATCATATGAAAACTAGAAAAACCTAATAACATCATTTGCAACATTCAAAAACCCTAATCCATCATATGAATACTAGAAAACCCTAATAACATCATTTGCAACATTCAAAAACCCTAATAACATCATTTGCAACAATCAAAAACCCTAATCCATCATATTAAAACTAGAAAACCCTAATAACATCATATGAAAACTAGAAAACCCTAATAACATCATTTGCATCTCAAGTGACTCTCAAGAAGCCCTAGATCAACCTAACCCAGCATATGAATCCTAGAAAACCGATAACATCACTTGCAACATTCAAAAACCCTAATAACATCATTTGCAACAACATCATTTGCAACATTCAAAAACCTAATCCATCATATGAAAACTAGAAAACCCTAATAACATCATTTTCAACATTCAAAAACCCTAATCATCTGATGGATTAGGGTTTTTAAATGTTGCAAAATGATGTTATTAGGGTTTTCTAGATTTCATATGATGGATTTGTGTTTTTGAATGTTGCAAATGATCATTTGCAACATTCAAAACCCTAATCCATCATATGAAAACTAGAACACCCTAATAACACATATGAAAACTATAAAACCCTAATAACATCATTTGCAACATTCAAAAACCCTAATCCATCATATGAAAACTAGAAAACCCTAATAACATTATTTGAAACATTCAAAAACCCTAATCCATCATAGTAAAACTAGAAAACCCTAATAAAATCATTTGCAATATTCAAAAACCCTAATCCATCATATGAAAACTACAAAACCCTAATAACATCATTTGCAACTCAAGTGACTCTCAAGAAGCTCTAGATCACCCTAATCCATCATATGAAAACAAGAAAATCCTAATAACATTATTTGCTACTCAACTCTCAAGAAAACCCTAATCCATCATATGAAAACTAGAAAACCCTAATAACATCATTTGCAACATTCAAAAACACTAATTCATCATATGAAAATTAGAAAACCCTAATAACATCGTTTGCAACATTCAAAAACTCTAATCCATCATATGAAAACTAGAAAACCCTAAATAACATCATTTGCAACTCAAGTGACTCTCAAGAAGCTCTAGATCACCCTAATCCATCATATGAATCCTAGAAAATCCTGAAAACATCATTTGCAACATTCAAAAACCCAAATAACATCATTTGCAACAACATCATTTGCAACATTCAAAAACCTAATCCATTATATGAAAACTAGAAAACCCTAATAACATCATTTTCAACATTCAAAAACCCTAATCATCTGATGGATTAGGGTTTTTGAATGTTGCAAAATGATGTCATTAGGGTTTTCTAGATTTCATATGATGGATTAGTGTTTTTGAATGTTGCAAATTGTCATTTGCAACATTCAAAAACCCTAATCCATCATATGAAAACTAAAAAACCCTAATAACATCATTTGCAACCCTAATAACATCACTAGACACATTCAAAAGCCCTAATCCATCATGTGAAAACTAGAAAAACCTATTAACATCATTTGCAACATTCAAAAACCCTAATCCATCATATGAATGCTAGAAAACCCTAATAACATCATTTGCAACATTCAAAAACCCTAATAACATCATTTGCAACAATCAAAAACCCTAATCCATCATATGAAAACTAGAAAACCCTAATAACATCATATGAAAACTAGAAAACCCTAATAACATCATTTGCATCTCAAGTGACTCTCAAGAAGCCCTAGATCAACCTAATCCAGCATATGAATCCTAGAAAACCTTGATAACATCATTTGCAACATTCAAAAACCCTAATAACATCATTTGCAACAACATCATTTGCAACATTCAAAAACCTAATCCATCATATGAAAACTAGAAAACCCTAATAACATCATTTTCAACATTCAAAAACCCTAATCATCTGATGGATTAGGGTTTTTGAATGTTGCAAAATGATGTTATTAGGGTTTTCTAGATTTCATATGATGGATTAGTGTTTTTGACTGTTGCAAATGATCATTTGCAACATTCAAAAACCCTAATCCATCATATGAAAACTAGAAAACCCTAATAACATCATTTGCAACCCTAATAACATCACCAGACACATTCAAAAGCCCTAATCCATCATATGAAAACTAGAAAAACCTAATAACATCATTTGCAACATTCAAAAACCCTAATTCATCATATGAATACTAGAAATCAAAAACCCTAATCCATCTTATGAAAACTAGAAAACCCTAATAACATCATATGAAAACTAGAAAACCCTAATAACATCATTTGCATCTCAAGTGACTCTCAAGAAGCCCTAGATCACCCAAATCCAGCATATGAATCCTAGAAATCCTTGATAACATCATTTGCAACATTCAAAAACCCTAATAACATCATTTGCAACATTCAAAAACCTAATCCATCATATGAAAACTAGAAAACCCTAATAATATCATTTTCAACATTCTAAAACCCTAATCATCTGATGGATTAGGGTTTTTAAATGTTGCAAAATGAAGTTATTAGGGTTTTCTAGATTTCATATGATGGATTAGTGTTTTTGAATATTACAAATGATCATTTGCAACATTCAAAAACCCTAATCCATCATATGAAAACTAGAACACCCTAATAACACATATGAAAACTAGAAAAACCCTAATAACATCATTTGCAACATTCAAAAATCCTAATCCATCATATGAAAACTAGAAAACCCTAATAACATCATTTGAAACATTCAAAAACCCTAATCCATCATATTAAAACTAGAAAACCCTAATAAAATCATTTGCAACATTCCAAAACCCTAATCCATCATTTGAAAACTAGAAAACCCTAATAACATCATTTGCAAATCAAGTGACTCTCAAGAAGCTCTAGATCACCCTAATCCATCATATAAAAACAAGAAAATCCTAATAACATTATTTGCTACTCAACTCTCAAGAAAACCCTAATCCATCTTATGAAAACTAGAAAACCCTAATAACATCATTTGCAACATTCAAAAACCTTAATCCATCATACCAATTCTACAAAACCCTAATAACATCATTTACAACATTCAAAAACCCTAATCCATCATATGAAAATTAGAAAACCCTAATAACATCGTTTGCAACATTCAAAAACCCTAATCCATCATATGAAAACTAGAAAACCCTAATAACATCATTTGCAACTCAAGTGACTCTCAAGAAGCTCTAGATCACCCTAATCCATTATATGAAAACAAGAAAATCCTAATAACATTATTTGCTACTCAACTCTCAAGAAAACCCTAATCCATCTTATGAAAACTAGAAAACCCTAATAACATCATTTGCAACATTCAAAAACCTTAATCCATCATATCAATTCTACAAAACCCTAATAACATCATTTACAACATTCAAAAACACTAATCCATCATATGAAAATTAGAAAACCCAAATAACATCGTTTGCAACATTCAAAAACCCTAATCCATCATATGAAAACTAGAAACCCTTAATAACATCATTTGCAACTCAAGTGACTCTCAAGAAGCCCTAGATCACCCTAATCCATCATATGAAAACTAGAAAACCCTAATAACATCATTTGAAACCCTAATAAAATCACTAGACATATTCAAAATCCCTAATCCATCATATGAAAACTAGAAAAACCTAATAACATCATTTGCAACATTCAAAAACCCTAATCCATCATATGAATACTAGAAAACCCTAATAACATCATTTGCAACATTCAAAAACCCTAATAACATGATTTGCAACAATCAAAAACCCTAATCCATCATATTAAAACTAGAAAACCCTAATAACATCATATGAAAACTAGAAAACCCTAATAACATCATTTGCATCTCAAGTGACTCTCAAGAAGCCCTAGATCAACCTAACCCAGCATATGAATCCTAGAAAACCGATAACATCACTTGCAACATTCAAAAACCCTAATAACATCATTTGCAACAACATCATTTGCAACATTCAAAAACCTAATCCATCATATGAAAACTAGAAAACCCTAATAACATCATTTTCAACATTCAAAAACCCTAATCATCTGATGGATTAGGGTTTTTAAATGTTGCAAAATGATGTTATTAGGGTTTTCTAGATTTCATATGATGGATTTGTGTTTTTGAATGTTGCAAATGATCATTTGCAACATTCAAAACCCTAATCCATCATATGAAAACTAGAACACCCTAATAACACATATGAAAACTATAAAACCCTAATAACATCATTTGCAACATTCAAAAACCCTAATCCATCATATGAAAACTAGAAAACCCTAATAACATTATTTGAAACATTCAAAAACCCTAATCCATCATAGTAAAACTAGAAAACCCTAATAAAATCATTTGCAATATTCAAAAACCCTAATCCATCATATGAAAACTACAAAACCCTAATAACATCATTTGCAACTCAAGTGACTCTCAAGAAGCTCTAGATCACCCTAATCCATCATATGAAAACAAGAAAATCCTAATAACATTATTTGCTACTCAACTCTCAAGAAAACCCTAATCCATCATATGAAAACTAGAAAACCCTAATAATATCATTTGCAACATTCAAAAACACTAATTCATCATATGAAAATTAGAAAACCCTAATAACATCGTTTGCAACATTCAAAAACTCTAATCCATCATATGAAAACTAGAAAACCCTAAATAACATCATTTGCAACTCAAGTGACTCTCAAGAAGCTCTAGATCACCCTAATCCATCATATGAATCCTAGAAAATCCTGAAAACATCATTTGCAACATTCAAAAACCCAAATAACATCATTTGCAACAACATCATTTGCAACATTCAAAAACCTAATCCATTATATGAAAACTAGAAAACCCTAATAACATCATTTTCAACATTCAAAAACCCTAATCATCTGATGGATTAGGGTTTTTGAATGTTGCAAAATGATGTTATTAGGGTTTTCTAGATTTCATATGATGGATTAGTGTTTTTGAATGTTGCAAATTGTCATTTGCAACATTCAAAAACCCTAATCCATCATATGAAAACTAAAAAACCCTAATAACATCATTTGCAACCCTAATAACATCACTAGACACATTCAAAAGCCCTAATCCATCATGTGAAAACTAGAAAAACCTATTAACATCATTTGCAACATTCAAAAACCCTAATCCATCATATGAATGCTAGAAAACCCTAATAACATCATTTGCAACATTCAAAAACCCTAATAACATCATTTGCAACAATCAAAAACCCTAATCCATCATATGAAAACTAGAAAACCCTAATAACATCATATGAAAACTAGAAAACCCTAATAACATCATTTGCATCTCAAGTGACTCTCAAGAAGCCCTAGATCAACCTAATCCAGCATATGAATCCTAGAAAACCTTGATAACATCATTTGCAACATTCAAAAACCCTAATAACATCATTTGCAACAACATCATTTGCAACATTCAAAAACCCAATCCATCATATGAAAACTAGAAAACCCTAATAACATCATTTTCAACATTCAAAAACCCTAATCATCTGATGGATTAGGGTTTTTGAATGTTGCAAAATGATGTTATTAGGGTTTTCTAGATTTCATATGATGGATTAGTGTTTTTGACTGTTGCAAATGATCATTTGCAACATTCAAAAACCCTAATCCATCATATGAAAACTAGAAAACCCTAATAACATCATTTGCAACCCTAATAACATCACCAGACACATTCAAAAGCCCTAATCCATCATATGAAAACTAGAAAAACCTAATAACATCATTTGCAACATTCAAAAACCCTAATTTATCATATGAATACTAGAAATCAAAAACCCTAATCCATCTTATGAAAACTAGAAAACCCTAATAACATCATATGAAAACTAGAAAACCCTAATAACATCATTTGCATCTCAAGTGACTCTCAAGAAGCCCTAGATCACCCAAATCCAGCATATGAATCCTAGAAATCCTTGATAACATCATTTGCAACATTCAAAAACCCTAATAACATCATTTGCAACATTCAAAAACCTAATCCATCATATGAAAACTAGAAAACCCTAATAATATCATTTTCAACATTCTAAAACCCTAATCATCTGATGGATTAGGGTTTTTAAATGTTGCAAAATGAAGTTATTAGGGTTTTCTAGATTTCATATGATGGATTAGTGTTTTTGAATATTACAAATGATCATTTGCAACATTCAAAAACCCTAATCCATCATATGAAAACTAGAACACCCTAATAACACATATGAAAACTAGAAAAACCCTAATAACATCATTTGCAACATTCAAAAATCCTAATCCATCATATGAAAACTAGAAAACCCTAATAACATCATTTGAAACATTCAAAAACCCTAATCCATCATATTAAAACTAGAAAACCCTAATAAAATCATTTGCAACATTCAAAAACCCTAATCCATCATTTGAAAACTAGAAAACCCTAATAACATCATTTGCAAATCAAGTGACTCTCAAGAAGCTCTAGATCACCCTAATCCATCATATAAAAACAAGAAAATCCTAATAACATTATTTGCTACTCAACTCTCAAGAAAACCCTAATCCATCTTATGAAAACTAGAAAACCCTAATAACATCATTTGCAACATTCAAAAACCTTAATCCATCATACCAATTCTACAAAACCCTAATAACATCATTTACAACATTCAAAAACCCTAATCCATCATATGAAAATTAGAAAACCCTAATAACATCGTTTGCAACATTCAAAAACCCTAATCCATCATATGAAAACTAGAAAACCCTAATAACATCATTTGCAACTCAAGTGACTCTCAAGAAGCTCTAGATCACCCTAATCCATTATATGAAAACAAGAAAATCCTAATAACATTATTTGCTACTCAACTCTCAAGAAAACCCTAATCCATCTTATGAAAACTAGAAAACCCTAATAACATCATTTGCAACATTCAAAAACCTTAATCCATCATATCAATTCTACAAAACCCTAATAACATCATTTACAACATTCAAAAACACTAATCCATCATATGAAAATTAGAAAACCCAAATAACATCGTTTGCAACATTCAAAAACCCTAATCCATCATATGAAAACTAGAAACCCTTAATAACATCATTTGCAACTCAAGTGACTCTCAAGAAGCTCTAGATCACCCTAATCCATCATATGAATCCTAGAAAACCCTGATAACATCATTTGCAACAACATCATTTGCAACATTCAAAAACCAAATACATTATATGAAAACTAGAAAACCCTAATAACATCATTTTCAACATTCAAAAACCCTAATCCTTCAAATAAAAACTAGAAAATCCTAATAACATCATTTGCAACATTCAAAAACCCTAATCCATCATAAGAAACTAGAAAACCCTAGTAACATCATTTGCAACTCAAGTAACATCATTTGCAACATTCAAAAACCCTAATCATATGATGGATTAAGGTTTTTAAATGTTGCAAATAATATTATTAGGGTTTTCTAGATTTCATATGGTGGATTAGGGTTTTTGAATGTTGCAAATGATCATTTGAAACATTCAAAAACCCTTATCCATCATATAAAAACCATAAAACCGTAATAACATCATTTGCGGCCCTAATAACATCATTAGACACATTCAAAAACCCTAATCCATCATATGAAGACTAGAAAACCCTAATAACATCATTTGCAACATTTAAAAACCCTAATCCATCATATGAAAAGTAGAAAACTAGAAAACCCTACTAACATCATTTGCAACTCAAATGACTCTCAATAAGCTCTAGATCACCCTAATCCATCATATGAAAACTAGAAAACCCTAATAACATCATTTACAACATTCAAAAACCCTAATCCATCATATGAAAACCAGAAGACCCTAATAACATCATTTGCAACATTCAAAAACCCTAATCCATCATAAGAAACTAGAAAACCCTAATAACATCATTTGCAACTCAAGTGACTCTCAAGAAGCTCTAGATCACCCTAATCCATCATATGAAAACCAGAAAACCCTGTTAACATCATTTGCAACATTCAAAAAGCCTAATAACATCATTCGCAACAACATCATTTGCAAAATTCAAAAACTTAATCCATCATATGAAAACTAGAAAACCCTAATAACATCATTTGCAACATTCAAAAACCCTAATCATACGATGGATTAAGGTTTTTGAATGTTGCAAATGATGTTATTAGGGTTTTCTAGATTTCATATGATGGATTAGGGTTTTTGAATGTTGCAAATGATCATTTGCAACATTCAAAAACCTTAATCCATCATATAAAAACCACAAAACCCTAATAACATCATTTGCAACCCTAATAACATCATTAGACACATTCAAAAACCCTAATCCATCATATGAAGACTAGAAAACCCTAATAACATCATTTGCAACATTTAAAAACCCTAATCCATCGTATGAAAAGTAGAAAACTAGAAAACCCTACTAACATCATTTGCAACTCAAATGACTCTCAATAAGCTCTACATCACCCTAATCCATCATATGAAAACTAGAAAACCCTAATAACATCATTTACAACATTCAAAAACCCTAATCCATCATATGAAAACCAGAAGACCCTAATAACATCATTTCCAACATTCAAAAACCCTAATCCATCATAAGAAACTAGAAAACCCTAATAACATCATTTGCAACTCAAGTGACTCTCAAGAAGCTCTAGATCACCCTAATCCATCATATGAATCCTAGAAAACCCTGAAAACATCATTTGCAACATTCAAAAAGCCTAATAACATCATTTGCAACAACATCATTTGCAAAATTCAAAAACTTAATCCATCATATGAAAACTAGAAAACCCTAATAACATCATTTGCAACATTCAAAAACCCTAATCATATGATGGATTAAGGTTTTTGAATGTTGCAAATGATTTTACTAGGGTTTTCTAGATTTCATATGATGGATTAGGGTTTTTGAATGTTGCAAATGATCATTTGCAACATTCAAAAACCCTAATCCATCATATAAAAACTAGGAAACCCTAATAACATCGTTTGCAACCCTAATAACATCATTAGACACATTCAAAAACCCTAATCCATCATATGAAGACTAGAAAACCCTAATAACATCATTTGCAACATTTAAAAACCCTAATCCATCATATGAAAAGTAGAAAACTAGAAAACCCTACTAACATCATTTGCAACTCAAGTGACTTTCAAGAAGCTCTAGATCACCCTAATACATCATATGAAAACTAGAAAACCCTAATAACATCATTTACAAGATTCAAAAACCCTAATCCATCATATGAAAACTAGAAAACCCTAATATCATCATTTGCAACATTCAACAACCCTAATAACATCATTTGCAACATTCAAAAACCCTAATTCATCATATGCAAACTAGAAAACCCTAATAACATCGTTTGCAACATTCAAAAACCCTAATCCATCATATGAAGACTAGAAAACCTAATAACATCATTTGCAACATTTAAAAACCCTAATCCATCATATGAAAAGTAGAAAACTAGAAAACCGTAGTAACATCATTTGCAACTCAAGTGACTCTCAAGAAGCTCTAGATCACCCTAATCCATTATATGAAAAGTAGAAAACGCTAATAACATCATTTACAACATTCAAAAACCCTAATCCATCAAATGAAAACTAGAAAATCCTAATAACATCATTTCCAACATTCAAAAACCCTAATCCATCATAAGAAACTAGAAAACCCTAGTAACATCATTTGCAACTCAAGTGACTCTCAAGAAGCTCTAGATCACCCTAATCCATCATATGAAAACTAGAAAACCCTGTTAACATCATTTGCAACATTCAAAAAGCCTAATAACATCATTTGCAAAATTCAAAAACTTAATCCATCATATGAAAACTAGAAAACCCTAGTAACATCATTTGCAACATTCAAAAACCCTAATCATATGATGGATTAAGGTTTTTAAATGTTGCAAATGATATTATTAGGGTTTTCTAGATTTCATATGATGGATTAGGGTTTTTGAATGTTGCAAATGATCGTTTGCAACATTCAAAAACCCTAATCCATCATATAAAAACCATAAAACCCTAATAACATCATTTGCAACCCTAATAACATCATTAGACACATTCAAAAACCCTAATCCATCATATGAAGACTAGAAAACCCTAATAACATCAATTGTAACATTCAAAAACCCTAATCCATCATATGAAAAGTAGAAAACTAGAAAACCCTACTAACATCATTTGCAAGTCAAATGACTCTCAATAAGCTCTAGATCACCCTAATCCATCATATGAAAACTAGAAAACCCTAATAACATCATTTACAACATTCAAAAACCCTAATCCATCATATGAAAACCAAAAAGACTCTAATAACATCATTTGCAACATTCAAAAACCCTAATACATCATAAGAAACTAGAAAACCCTAATAACATCATTTGCAACTCAAGTGACTCTCAAGAAGCTCTAGATCACCCTAATCCATCATATGAAAACTAGAAAACCCTGTTAACATCATTTGCAACATTCAAAAAGCCTAATAACATCATTTGCAACAACATCATTTGTAAAATTCAAAAACTTAGTCCATCATATGAAAACTAGAAAACCCTAATAACATCATTTGCAACATTCAAAAACCCTAATCATATGATGGATTAAGGTTTTTGAATGTTGCAAATAATGTTATTAGGGTTTTCTAGATTTCATATGATGGATTAGGGTTTTTGAATGTTGCAAATGATCATTTGCAACATTCAAAAATCTTAATCCATCATATAAAAACCATAAAACCCTAATAACATCATTTGCAACCCTAATAACATCATTAGACACATTCAAAAACCCTAATCCATCATATGAAGACTAGAAAACCCTAATAACATCATTTGTAACATTTAAAAACCCTAATCCATCGTATGAAAAGTAGAAAACTAGAAAACCCTACTAACATCATTTGCAACTCAAATGACTCTCAATAAGCTCTAGATCACCCTAATCCATCATATGAAAACTAGAAAACCCTAATAACATCATTTACAACATTCAAAAACCCTAATCCATCATATGATAACCAGAAGACCCTAATAACATCATTTGCAACATTCAAAAACCCTAATCCATCATAAGAAACTAGAAAACCCTAATAACATCATTTGCAACTCAAGTGACTCTCAAGAAGCTCTAGATCACCCTAATCCATCATATGAAAACTAGAAAACCCTGTTAACATCATTTGCACCATTCAAAAAGACTAATAACATCATTTGCAACAACATCATTTGCAAAATTCAAAAACTTAATCCATCATATGAAAACTAGAAAACCCTAATAACATCATTTGCAACATTCAAAAACCCTAATCATATGATGGATTAAGGTTTTGAATGTTGCAAATGATGTTATTAGGGTTTTCTAGATTTCATATGATGGATTAGGGTTTTTGAATGTTGCAAATGATCATTTGCAACATTCAAAAACCCTAATCCATCATATAAAAACTAGAAAACCCTAATAACATCGTTTGCAACCCTAATAACATCATTAGACACATTCAAAAACCCTAATCCATCATATGAAGACTAGAAAACCCTAATAACATCATTTGCAACATTTAAACACCCTAATCCATCATATGAAAAGTAGAAAACTAGAAAACCCTACTAACATCATTTGCAACTCAAGTGACTTTCAAGAAGCTCTAGATCACCCTAATCCATCATATGAAAACTAGAAAACCCTAATAACATCATTTACAAGATTCAAAAACCCTAATCCACCATATGAAAACTAGAAAACCCTAATAACATCATTTGCAACATTCAACAACCCTAATAACATCATTTGCAACATTCAAAAACCCTAATCCATCATATGCAAACTAAAAAACCTTAATAACATCATTTGCAACATTCAAAAACCCTAATCCATCATATGAAAACTAGAAAACCCTAATAACCTTAATCCATCACATGAAAACTAGAAAAGCACTAGATCTCACGACACATTAAAAACCCTAATCCATCATATGAAAACTAGAAAACCCTAATAACATCATTTGCAACATGCAAGAACCTTAATCCATGATATGAAAACTAAAAAACCCTAATAACATCATTTGCAACATTCAAAAACCCTAATCCATCATATGAAATCTAGAAAACCCTAATAACATCATTTGCAACATTTAAAAACCCTAATCCATCATATGAAAACTAGAAAACCCTAATAACATCATTTGCAACTTTCAAAAACCATAATCGATCATAAGAAACTAGAAAACCCTAATAACATCATTTGCAACTCAAGTGACTCTCAAGAAGGTCTAGATCTATAGACACATTCAAAAACCCTAATCCATCATATGAAAACTAGAAAACCGTAATAACCCTAAATGATCTTATGAAAACTATAAAAGCTCTAAATCTCTAGACACATTCAAAACCCTAATCCATCATATGAAAATTAGAAAACGCTAATCACATCATTTGAACCTTAAGCCACTCCCAAGAAGCTCTAGAAACCCTAATTCATTATATGAATAATAGAAAACCCTAATAACACCATTTGCAACATTAAAAAACCCTAATCCATCATATGAAAACTAGAAAACCCTAATCCATCATATGAAAATTACAAAACCTTAATCCATCATATGAAAACTAGAAAACCCTAATAACATCATTTGCATCATTCAAAAACACTAATCCATCATTTGCAACATTCAAAAACCCTATTCCATCATATGATGGATTAGGGTTTATTATGGTTTTCTAGTTTTCATATGATGGATTAGGGTTTATTAGGGTTTTCTAGTTTTTTTATGATGGATTAGGGTTTATTTGGGTTTTCTAGTTTTCATATGATGGATTTGGGTTTTTGAATGTTGCAAATGATGTTATTAGGGTTTTCTAGTTTTCATATGATGGATTAGGGTTTATTAGGGTTTTATAGTTTTCATATGATGGATTAGGGTTTTTAAATGTTGCAAATGATGTTATTAGGGTTTTCTAGTTTTCATATGATGGATTAGGGTTTTTGAATGTTGGATTAGGGTTTATTAGAGTTTTCTAGTTTTCATATAATGAATTAGGGTTTATTAGGGTTTTCTAGTTTTCATATGATGGATTAGGGTTTTTGAATGTTGCAAATGATGTTATTAGGGTTTTCTAGATTTCATATGATGGATTAGGGTTTATTAGGGTTTTCTAGTTTTCATATGATGGATTAGGGTTTATTAGAGTTTTCTGGTTTTCATATGATGGATTAGGGCTTATAAGGGTTTTCTAGTTTTCATATGATGGATGAGGGTTTATTAGGGTTTTCTGGTTTTCATATGATGTATTAGGGTTTATTAGGGTTTCCTGGTTTTCATATGAGGTATTAGGGTTTTTTAGGGTTTTCTAATTTTCATATGATGGATTAGGGTTTATTAGCGTTTTCTAGTTTTTCATATGAAAACTAGAAATCCCTAATAACATCATTTGCAACATTCAAAAACCCTAATCCATCATACGAAAACTAGAAAACCCTAATAAACCGTAATCCATCATATGAAAACTAGAAAACCCTAATAACATCATTTGCAACATTCAAAAACCCTAATCCATCATATGAAAACTAGAAAACCCTAATAACATCATTTGCAACATTCAAAAACCCTAATCCATCATAAGAAACTAGAAAACCCTAATAACATCATTTGCAACTCAAGTGACTCTCAAGAAGCTCTAGATCACCCTAATCCATCATATGAAAACCAGAACATCATATGAAAACTAGAAAAAGCCTATTAACATCATAGATCACCCTAATCCATCATATGAAAACTAGAAAACCCTGTTAACATCATTTGCAACATTGAAAAAGCCTAATAACATCATTTACAACATTTAAAAACCCTAATCCATCATATTTAAAAAGCCTAATAACATCATTTGCAAAAAGCCTAATAACATCATAGATCACCCTAATCCATCATATGAAAACTAGAAAGCCCTAATAACAACATTTGCAACCCTAATAACATCATTAGACACATTCAAAAACCCTAATCCATCATATGAAGACTAGAAAACCCTAATAACATCATTTGCAACATTTAAAAACCCTAATCCATCATATGAAAAGTAGAAAACTAGAAAACCCTACGAACATCATTTGCAACTCAAGTGACTCTCAAGAAGCTCTAGATCACCCTAATCCATCATATGAAAACTAGAAAACCATAATAACATCATTTACAACATTCAAAAAGCCTAATCCATCATATGAAAACTAGAAAATCCTAATAACATCATTTGCAACACTTAAAAACCCTAATCCATCATAGGAAACTAGAAAACCCTAATAACATCATATGAAAACTAGAAAACCCTAAACCATGATATGAAAACTAGAAAACCCTACTAACCCTAATCCATCATACGAAAACTAGAAAAGCACTAGATCTTTAGATACATTCAAAACCCTAATCCTTCATATGAAAACTAGAAAACCCTAATAACATCATTCGCAACTCAAGCAATTCTCAAGAAGCTCTAGAAACCCTAATCCATCATATGAAAACTAGAAAACCCTAATAACATCATTTGCAACATGCAAGAACCTTAATCCATCATATGAAAACTAAAAAACCCTAATAACATCATTTGCAACATTCAAAAACCCTATTCCATCATATGAAATCTAGAAAACCATAATAGCATCATTTGCAACATTCAAAAACCCTAATCCATCATATGAAAACTAGAAAACCCTAATAACATCATTTGCAATATTCAAAAACCGTAATCCATCATAAGAAACTAAAAAACCCTAATAACATCATTTGCAACTCAAGTGACTCTCAAGAAGCTCTAGATCACCCTAATCCATCCTATGAAAACTAGAAAACCTTGTTAACATCATTTGCAACATTCAAAAATCCTAATATCATCATTTGCAACAACATCATTTGCAAAATTCAAAAACTTAATCCATCATATGAAAATTAGAAAACCCTAATAACATCATTTGCAACATTCAAAAACCCTAATCATATGATGGATTAAGATTTTTGAATGTTGCAAATGATGTTACTAGGGTTTTCTAGATTTCATATGATGGATTAGAGTTTTTGAATGTTGCAAATGATCATTTGCTATATTCAAAAACCCTAATCCGTCATATGAAAACTAGAAAACCCTAATAACAACATTTGCAACCCTAATAACATCATTAGACACATTCAAGAACCCTAATCCATCATATGAAGACTAGAAAACCCTAATAACATCATTTGCAACATTTAAAAACCCTAATCTATCATATGAAAAGTAGAAAACTAGAAAACCCTACTAACATCATTTGCAACTCAAGTGACTCTCAAGAAGCTCTAGATCACCCTAATCCTTCATATGAAAACTAGAAAACCCTAATAATATCATTTACACCATTTAAAAACCCTAATCCATCATATGAAAACTAGAAAATCCTAATAACATCTTTTGCAACATTCAAAAACCCTAATCCATCATAAGAAACTAGAAAACCCTAATAACATCATTTGCAACTCAAGTGACTCTCAAGAAGCTCTAGATCACCCTAATCCATCATATGAAAACTAGAAAACCCTGTTAACATCATTTGCAACATTCAAAAAGCCTAATAACATCGTTTGCAACAACATCATTTACAAAATTCAAAAACTTAATCCATCATATGAAAACTAGAAAACCCTAATAACATCATTTGCAACATTCAAAAACCATAATCATATGATGGATTAAGGTTTTTGAATGTTGCAAATGATGTTATTAGGGTTTTCTAGATTTCATATGATGGATTAGGGTTTTTGAATGTTGCAAATGATCATTTGCAACATTCAAAAACCCTAATCCATCATATGAAAACTCGAAAACCCTAATAACATCATTAGACACATTCAAAAACCCTAATCCATCATATGAAGACTAGAAAACCCTAATAACATCATTTGCAACATTTAAAAACCCTAATCCATCATATGAAAAGTAGAAAACTAGAAAACCCTATTAACATCATTTGCAACTCAAGTGACTCTCAAGAAGCTCTAGATCACCCTAATCCATCATATGAAATCAAGAAAACCCTAATAACATAATTTACAACATTCAAAAACCCTAATCCATCATATGTGTCACACCCCCAAACCACGATGGCGAAAACGTCTGAGGGTGGATGACTTCATGAACGGTATCACAACAACGTTTGTACAATAGTGATCAAAGCAAACACATCCATCATATACATAATTGTAAATGTTACAAGAGTTCAAAAGATTGTATGTTTTAAATATAATTAAAATATGATATCAAAATACATAGTATGATGCCATAGCGACCCATCGTCAAAGGTTGTAGTTACCTTATCAATTTCCTGAGAATACAAGTAGTTTGAAAGAGTGTCAACATTACATTGGTGAGTTCATAAGATTTTTGTATGAGAAAATCCATAATCATTTTTCCTTGTAAAAGGATAGTGTTTGAAACCCGAAAATCCAATATTTTCTAATAAATGAGTTGTAGTCTTAAAACCCAAAGACCGAGAATGTATAAGTATTTCTATACTTGAAAATAGTATTACGTAGTTTTATTCTTGTATGAAACAGTGTAAATAGATGTTTACTCGTAGACCAATCGTAGATTTAATTCTGTAAAACTCATATATATAAGTAAACCATAATTATATTTATATAACTGATTAAACGTAGTTTTAATTTCCATAGAAAGAGTGTGTATAAGTAAAAACCATACTTATAGTTGTAACTTGTTTAAAATGTAGTTTTAATACCATAAAACTTGTATGAGGAGTCTCTTTCCTTGTAAAAGGTAGTATTGTAATACAAGAAAATCCAATATTTTCTTATGAATGTATCCAAGTCTTAAAAACCCAAAGACTAATATGTATAGTGTAGTTTGTAGTATAAAGGCATTGAAAATGTATATTTCTACGTAAACAATTTATAAAGTTGATTTCCCATGCGAGACGCCCTATAACCATACTGTGACCATGTTGGCCTGCTTCGACGTTCTTCAGGAGTCGGACTGTTATGACATTTGTCACCTCAGACCCGTCGGTCTAGCGGTAGCTAGCAGCTCAGGTGCGGGGTTGTCAATCCCATATAGATCTATACACAAATATCACGTTTTCTTACCGAGACTCTGGTTATAAATTTCAGGACTTATAGTATATACTTAAATAAACACTGTGAAGATCCGTCTCACAAAAATTTATGTATCAATCAACTTGTTTACGTAAAGTTTGTATATGAAAAACCCTTGTATTTGCCCATTATCATTTTTCCCATAATAATATAGTAATGTATAATAAGTATATATTTGTATATAATTATTTGTCTTGTTTTAACCGTTATAGTAACATTTGTATCCACAAACTATTCCTATAATAGTTTATTTTTGGTATTCTGTCGTGAAAAGCATATACTTACGAATATATGTGAAATAACTTATTTAAATGGTTATAAACAACATCTTTTAAAATAATTTCCATAATAGTGGTGTAATAACTTGGTTATAGTATTTATTAATTTCTATATAATATTTCATGACTATCAAATAAAGAATAGCCAGGTAGAAGATCAAATGGGGAGGCAGGACCCTTTCAACATATAAGCCTTTCGGAAATCCAGCAACCTAGCCCAAATGATCGGTCTAGACACCGCTCTCGTAAGTAGATAATTCGATATTATATTTTGGAACTATAATTAAATTGTTATCATAATGATGTTTACAAAATTCATATTTTGTTTACTATTGTTACAAATGAGTATAAATAGCTATTTTTATAGTATAACTTGTATTCTCCCCCTTAAAAACTTGAATAAAGATAAAAAGAAGGGGTATGAACTCACCTCAATGTCGACTAGGATCTTATCGCCAGTTGTTGTTAGATCGCCCGACTCTTCGTGCTTCTAACTCGAACTCACTATATTTATAACTGAAATAGCTACTTCTAACGCTCATTCTTCGTATATTTCTATATATATATCGAAGAATCTTCTAACAATACTATCTAGTGATATATATTATAATAATTAAACATCGTTTTCAGGTTACTTTATACGTTTTTTTATCATAACTTTTTATTTATAACGTTTGGTAAAAATATAAATACATATTCGGAACTGTCGTATTTTTGTCTATGTTTTGATATAAAATTTGAAATATTCGGAAGAGTTTTAAATTTTACCGTTCACTATTCACGTCGGATACTATTCACGACGTAAAAAAATTTATATTAAATAAATTTAACAATACGTATTGTAGAGTTTAAAATGAATATATGAATTCTTAAGGGTAAAATGTGTAAAATTCAATAAATAATGAAGTGGGGCCCGCTTTATATATATAATAATAATAATAGTTATGTAAAATTTTCAACCTCCACCGAATCGGTGGAGAATTTTCAACAAACTTTTATAAATATATATATATATATATATATATATATATATATATATATATATATATATATATATATATATATATATATTTATATATATATATATATATATATATATATATATATATATATATATATATATATATTATAATAATTAAACATCGCTTTCAGGTTACTTTATACGTTTTTTTATTATAACTTTTTATTTATAACGTTTGGTAAAAATATAAATACATATTCGGAACCGTCGTATTTTTGTCTATGTTTTGATATAAAATTTGAAATATTCGGAAGAGTTTTAAATTTTACCGTTCACTATTCACGACATAAAAAAATTTATATTAAAAACATCTAGCTCAGCAGGGTTTCTTCGTATAATTTATTTGAATTAGCATATGTAGTATTATAATATCCAATAATATATCGTGTAGATTATGAAACTTACATTTCACATATTGACCTAATGTACGCTCTGGTTGACTTGAGTTGACTTTCGTTGACTTAATTTGACAGTTGTCACATTATCTACCCGTTAGAAGGAATTTCGTCCCGAAATTTAGCACTTTGAATAGATTCTCAAGGCTTTGTGAAGAGTTGTGAGTATTTCTGTTTCATTTGGTCCTCACGTTCCTAGATAAATTCAAGTCCACGCTTGGTACTTCTCAGTTTTCCATCGCTTTGATTTTGGAGTTTAATGTCATAATATTTTTGGTAAGTAAACTTGAGTTAATAAGAGTTACTAGGTTGTTATATGACTTAGGAGGATTTGAAACTCATTTAGAAGGAGTTTAAACCGTAAAGATATCAAAGAGGAGTTACACTGGTCCTCCCAGGTCGTGTATTGAAACTGTTTTGGCCTTGTAGGAGTTACACGGTCATGCTTATGAACACGGTTCGGGTTTTAGTTACTGTAGCATCCAGTAGTATCCGGTAGACTTACACGGGTCGGGTTTCGGAGTACGAGTCGGATTTTTAAAAGTTAACAATGCCAACTTTAATGGTTAGTGTCGCTAACCTGTGTTAGCGGGGTTATTTGGGCAGCTTTACTTATTTACCCCATTTACGAATCAAAAATCCTCTTAGGTTATTTTCAAAGTAAAAGGTGCCAATTTTGGTTATTTTGATCAAGAGTTTTGTGTAGGAGAAGTTTTGGGAAGGTTGGGTTTAACGCTCGAAACGTGTTCTCGAGTTCTTAATTCACAAGGTTAGAAATTTTGAGTGTTAGGGTTTCAAACCCTAGATGTCCCAATCTAAAAGTATGCATTGGTTCACCTCATATGTAGGTTGCTAATATTTGTTGTATTGAGTCCAAATATTGTGATGTTTTTTAACGGTTGATTTGGTAAAATCGCGAAATTAGGAGTTTCGGTTTGATAGCATATGATATTTTCTAATTGTGATTTGTATTAGCTATTGATTTCTTAATCATTTGAGTTAAGTATTTGGAAATGCCTAAGCACGTTTAAGAATATGATATGTGATGTCATTTTACAGTTGATACTAGTAGGATGGAAGGAAACATATAAGATACATGTGAACCACGAGCTCTACAGATGCTAGATGAGTAGGTTCTAATTCATTATTTATGACTAGATTATTATATAATTGAATTAACTATTCTTTGAACTATTTCCATTATCAGAAGATATATATATATTTAAAAAAATGTCTTTTCGTTATCCCGTCCTCATCAGAGTCAAGCCGCGAATTTGGAAAAGGATATCAATTAGGGTAGTGAAAAGATTGCACTTACTGTCGGTAATAAGAACGTGGGTTGTCCTTTCAGTTCCAACTGTAAGATACTGTATAAACGGGTATGTAGTATCATCCATATCTACATCTTTTGCTACTACCAGTTTATTCTTATATAATCTCAGATTTCCAAATCGAGGTATGGAAAATAGATCTCCTATGAAAAATTTGTTAGACACTGAGCTGAATTTCTTAAGGGAAGAGGGTACCTCCCTATCGTTTAATCAGATACCTCTACCGGGGTTTGGTAATTATAGTATCCTAAACTCCTTTTATTTCTTATTCCTTTTTCTAGTGTTTTGATATTTGTTTTAAACTATGTGAGGTATAGATTTTCCAGATATATTACAGCTAGATCAACCTCAAGATGATCTTGAAGTTTTTCCTCTGATGAGTATTCTCCATGAAAATCCTCTGTCTTTAAATCAAGACATCACTGTTGGGCAATCTCAATATATACTTCCAGGTTAAGTCATTTTGTTAAGCTTTATGTTTATTTTTCTTAATTATCCAACATACGTTATACACAAATCCATTTGTAGATGATCTTACTAATGATAATCTAAGCATGAACGTGCCCATACTGCATAGGGGAGTAGATCTAACAAATCAAGGGTTTCAAACTGACATTAAAAATCAGGATCAAATACAGCCGATCCATGATGACACTATCAGGCACGCTTCAGAGAATCCTGAGTCCGTGGGTGGTTTTCAATATCAGGATCATTTTCAATTTATCCAAAGTAACTTAGAAAGTTTCAAGAATGGGAATTCTGGGTTTATGGTTGATTTTGGAAATCAAGAACTATTACCCATAATAGGTAACAATGAAAGTGTTAGTGATCAGGATCATACACAATTGATCCAAAATGAAAACGTTTCAACCTCGATTCCAAGAACCTTTGAAATTCGTAGAAAACAGGGTTCTAGACATGCGTTGAGTAAGGAAAAAATGTCCATGCATTTTGATAAGCCCATTTTGGAAGTTGCAAGGGAACTCAACGTTGGATCAACACAGTTGAAGCAACGCTGTAGGAAGTTAGGCATCAAAAGTTGGCCTCGACGACAGATTAAGAGTCTACAAACTCTTATTAACCATACTCAGGTTAAGAATTGTATTTCTTTCTCCACAATTTTAATGCTATGAGATTGTAATGACTGAAACTATTTATGCAACAGGAATTTGATAAAAATCCTAGTAGAGCAGACGTAATACTTGGTCTAGAGAACGAGAAAAGAGCAATAGTCGAGGGTTCCAGTTCGAAGATAACTGATACCACAAAGAGATTGAGGCAAGCTGGCTTTAAGGCTGTTTACAAGAAAAGAAAAGTTCAGAAGAGGGAGGAAGCTTCATCAGGGACCCATACATAGCACCAATCTCTGCCTTCTGTTTCTGCTATGAGTGGTTTTAAACATGATTTTCTCAATATCAAAAGTAAAGAGGGCCCAGAAGACTTGGCAGGTGACTTAGCCCGCCTTTGGCTTTCAGATTGAATTTTTACCAGTATTAGTTTAATGGAACTGTTGGTAGGAATGATGGTAGGTTTTCGATAATAGTTATTGGTCAGGTATTATTGAATTGCCAGGTCTACTACATAAGGATATGGGTATAAGAGGTACATAAAGTGTCTAGATGTATGGTTATATAGTATTATAAAATACTCCTATAGTATTTTAGCTTTATATTTTGTTTTAGTGTTTTCTTTGTATATGGTTCTTGGTAAGTTTTTAGACTTGTTGTCCACTGCGACTATTTCTAAGTACATGTTAGTCATACCTTGGACAAATACAGTTGATCAGGCTCTATCTGTCCTAGGTATAGCTACCTAGGCCTACTCGTAGTGTTCAACTCATCTTATTACTCTTGTATTGTTCTGGTTATGACACTGTTCTAGTATGTATGTACTTGTACTTATACTTTATAAAAATATCATTGTATTTTAAAGTATACTTTGTACAGATTGTTTTAGAGAGTTTTAGTCCCATTGTATTTATAGTTGTATATCTTAAATGGATTGATATACTTAGTTCACTATAAACAATGCTCTGATACCAATCTGTCACACCCCCAAACCACGATGGCGGAAATGTCTGAGGGTGGATGACTTCATGAACAGTATCACAACAACGTTTGTACAATAGTGATTAAAGCAAACACATCCATCATATACATAATTGTAAATGTTACAAGACTTCAAAAGATTGTATGTTTTAAATATAATTACAATATGATATCAAAATACATAGTATGACGCCATAGAGACCCATCGTCAAAGGTTGTAGTTACCTTATCAATTTCCTAAGAATACAAGTAACATTACGTTGGTGAGTTCATAAGATTTTTGTATGAGAAAATCCATAATCATTTTTCCTTGTAAAAGGATAGTGTTTGAAACCAGAAAATCCAATATTTTCTAATAAATGAGTTATAGTCTTAAAACCCAAAGACTGAGAATGTATAAGTATTTCTATACTTGAAAATAGTATTACGTAGTTTTATTCTTGTATGAAACAGTGTAAATAGATGTTTACTCATAGACCAATCGTAGATTTAATTCTGTAAAACTCATATGTATAAGTAAACCATACTTATATTTATATAACTGATAAAACGTAGTTTTAATTTCCATAGAACCAGTGTGTATAAGTAAAAACCATACTTATAGTTGTAACTTGTTAAAATGTAGTTTTAATACCATAAAACTTGTATGAGGAGTCTCTTTCCTTGTAAAAGGTGGTATTGTAATCCAAGAAAATCCAATATTTTCTTATGAATGTATCCAAGTCTTAAAAACCCAAAGACTAAAATGTATAGTGTAGTTTGTAGTATAAAGGCATTGAAAATGTATATTTCTACGTAAACAATTTATAAAGTTGATTTCCCATGCGAGACGCCCTATAACCATACTGTGACCATGTAGGCCTGCTTCGACGTTCTTCGTGCGTCGGACTGTTATGACATTTGTCACCTCAGACCCGTCGGTCTAGCTGTAGCTAGCAGCTCAGGTGCGGGGTTGTCAATCCCGTATAGATCTATACACAAATATCACGTTCTCTTACCGAGACTCTGGCTATAAATTTCAGGACTTATAGTATGTACTTAAATAAGCACTGTGAAGACCCGTCTCACAAAAATTTATGTATCAATCAACTTGTTTACGTAAAGTTTGTATATGAAAAACCCTTGTATTTGCCCATTATCATTTTTCACATGATAATATAGTAATGTATAATAATTATATATTTGTATATAATTATTTGTCTTGTTCTAACCGTTATAGTAACATTTGTATCCACAAACTATTCCTATAGTAGTTTATTTTTGGTATTCTGTCGTGAAAAGCATATACTTACGAATATATGTGAAATAACTTATTTAAATGGTTATAAACAACATCTTTTAAAATATTTTCCATAATAGTGGTGTAAAAACTTGGTTATAGTATTTATTAATTTCTATATAATATTTCATGACTATCAAATAAAGAACAACCAGGTAGAAGATCAAATGGGGAGGCAGGACCCTTTCAACATATAAGCCTTTCGGAAATCCAGCAACCTAGCCCAAATGATCGGTCTAGACACCGCTCTTGTAAGTAGATAATTCGATATTATATTTTGGAACTATAATTAAATTGTTATCATAATGATGTTTACAAAATTCACATTTTGTTTACTGTTGTTACAAATGAGTATAAATAGCTATTTTTACAGTATAACTTGTATTCTCCCCCTTAAAAACTTGAATAAAGATAAAAAGAAGGGGTATGAACTCACCTCAATGTCGACTAGGATCTTATCGCCAATTGTTGTTAGATCGCCCGACTCTTCGTGCTTCTAACTCGAACTCACTATATTTATAACTGAAATAGCTACTTCTAACGCTCATTCTTCGTATATTTCCATATATATATGTATATATATATATATATATATATATATATATATATATATATATATATATATATATATATATATATATATATATATCGAAGAATCTTCTAACAATACTATCTAGTGATATAGAGATCGAGATCTGAGATATGAGGAAATGAGAGGATTGAAGCCTCTATTTATAGTAAATTTATTTTCGTATAGCGGCCCTCAAGATACATACATTTGACGTTTATAGCTTTTAGAAATTGTTATTGACAAAACATACCCTTAAAATACTCTTTAAATAGATTTAATAGTTTTTATATAAAACGAATGATTTTTGTTTATAAAAATATGATCTACAAAAATCGTAGTTTAATAATATCAACTTTTTAACTAAACGTCTTTAACGAATTAACGAAAGGGTATTAATTGTAAGTTTAATAAAAATATAGGGTTAAAATGTAAATATATTTTCATTTTAAAGAAAAAAAATATTAAATATGAAACTAATATCAAAAATATTAAATTTTGACGTCAGATTGTTCGTATCGACGATACGGTTTTGACGGTAAATTTTTCGTTTTATAAATTGACATTATATTTTTGGTAAACTCAACAATACGTATTGTAGAGTTTAAATTGAATATATGAATTCTTAAGGGTAAAATGTGTAAAATTCAATAAATACTGAAGTGGGGCCCGTTTTATATATATAATAATAATAGTTATGTAAAATGTTCAATCTCCACCGAATCGGTGGAGAATTTTCAACAAACTTTTGTTTATATATATATATATATATATATATATATATATATATATATATATATATATATATATATATATATATATATATATATATATATATATATATATATATATATATATAGAATATGGATCTAGTAAGAAATAAAAAAAAAGGTGAGAAGGAAAGAAGGATTAAGAGGCGTTGAATCATAAAGGTTAAATGGTAAACTTATACAAAAATCTATTTTTGTATGTAGAATAATTTACGTGAAGTGGAGTAATGAAGATGCAGGGTTTCTTTTTTGGAAAACAATTTTGGCGAGCAAGAAAGGAATACAGGTCGGAATTTTTTTCGCAAAACATAAAAAAACATGGCATTGACGAAACAGCATCTGCAAGTGAAAGTGATTCCAATGCACAATTGAAGTTGATGGTAAGAGATTGAATCAGGTACGTGAAATCGATTCCAACGACTGTAAATTGAGAAGCTTCCCCAATTGAAATTGATTCCAACTACATATAGTTGCGTGAAATTGAAATTGAGAAGCTTCGACCATTGAAATTGATCGAAAATGAAATTGAACCCACAAATGAAATTGATTCCAACTAAACCTGCGTGAATGCTTGACAGCCTTCTCCTTGTTCGATCGTGAATGCTTGACAACCATCTGCGTGAATACTCACTGGTTTTGCTTGTTTGACCTTACTTGAATCAGGTTTGTTTTAGTGCTGAATAGAGTAACAGACTAGTAATTGGAATGTTATAATGGGTATTTTGGTTTTCTGTGATATGTACAGTATTTGATTCCACTTATTTTAGTTACTAATTTGTATTTAACTTTTACAATGTTGTGAGGTCGTATCATTTATAGACAGCGTAACTTTTAGATGCTTCAGCATTTTCTCATTTTGCCATACAGTATTTGACTTGTTACTGCTTCACAATGGGTAATTTCGTAATTTGGTTTTCTGTGATTCCACCCATTTGATTCCACCCATTTTTTGTACAGTATTTGATTCCACCCAATTTAGTTCCCAATTGTATTTATAATTAACAATGTTGTCAGATGATTCACGTAATGATCCTAGATGATTCATGAAATGCCTTGTTACTGCTTCACTTAGTTGTACTGAATGCTTAACTTGTTTTAGATGCTTGACATAATTTTTGTATGGAATGTTAAAATGGGTAAGTTGGTTTTCTATGATTCCACCCATTTGATTCCACCCATTTTTTGTACAGTACTTGATTCCACCCATTTCAGTTTCCAATTGTATTTTCGATTTACAATGTTCTAAGTTGATTCACGTAATGATCCTAGATGCTTCATGAAATGACTTGTTACGGCCTCACTTAGTTGTACAAAATGCTTGACTTGTTTTAGATGCTTCACATAATTTTACTAGATGCTTCACGTATTTGTACATGATTCAATTGACAAGGTCTAACAACATCTACAATTGGCGTGAAGCATTGTTGGCATTTCAGACCACTTACAGTTGGCGTGCAAAGCATTGTTGCCTTAATCAATTTACGTATCACAATCTTACCCTTCTTGAAATAAGGGTACCGATCCTTCTTACCTTCACACACTTTTGTCATTTTTGTCATTTCTTATTACAATCTTACCCTACTCGAAATAATAGATTTTACAAACTTACCTTCCCACATTTTACAATCTTACCCTTCTTGAAATAAAGCAGGTTATTTTGGTGATTTTACAATCAGGTTTTTTATATTGCTGAATAGATTGGTGATTCACGTAATTGGAATGTTAAACATGGGTAAATTGGTTTATTATATTGCATAATAGATTATTGATTCACGTAATTGGAATGTTAAAAATGGGTAATTTGGTTTTTGTTTTTTTTTGAAAATATTCCGGCCTGTATTCCTTTCATCCTTCTTGAAGTAAAGCAATTTTTTTTTTTTGTGATAAGTAAATAAAGCAGGTTTTGTAGTGATTCAGATATTTGGTTCTTGGTTCACGTATATTTGGTTTTTTGGATTGTTGTCCTTCTCCGTCGATGTTTTTTTTCCTTCTTTTCTGCGTGTGTTATTTGCAAGATTTCAAACCTTATCTAGATAAATCGTCTAAAAATAATATAATTTTAGGTAACAAACTTGAGTTGCACCGATGGAAGCAACAGAGTATCCGAATACCGAAGCAGTTGGAGTCACGAGTATGGATTTAATAGTATCAGAAGGTAAATGATTCAATTTATTTTAACGTATTATTTTGTTAAATGTTGTCGGCTGACAAAACTTATATTCAATATGTTGCAGATGTGTGTGAATTGCAGCCAATAAATGTTGAAACTGTTTCAACATGCAAGACTAGTTGCGAAAACTTGGATACCAGAAGTTGAGTTGAAACCGTATGTAGGTCAATTGTTTGCTTCATACGAAGAAGCTCTCGCATTTTACAAAGAATATGCACACAAGAGTGGGTTTGAAATTCGAAAAGCGACCGCAGAACAATCGAAAAAGGGAGATGGGTATTCCCGTAGGTATATATTGTGTAATAGGGAGGTTGAGAAAAAGAAACGTACATTTGATAGTTTGAAAGATCGGAGCAAACAACAACGTAACCGACCAAGTCATCGAGTAGGATGTAAAGCATGAATCAGATTGAAGGTTAATGATTCAAATTTCTGGGAGGTCAAATATTTTGAGGAGAGACACTGTCACGAATTAGTTAAGGTGGAAGATTTTATGTTTTTAAAAAGTAACAGGAGGCTTATGTATCGGCAGAAACAAGTTCTACATGAGGTTTCAGATATCAACGTTGGTCCGGTTAAAGGATTCAACATATTGAAGCAAACACAAGGAGGATTTGAAAAAGTAGGGGCGTCAAAGGTAGAATGTAAGAATTTGAAAAGGGATTGGAACACATTCATTGGTGAGAGTGATGCGGACTTGGTTATTGACAAGCTCAATAAAAAGAAGGAGTATCTACCCGATTTTTCTTTTGAATATCGAGTGGATAATGAGGGGAAGTTGAGTGGCTTATTCTGGGCAGATGAAGAAGCAAAGCGTAACTATTTTGCATTTGGAGATGTAGTTGGACTCGATGCTACTTATCGAACAAACAAGTAAGTAATATGTTTTATTAGTAAAAAATGATCATGTTTGTCAATACTTGAATTGTGTTAATTTAACCGTTCTAAAAAATATGATAAATTTATAACTTATTTTTATTTAAAAAGGTACTTCATGGTTTTTGTGCCATTTACCGGTATCGACAATCACAAAAAGTGTGTTACGTTTGGCGTTGGCTTACTTTCTTGTGAGTCAATAGATTCGTATCAGTGGTTATTAATGGCGTTTAAATCTACTTTCGGCCGGGAACCAACGGTGTTGATGACAGATCAAGATCCAGCAATCAAACAAGCGATTCCATTAGTTTTCTCCCCATCATGTAGACATCGATTGTGTATGTGGCACATATCACAGAAGTTTACCAACAAGGTATAAACATTAGTCGTTTTTTTCACATAATGGTTAATTATGAAGCACATATTTTTTTACATAATGTTTAGTTATGAAGCAAATTTTTTTTACATAATGGTTAGTTATGAAGCACATATTTGTTTATACATGACATCCATTTATATATCAGTTATGGTTGTATATCTGGATCATCATTATTCATGTTAGATTATAGTTGTGATGATTTTGATAAAGTAATAATTATTAGCTGATGATTTTGCAGCTGGGGTCTAATATGTCGAAAACAGGTGTTCTAAAACGTCTAAACAATCTTATATGGAACGAGCGAATCAATCCGGCAGATTTTGAAATAGAATGGCAATCGATCATGGATGAGTATGATTTAAATAGTAACAAATGGTTTAAAGAGATGTTTGCAATTCGAGATCGATGGATTCCTGCTTATTTCAAAGATTGCCACTTATCAGGTTTAATGAGAACGACATCGAGATCTGAAGGGGAGAATCATTTCTATGGGTTGGTAATAATACAGATTTGCATCTAGTTGAATTTGTCAGTCATTTCAAAACGTCAATGGAATCCCAACGTTATGTTCAACGTAAAAACGATCATGACTGCCGCTACACGAATCCAGAACTTAAAACTAAATTTCTGATTGAAAAGGAGGCATCACAGATATTCACACAGACTGTGTTCTTTGAAATCCAAACGGAGATACTTGCCTCGATGCTTACATATTACTCCATTAAAGTAGAAGAAGTAGATGGGATCAATAAATTCAGCATCAATGATACTGACAACAATGTTAAACATTTAGGCGACTTCGAGGTTAGTAATATGTGGAATGTTATATGAAGATCACAAATTTAAATATATGTATATTAATATTTTTAAATATTGGCAGGTTTTATTTATGAAATCCGATTGCACTATTAATTGCTCCTGTTTGCGGTTCGAACTTACTGGGTGCCTATGTGGGCATTGCTTTTATGTATTAAGGATGTCAGGTGTGGAACATTTCCCTAGCAAGTATATTTCCAGAAGGTGGATGAAGGATGTAGTACCGAGATCATCAAGGGGATATGAAATGCGTCCGTTTCCTACAAATGATGGACAGGAGGACTTAAAAACAATTTTCCGAGACATATACTTGTCAGTTGACTATTGTGTTGATAAGCTAGTTACAAATTTGGAGACTCTGAATTTGTATAGAGAGAAACAAAGGGAGATGATGAAAGAAGTTGATAATGATACAAGATATTTACAACCAATGACGAACACAAGCTTCATTGAATCGATAATTGGTGTTGAAAAAAGAAAGGAAGTAATAGTTAAAATTCCAGATGGGATAAGGAACAAAGGAAGTGGGCGGATCAAGACAAGGTTGATAGGAGAAAAGGAGAAGGCCATTTTGAAGGCGAAAAAGGGTACAAGAAGATGCGGGCGGTGCGGGAAGTATGTTGATCATAACGCCCGTACATGTTAGGAAGAAACAAGTTTATTTTATGATAAGTAGTTTTTTTTGTTAATTTTAGCATTTTTTAATTTTGTTTCTTGGTTACTAAAAGAATTGGTTTTACATTTAGGCAATATTTTTGTAGAATGTTGAGACTTAGAGAAAATGGCATTTAACGGTTTGTAAAAATTTGAGGAAATTTGAAACGTTTAAATTGATATGTTAAGTAAGGTTTGTTAATCAATAAACTTAATGTTTTACGTTATGCAGTTGTATTTTAAAAAAGAAGTAAGCGATTGACTGTAACGTGAATGCAAGAATTGTAAATGGTAGGCTTGATTCAAAAACGATAGGCTTTTAATCTTATTATAAAAGAATTATTATAGTAAATGGTCTTTAATTTAGGGCAGTAATACTCATTATTAAATTTAATAACTGAAATCGCTTTTATTTGCAAGTAATTATGCCTAACAGTTACGCATTTAATTTGCATGAATGGACTCAAGTTGATTCAACAACCAAGAAGCTTTTCAATGGGTTCAAGAAGCATAATTTGACATTTTATGTGAATCATTAAGTAAAAAACGACAGCGCCATTTTTTGTGAATCATTAACGAATCGATATTTTTATTGAATCTCTAATTTTACTAAAAAATGATTTTACTTGAAACAATAATTTCACTAAAATGAATGCAACATTTGGAATATAGACGCTTTTCAATGGGTTCAAGAAGCATAATTTGACATTTTATGTGAATCATTAAGTAAAAAACGACAGCGCCATTTTTTGTGAATCATTAACGAATCGATATTTTTATTGAATCTCTAATTTTACTAAAAAATGATTTAACTTGAAATAATAATTTCACTAAAATGGATGAATCACTAAAAGCGATAAAAAAACAAAATTTAGATTGCTTAAAAAAAACCAAAAAGTCTAAACATCTCGACATAAAAAACATGATAGAAAACAAGAATAAAAAGGACATTGAAATATTACTAAATATCTAACAAAACAAACTTATTCTGCTCTCGATATGTATGAGATGTTCTTCCGTGTTGAAACTTTCCTTGTCCGCATCAGATAATCTATCGTATGACGCCAACATTTGGAATATAGACGGTTTGACAACATTCAAGCCCCATGTCAAAATTTTGGTAACATATTTTTTTCTCATTTCATCTAACTGATTATGTTGGTCGTCGTTGTCCTCATGTTCACGCTCAAAACCGATGATCCATTTATCCAAATCCTCGCCTTTATATGTTTCCATGTGCCTCATAAGGAATACTCCACAATCTATGTTGTTGTACTTTGTCGTCCATTCCATGGAACCGCTCATTGGTTTTGCCCGCTTTATACGATTTACTTTTTTATGATTCAATTCATCAACGTACAATGTGAACAAAATTTTCTGGAATAAAATATGAAAGGTGATGATTAGAACATAATCTATAGAAAATTATCTAAGAAGATTATTAAAAATAATAACAAAATCTAGTTCCGTTACCAAATCGTAAGGTATGTTTCCATACTTCACTTCATCCAACACTTCACTGTTAATGTTGTCTATTATGACACAATCATTTTTTTTTGAAATCAAAAACAATAAGGTAGTAATGTTCGATGTCAATCACCGGGAAGAAAACCTGATATGAAAAATTTAAAGTTGTTCAAACCGGGTCATGTAATTAGTGTACAATGTTTAAAAATGTAAAACGCCTTACAAGATCGACATCATTGAAGTTTGTGCATAGCTCATACTTCCGTATGTGTTCATTCATGCGGTCAACGAACCTTTTGTATCGCCTTTGTATACAAATAGTCTCATCTAACACGAAGTTGCTCTGCGATTAAAGTACAATTATATATAATGAATTATTGATTTTTAGTAGGAAGTCACGGATCGACTGTCAGGTGAATCATTTATATAAAATATGGATAGTCGAAATATAATGTAAGGTGAATCATTTATATAAAACATGGATAGTCGAAACATAATTTACCAGAAGTGTGCAAGATAAAAACATCCTTGCTGGTGACTTTTTATTTCTGTGTCGTTCTTGATGGTTTAGAATACTGGCCCATATGTCGATCACTGTTGCATGGATTCTGGATCCAAGAATCATGCTCTCAAAAATTCCTCGATATCCTAAATCACCAAACTTTGATTCGAATACCAGATCCCTATGTCAGAGTTAATTTTCATCAATACATATACCAATTCTGTGATTCTTTGATTAATGTATAATGAATATAAAAGAAAATAAAATGTACCATTCGTTGTCCAGGCCTGCAAAAATCCAACCTGAAACCCTCTCCTCATTTGATGTAAGAGCTGTGTTTGGATTAACGACCCTTTTAAAATACGGAGATCTAAACTTCTCGGTCGGTTGCACATGTCTTTTCGTCCGTCTTGGTGCTACTATAACAGGAACATCATGATTGAGACTTTGCTGTTTTGAATTCTTGGAACTTGCAGCTAATGCAGCTCTCTCCATAATGTCATAAGCTTCTTCATTAAGAACTTGAGTAAAAGGTGTGCTAAATACGACATCATCATGTGCATCGTCTTCAAGTACTGCTTCATGAAACTCAAAGTCTTTAGATTCGGTTGTAATTTCTTGACCATGCACAGGTGTCGAGACACCATTGTAAAACGTCCCATCATGAGAAACATCAGAATTTTGAAAATATGGGCATGGTAGATTGAATTCGTGATTCCTTTTAGTCACTAACATGCGCAATTCCTCAGAATCTGGAAACCTCTTTATACCTCGCACCAACCATGTATCTATAGCTGTCATTGTGTTGTGATATGCGTTGAAATTGAAGTTGATTTCACGCATAATTTCCTGAAACAACATTCATTTATCACAAGAACTTAGCCCAAAAATATATCGTGCGGAATAGAATCAGTTTGATAAAATTGAATCACTAAAATAAAGACAGTTAAACATGAATCAGTAATTTAAAAACAGCTATGTTGGATAATGAAGCAGACGACTGAAAAAAGATAAAAATTGGTAAATATGAATCACTTATATGACGTGTTACATTGTTTTTTTAGCCATGAACAAGAGTAATCATAACATATTAAATTTAGCATAAAAAGGGATGAACTACATTGTTTTTTTACCTCCACGTTGTAGTCCTCATATTTTTCCGGTGTGTCATGAGATACCTCTTTAGTATCACGACCAGGAGATACACAATCTCTTTTTGGTGCAGCAACATTTTCATCCTCTTCATGCTCTGTTTCATCCTCTTCTTGATCAATGTGATTCATGTTCGTGTTTGTGAAGAAACAACTACATTTCCGAAACCTCCTGTAGACAGCTCTTCCAATTCCCTCTCTTTTAACATGGCTGATGTCCAATGAATCAATCCACCCCTTGAACTTTTAATTTTGGCATTCTCAACGTTTGTAACATGAATATAAAACAGCTACAAAAAAAAATGTTCTGAAAGTTAATTTATATATATATATATATATATATATATATATATATATATATATATATATATATATATATATATATATATATATATATATATATATATATAATCATGTTTTAATATACTTTGGGAAATGTCTATACCAAAAGAAATACAATTGGGCCTCCACAATTGCACTTTTCGTCGAATCTTTTCCATATCATTCGGCTAGATTTCAAACATGATACAACGAATCCGCCCCAGTCTAGTTGCTTTATATCCACGTCACCCCTAATATTTTCCAAGAAACCTTGATTGATTGTCCCCATCGTTGGACATCCAATCATAACCGATACAAAAAGACCAAGAAAATTCATTACAAACAAAGGGCCACTTGTCGTGTCCTTTTGAATCATGTCCAAAACATGTGATAGTCGTATTCTCTTGATTCATTTTGGGAATTGTGCTTTCCAATGTTTGACAACATGATTTCTAGAGTTTGCCTTGCGAGGGTTAGGTATGTCACCTAATGGAATCCCATAGATTTCACGTACTCTCTCTTGTCACTAAAAGATTTTGGCCCGCTACACGAATTGAATTGGTAGTTGGGTCATAATTGTCGACAACCCAGTAACATAGGCTTCGTGGAAGTTTTCGTAATTTCATTGTTATAGCGAATCCAAACCCAATCGATTGTATACATCTTCTTTGTTCCTTGTTTAAACATGTCATTGTTTCGATTATGTGCATGGGGGGAACCTGATATTCAGTTTCGGTAAGGAATCTTTCAGTTTTTTTGAATTTGCCCTTCTGGTTACCTTTATCACAAGCTTTTGTATCGGAAGTGTAACAGTTGGTGGGTTTACAAAATCATCATCATCAGAATACGTGTCTGATGTGATCTTTTTGTTGGTTTTTTTGAAAAAACATGCGAATGATGAATCAGTAACAAGCAGTAAAAGCACTAAAATCAGTGTTTCTTGTTGAATCAGTAACAACCTATAAATGATGAATCAGTAACAAGCTATAAATGCAGTAAAAGCACCAAAAGCAGGGTGAATCAGTAACAAGCAGTAAAAGCACAAAAATCAGTGTTTCTTGTTGAATCAGCAACAAATGATGAATCAGTATCAAGCTATAAATGCACCAAAGGCACCAAAGGATGAATCAGAAAAAAACAGAAAAGGATGAATCAGAAATCAGTGTTTATAGCTTGTAACTGATTCAGTAACAAAAAGGATGAATCAGAAAAAGGATGAATCGGTAAAGGCACATACAAAACATCCCTAGCTGCATCAGTAAAAGCAGAAAAAGCACCAAAATCAGTGTTCATATCTTGTAACTGAATGTTGGTGCTTTTACTTCATCCTTTTTGGTGCTTGACACTGATTTTGGTGCTTTTACTAATTTTTTCCGATTCATATAAACACTGATTTTGGTACCTTTACTGATTCAGAAAAGGGATGAAACTAACAAAGGATGAATCAGGAAAAATAAGTAAAAAGCACCAAAATCAGTGTATTGAAAAAATCAGAAAAAGGATGCACATATATGTTTCCCTATTGAAAAAAATGAGCTCCATATAATCTTTTGGTATTTGGATAAATTTATGGTGGTATGTGCAAAAATTTTATATTATATGAAAATACAAAATATGCTTTAACTTGTAAGTATTCTACACATTATTTTAAGGGATCGTCACTAAATAACCAAAAATTGGGTGGTGTTTGATAATAAAATGACCCTGAACCTCTATCACAAAAGAACTATCAACTTTGCAAACCCATTTTAATATCAACAGCAGAAAGTATGAACTTGGGAAAGATACATATGCTGAAGAAGTAGTACAAGGATGAATCACCAAAGCACAAATGATGAATCAGTAACAATCAGTAAAAGCACAAACTAAAATGAAGCACAAATGATGAATCGGCAACAATCACTAGTAGGTGAATCACTAGTCCATTCAGAAATGAAAAAAAATATGAGAAAAAAAGAAGTAGTACAAGGATGAATCAACAAAAGCAGTAACAAATCAGTAAAAGCACAAACTGAAATCAAGAACGTATTGTCATGAAGTAACAAGCATGTGATGAAATTCAAGTCATGGAGCAGTAAAATGGTGATTCAACACGTATTGTAGTGAAAGAACACATAATGTCATGAAATAAAACCAGGTATGAACTGAATTTGTAAAAACAAATGTGAGTTTAGTTATTTACTTACCTGTTGCATCTCGAAGGGGTTGTAATTCACTGTGGTATTCCATGACTTCTGAGCAATTCGTGGTTGGAGTTGTCGATGACTGGGCAGATCTTTTTGAACCCTTCGAGCAAAATACCTTCAAATTCGTGGTTTAAATTGATATTCCATGACTTCATACGATGAATATACCCCAATCTCCAATAAAATCCCATTGATTCACACTTCTCAATTTAAAATCGGATGGCTTATTTTTGGGCGTGAAATATGGCTGGGAAAAGATACATCCTTGAGCATGTTGTCTAGCCATTGAAAAATCATAAAATCGGATCAGCTCCTTCACTCTCAATTCGATCTCCATTAAAATCGCATGGATTGATACAGGTAAAATCGCATAGCTCTGAGGGAGATGAAATCGCATAGCTTGAAAGAGATGAAATCGCATATCTTCGCCATATCCGATCTCCATTAAAATCGCATCAGTAACGTGTTGTATCATATCCGATATAGATTAAAGAATTCGCACAGCTTCACACTCAATTTCGTATCTGGTAAAAACAGAGGTTAAAATCGCATAGCTATTTTGGGGGAAAAAATCATGGGTGCGTGTAATTAAAGGAGATAGGTTTTGGAGAGATGAGATTTGTAATTTGACGGATTTACCCTCTATGTATCTTAATTGCCTCATTATATCATATATGTTACAAAAATTTTCTTAAATTACCTTTTGTATTTATAGACATTGAATTGCTGTCATTAGTGGTCAAAATCTCTTCCTACCTTCCTACATAAACTCCTCTTCTTATTAGATCTCATCTCTCTCTCTCTCTCTCTCTCTCTCTATATATATATATATATATATATATATATATATATATATATATATATATATATATATATATATATATATATATATATATATATATATATATATATATATATATATAGAAATATACGAAGAATGAGCGTTAGAAGTAGCTATTTCAGCTATAAATATAGTGAGTTCGAGTTAGAAGCACGAAGAGTCGGGCGATCTAACAACAATTGGCGATAAGATCCTAGTCGACATTGAGGTGAGTTCATACCCCTTCTTTTTATATTTATTCAAGTTTTTAAGGGGGAGAATACAAGTTATACTGTAAAAATAGCTATTTATACTCATTTGTAACAATAGTAAACAAAATGTGAATTTTGTAAACATCATTATGATAACAATTTAATTATAGTTCCAAAATATAATATCGAATTATCTACTTACGAGAGCGGTGTCTAGACCGATCATTTGGGCTAGGTTGCTGGATTTCCGAAAGGCTTGTATGCTGAAAGGGTCCTGCCTCCCCATTTGATCTTCTACCTGGTTGTTCTTTCTTTGATAGTCATGAAATATTATATAGAAATTAATAAATACTATAACCAAGTTTTTACACCACTATTATGGAAAATATTTTAAAAGATGTTGTTTATAACCATTTAAATAAGTTATTTCACATATATTTGTAAGTATATGCTTTTCACGACAGAATACCAAAAATAAACTATTACAGGAATAGTTTGTGGATACAAATGTTACTATAACGGTTAGAACAAGACAAATAATTATATACAAATATATAATTATTATACATTACTATATTATCATGGGAAAAATGATAATGGGCAAATACAAGGGTTTTTCATATACAAATTTTACGTAAACAAGTTGATTGATACATAAATTTTTGTTAGACGGGTCTTCACAGTGCTTATTTAAGTACATACTATAAGTCCTGAAATTTATAACCAGAGTCTCAGTAAGAGAACGTGATATTTGTGTATAGATCTATACGAGATTGACAACCCCGCACCTGAGCTGCAAGCTACAGCTAGACCGACGGGTCTGAGGTGACAAATGTCATAACAGTCCGACGCCTGAAGAACGTCGAAGCAGGCCTACATGGTCACAGTATGGTTATAGGGCGTCTCGCATGGGAAATCAACTTTATAAATTTTTTACGTAGAAATATATATTTTCAATGCCTTTATACTACAAACTACACTATACATTTTGGTCTTTGGGTTTTTAAGACTTGGATACATTCATAAGAAAATATTGGATTTTCTTGGATTACAATACTACCTTTTACAAGGAAAGAGACTCCTCATACAAGTTTTATGGTATTAAAACTACATTTTAACAAGTTACAACTATAAGTATGGTTTTTACTTATACACACTGGTTCTATGGAAATTAAAACTACGTTTTATCAGTTATATAAATATAAGTATGGTTTACTTATACATATGAGTTTTACAGAATTAAATCTACGATTGGTCTACGAGTAAACATCTATTTACATTGTTTCATACAAGAATAAAACTACGTAATACTATTTTCAAGTATAGAAATACTTATACATTCTCGGTCTTTGGGTTTTAAGACTATAACTCATTTATTAGAAAATATTGGATTTTCTGGTTTCAAACACTATCCTTTTACAAGGAAAAATGATTATGGATTTTCTCATACAAAAATCTTATGAACTCACCAACGTAATGTTACTTGTATTCTTAGGAAATTGATAAGGTAACTACAACCTTTGACGATGGGTCGCTATGGCGTCATACTATGTATTTTGATATCATATTGTAATTATATTTAAAACATACAATCTTTTGAAGTCTTGTAACATTTACAATTATGTATATGATGGATGTGTTTGCTTTGATCACTATTGTACAAACGTTGTTGTGATACTGTTCATGAAGTCATCCACCCTCAGACATTTCCGCCATCGTGGTTTGGGGGTGTGACAGATTGGTATCGAAGCATTGTTTATAGTGAACTAAGTATATCAATCCATTTAAGATATACAACTATAAATACAATGGGACTAAAACTCTCTAAAACAATCTGTACAAAGTATACTTTAAAATACAATGATATTTTTATAAAGTATAAGTACAAGTACATACATACTAGAACAGTGTCATAACCAGAACAATACAAGAGTAATAAGATGAGTTGAACACTACGAGTAGGCCTAGGTAGTTATACCTAGGACAGATAGAGCCTGATCAACTGTATTTGTCCAAGGTATGACTAACATGTACTTAGAAATAGTCGTAGTGGACAACAAGTCTAAAAACTTACCAAGAACCATATACAAAGAAAACACTAAAACAAAATATAAAGCTAAAATACTGTAGGAGTATTTTATAATACTATATAACCATACATCTAGACACTTGATGTACCTCTTATACCCATATCCTTACGTAGTAGACCTGGCAATTCAATAATACCTGACCAATAACTATTATCGAAAACCTACCATCATTCCTACCAACAGTTCCATTAAACTAATACTGGTAGAAATTCAATCTGAAAGCCGAAGGCGGGCTAAGTCACCTGCCAAGTCTTCTGGGCCCTCTTTACTTTTGATATTGAGAAAATCATGTTTAAAACCACTCATAGCAGAAACAGAAAGCAGAGATTGGTGCTGTGTATGGGTCCCTGATGAAGCTTCCTCACTCTTCTAAACTTTTCTTTTCTTGTAAACAGCCTTAAAGGCAGCTTGCCTCAATCTCTTTGTGGTATCAGTTATCTTCGAACTGGAACCCTCGACTATTGCTCTTTTCTCGTTCTCTAGACCAAGTATTACGTCTGCTCTACTAGGATTTTTATCAAATTCCTGTTGCATAAATACTTTCAGTCATTACAATCTCATGGCATTAAAATTGTGGAGAAAGAAATAAAATTCTTAACCTGAGTATGGTTAATAAGAGTTTGTAGACTCTTAATCTGTCGTCGAGGCCAACTTTTGATGCCTAACTTCCTACAGCGTTGCTTCAACTGTGTTGATCCAACGTTGAGTTCCCTTGCAACTTCCAAAATGGGCTTATCAAAATGCATGGATATTGTTTCCTTACTCAACGCATGTCTAGAACCCTGTTTTCTACGAATTTCAAAGGTTCTTGGAATCGAGGTTGAAACGTTTTCATTTTGGATCAATTGTGTATGATCCTGATCACTAACACTTTCATTGTTACCTATTATGGGTAATAGTTCTTGATTTCCAAAATCAACCATAAACCCAGAATTCCCATTCTTGAAACTTTCTAAGTTACTTTGGATCAATTGAAAATGATCCTGATATTGAAAACCACCCACAGACTCAGGATTCTCTGAAGCAAGCCTGATAGTGTCATCATGGATCGGCTGTATTTGATCCTGATTTTTAATGTCAGTTTGAAACCCTTGATTTGTTAGATCTACTCCACTATGTAGTATGGGCACGTTCATGCTTAGATTATCATTAGTAAGATCATCTACAAATGGATCTGTGTATAACGTATGTTGGATAATTAAGAAAAGTAAACATAAAGCTTAACAAAATGACTTAACCTGGAAGTATATATTGAGATTGCCCAACAGTGATGTCTTGATTTAAAGGCAGAGGATCTTCAGGGAGAATACTCATCAGAGGAAAAACTTCAAGATCATCTTGAGGTTGATCTAGCTGTAATATATCTGGAAAATCTATACCTCACATAGTTTAAAACAAAAATCAAAATGCTAGAAAAAGGAATAAGAAATAAAAGGAGTTTAGGATACTATAATTACCAAACCCCAGTGGAGGTATCTGATTAAACGATAGGGAGGTACCCTCTTCCCTTAAGAAATTCAGCTCAGTGTCTAACAAATTTTTCATAGGAGATCTATTTTCCATACCTCGATTTGGAAATCTGAGATTATATAAGAATAAAATGGTAGTAGCAAAAGATGTAGATATGGATGATACTACATACCCGTTTATACAGTATCTTACAGCTAGAACTGAAAGGACAACCCACGTTCTTATTACCGAAATTCAAAATATCTACAGTATGTGCAATCTTTTCACTACCCTAATTGATATCCTTTTCCAAATTCGCGGCTTGACTCCGATGAGGACGGGATAACGAAAAGACATTTTTTTAAATATATATATATCTTCTGATAACGGAAATAGTTCAAAGAATAGTTAATTCAATTATATAATAATCTAGTCATAAATAATGAATTAGAACCTACTCATCTAGCATTTGTAGAGCTCGTGGTTCATATGTATCTTATATGTTTCCTTCCATCCTACTAGTATCAACTGTAAAATGACATCACATATCATATTCTTAAACGTGCTTAGGCATTTCCAAATACTTAACTCAAATGATTAAGAAGTCAATAGCTAATACAAATCACAATTAGAAAATATCATATGCTATCAAACCGAAACTCCTAATTTCGCGATTTTACCAAATCAACCGTTAAAAAACATCACAATATTTGGACTCAATACAACAAATATTAGCAACCTACATATAAGGTGAACCAATGCATACTTTTAGATTGGGACATC